>OY728150.1:1934348735-1934823735 GCA_963277665.1 Viscum album | reverse complement strand
AAGGCTAATAAATAGGGATCCTCTAGTTTTAGGCATTCTATGGAATTGAACTAGTCATTGGTTTGAATTCCAACTCAACTATGGGAGTCACATCAATTAAACTTCTTTATATTTAAAATTTTACACGTAATGTAGCGTGTGAATATATTTTTTCTAATTATTATTACAAAAAACTTTATAGTTTCATAACTATTAAAATAATATAAAAATAAATATGAAGCATATGATGGGGTTGGATCAGCTGGTAGGGTCGCTACCCATGGTCCGAAATACCCATGTTTTAGTCCTTCTAGCCATCTCAATTCTTTCATTTTTAAGAAAAATTAAACCAAATGTCATATATATCTATATACATTATATTTCATTGGATATTAAAGTCTTCATAGAATATAAATACCAGAGAGGCTCAGCAACGGGATAACCCCCTGACTGTTTATTAAAATAAAAAGAAAAGGAAAGAGGCAAGCAGCACAATTCAAAAGATAGAGTTACATGTCATAAAAACTATACCCATCTCCACACCCCTGGTATCAATCTTCCTCTATAGTAGTCGATTCCCATTATATCACATGTCGTATATATATTCTTTCATGTCATGTGTGTTCATTTTTTCTAAAAATATATTAATAATTCCAACAAACAAAAAAATATTAGAGGAAACAATACCCCTATTATTGTTGTGGTGGTCTATGAGATTAGATTGGTCACCAGATCCAATCCCACCACAAGCATCGAAGAATTTTTTATTCTTTGATTTTACATTTTAAATGTACATGATGGGTATATATTGATAACACAACATGTATATGTTTTTCTGAAATATAAAGTTTTTATTTTTATTTTCCTTCATGTTGACAAAGTAAAATAATGAAACTTCACCTTTAAAGGTTTTCTCTTTCTATGTTTTTGGTGATTTTTCTTGATTTTATAAATAATTAAAACAAATATTCATCTGTTAGTGACTAAAATGCCCAATTTCGAGGCATATTTGAAGCCCATTTAAATGGTTTTAATACCAAAAAAGTGATATATTAATTTCAATTTTCATATTTTATAGTTTTAGATTCTTTTGGGGCTTAATTAGAAAATTTTCTTAATTATGAAAATTTAACAGATTTTAATGACTTATGTTATTCAAGAATAACCATTAAAAATTATATAAAATTGATGTGATTTTTTTTCTAGTATTCCTTTATTTTTTGGATATATACTTTACTTATAGGCCTAATGTTAATTTAAACATCTAATGTCTTGAAAAAAATCAATCAATGTTAAAAATATTCCAAACAGAAAGAGTGGAACCCACCTTCAGAAATGAGACAAAAATCAGTTACACAAATCCAATGGTTATGATTATAGCTTTATATGAAATAGAAATAATATCCTAGTTTCAAAAATAAATTTCATAAAGTTATTCAATCACAAAGGTGTCCATTGAATGCTCAACTTTGAAGAAATATTTATGAACCATTCATCCAGAATACAATATTGGTGTGATTATGTTATAACTTATTCTAAAAAGGGTGGATCTAGCTGAAATTTTGGGGAACAACGTGAAGGATAATTTGAAAAAACATTCCAGAAGACAAGATTTTAAAAACTAAATCATTAATGTGGTATAATATGTGAAATTTTTTGAAGGAAAAATTATAGAGCCAAAAATATCAAACTTGCCTATAAAAGGATAGTCATTTCCCCTTCTAAAATCATCAGTCAACACCCCATGGAGATCACACCAAAGGATATGAAGGGTTCCCTATTTCTAAATTATTTTTTATTTTCTTTTATTTTCATTGTTTATATATTAATTTTATTTTAATTTAAAATATATCATAATTAATTAATTAAATTCATGCCTATTTTTTTTCTTTTTTTCACACACCCCATTCTCAATTATAATTATTTATTTATCACTATTTTGTTATTATTATTATTTTAACATTAATCTTTTTTCATTATTTATTTTTTGTATTGTATTTTTATTCTTTTTTCCTCTCTCTCTCTCTCATCCCAAATCTAATTTCTCTTTTATTTTTTTTATTTTTTATCTCATCCTCATTAATCTTATTTTTATTTTTCTACTTTCTTTTATTTTATTTGTTTCTTCTTCTGTCCACTCCACCATTTAATTTTTAATCCCAAAAATAAGAGATTGACCCTGTGTATTAGCCTGAGAGGATATCAATTTCTTCTTTAATTTTCTATATCCTTTATTTCATCTTTTTTATAGATTTGAGTAGCTTGTATGGTGAGATAATTGTTTATGATTTAGTGACTTTCCACTAATTGTATACAACTTAATCTATTTGTATTCTTTTATTTAAATATATTTTCCCTCTATCCATTAGTTAACTCTTCATATGAAAGAGATTAGATAATCAATCAATTAAACAACATCCATAAAGATGGGTCCTGGATGATGGCATGCCCTATATTAAGATGATTCATAAACCTTGATTATAGGAGGAGGTGGAATTAAGATTTCATAGGGCCTATATGATTTCATAGATTCTAAATAAATAATTGTAATTCAAACGTAATATTTCATTTTTGGGATATGAATCCAAAATAAAAAAATTAAAATAGAATAATGTTCGAATCCAAAAATGAACCCATGACCAAGTCCTTTCTTCCTTATATCATTCTGTTTAGCATTTCATACTAATTTAGAATTACATATTTCATGTCTTTTGATAAATAATCAAAAAAAACTACAAAAATATTTTCATTTTAATCATTAAAAAAATAAAAAAAAGTATAATGGGTGATTTAGAAAAAGTAATTGAACAAATTGAAAGGATCCTCAAGATAGACAGCCCCAGTCACCCACTATGTTACACTAGGAAAATAATATTTCATTTTCAATGCCCCATAATAGGCATTCATCAAAAATGGATTCATTTCCATGGAATAAATCATTATTTAATTCACTTTTTCTATTATAGAATTTTTGATAGAATTTATTTGTTTTTAAAAAATAAAATCAAAAAAAATCCATGAGGTTTTCAAATTAAAATTTTCTCAATTTAGGGATCAATCACTCTTAGGTTAAAAAACATGTGTTTTAAAATGATGAAGAGGTGGATATCCTAAAAATGATTGATTAACACACCGACCGGAAAAGGTTTAAGTTAAATGGAAATAAAACTAGAATTACATTTTAAGAACTCATAGATATGTTTGATAATGAAAAAATGGATTTTAAAAAATTAAATAAAAATATGGAAGTGTCACGGAAGTTTCAAAATTTTATATAATACATCAACTAGGTTGAGGCTCAGCTTGGGGAGTATCCCCATCCAAACCATCAAAGGATCCAAATCCAAAAAAAACCATAATGAGCTAGAGTGGATTCATGATGAGTGATGCTTTCCTATTGAGATAAATATGGGAGATCAACATGATGTGGATGACTTCTACAATGAATATGAGGTACAATAAGATCTCCCTGATCCTTAACAAGTATAAAATCATGTACAATTTCATGTCACTTTATCCATGTAAATAGAGGAAGCCACAAAAAATTTTGGATTTGGAGAAAAGATGGAGGAGCCTGACTACCTTCCTCCACCTTCCACCATAAAACTCTAAGAGGCACTCACCACTTATGAAGAAATTAATGTTTAACTAACAAAGGGAGATGAACCTTTATTTACCTCATATAATTTCATTTAATCTACATTTTTCATCACTCCCTACTATTTTGATTATACATATTTAGACAATCTTTGTTCTTCCTTTGAGGAGGATGAATAAACTAGTCATTCTCTTGTTGATAATCACATAAATATACTTGATTATAATGAACTTATATTTTAAAAGCCTCACTAATAAATCCTAGTACACGAGATAGATGAAATAAGAAAAAAATACTACTCATATTAAAGGGGATAAATTACTTATTAAAATTAAAATTTTATCCAGTGAAATGAACTTTTTACTTCCCCTTTGATTATTCAAGTCATACAACCTATGTGAGGATAGATAAGGAAGAGAAATAGTTTTCACAAGTATAAAAAAGTAGGAGGATAATTTAAACGTCATCTTACACCTTCCATGAAAGCTATAACTAATATTTAATAAAGAGGGTCTACTATACTCTACCCATGGATCATTCCTCCCTAAGAAGGATAAATAAAAAATGGTGAAATCCACATGTGGTGGTAAAAATAAAAGAAGTTTCATCCACCAACTATCTTTGGATAATAGCTTGTACTACCCTATGGAGGTAGTGAAAATTCAGGGTCTACATGGGTGTTCATACAAAGACATATCCATATCTATTTAATTTCTATGAATTTAGATGTCAATTTCATTTCTTAGGAAGTTTTTTATCATGAAACCCACTCCCTCATATAATTTTCAGCTTAAATGAAATGATCATTATTATTAATTGAGTAATTTTCTTTTGAAGGATCACAAATATTAGAAGTAAGATCCAATAGTGAAGTATGGATTTAGACTATGCTTCATTTCAAAAGGTGGTTAATTTTTATTATTTATGTTCTAACTTGATTTATTTTTTCTAAAACATTTTTAGAGATTTATTGATGAAATTTCAAGCCCACACTTTAAATAGTGTCTACTTGACTTTTCTAGGAGACATGTTTTTTTAAGAATATTGTGATTACTTGTTTTATATTTTAATTATAATTAAATTTAATGTGGAAAATGGAAAATTGGATGATTAATGTTAATCATGGATATTAAAATTAAGACTTATTATTTGAGGTAATTCATTTATTCCTGTAAATTAAATTTCTGAACACATTTTAATGCCTAAAATTTCTAAAATTTAAGTGAATTTATTTGTTATTATTAATCATGCCTTAAGTGATTTTCAATTTTCATATGTCCATTCCTAAGAGAATTTTTAGAAAAAATACTTCCTATTTTATAAATGATAATATTTATCGAGTGATCATAGGACATGTTACCAACAGGAACATGTATTTTAACTTTTGAAAGATATGAATGTGAAAAAACACATTTAAAATGATTGAGGTATATTTTAATAAACCTCTTATCCATAAAATATCACATTTACATCCATTATTACTTCTCCTATAAAGACAATGAAAGTCCTTGTTTGGGATGATCTATATTTCAAGCTTTTTTTTCCATTTTTACCCCCTAGTATTTTCATGATAAATGTAAGTTGAACTATAGGGATGAATGAAATCATTATGAAAGGGGTGGTTTATATTGTAGGGAATAAGTGGGGGGTTTATTAATATGGGAATAAATTATGGTTTTTTATTAATTCATAATACTTAATTGTTTTCCCTTCTAGAATATAAAAAATTAAAAATTAAAAAAAACCAAAAAATGAGAAAAATGGGTTGTGATTTGTGAAAATGAAAAATCACCATTACTAAACCTATGATTTCTAATATATGGTTTGATGATGGATGGGAGTTAAATTCATAACCATAGCTTTTGAAAAAGAAAAAATATAAAAAGTTATTTCAAAAATAAGAAAAAATTATTAATGTAAATAAAATTTCAAGAGGGTGCAAAAATCATTCATTATACATAATTTAATCAGGATATTGACATTTAGTATTGGGGAATTGGGGAGTTGTTACAAATTTAAGGGGATGATTTCATGAAATTTTTTCATTTAATATCATACTTTATGCTATAATAGATAAACCTCTTCCTTGAGACTTAACTTTTAAACATTAATTCCTTCTAACCTGAAGCCTCAAATACATTTGAACCTTAATTTCATGAACTCTTGAATTTATAAGTCTTTCATTTATAAAAAAGTAGATAAAGTAGTACCATTTTTACACTGTGGAAAAAGAGAATACAATCAATATATTATCATAAATATATATGAATTGTATCATGAGTGATGATAGAAAAGATTCAAAATGGAGGTAGATCATTTTTATCATGTTTAAAAAAAATAAATTGAGGAGACTGATATAATGAAATTATAAGTTCCATTTTTTTTCCAAAAGGAAAAGTATAAAATATGAAGTGAATTCTTCTACAAAAATTTGGATATTGGATTGATATTTTACATGAAATTTTATAATTTTATTCAACATTTATTATTGTTTAATCTTATTTTCATAAAATTTGAATAGTTATAGCATTGGTTCCCATTGATGTTTAATATTGAGATTTTATAATTTTTGACAAGCATGGTTTAAGTATGTGGTATTAACACATAGAATTTTCATGAATATTTTTAAACACATGTCAATTGTTTTTATCTAGAAAAATTGGTATATTAATTTCAGTTTTCACATTTTATTGTTTTTGGAGATTTTTGTTCTTAACTATAAAAATTCCTAAATTCTATAATTTTAACAAATTTTAATCACTTATGTAATTTGAGAATAAAATTTATAATGTAGATTAAATTGATGTTATTTTTTATAGGATTCCTAAATTTGTTTGCAACAACTTTCCCCTCTTGAACTCAAGCTAATTTGAACATCTAAAGGCCTTAAAAATTTTAATCAATATTAAACAACATCTAGTTAGAAAGAGTGGAACCCACATAAAAAAATAGGGAATAAATCAGGCTGAAAAACTCCAATTTACTTGATTATATAAGTAAATTAAATATAACTCATAGATACATTTAATTAATAAATTTCAAGGATTTATTTAATAATTAAGGTGGCCATTAAATGCTCGACATTGAAGGAAGATTTATGAATAATTCATTCAGAAAAAATCTCAAAGTAATTGGGATAAAACACCTTTTTTCACAATGGGGAAGGGTATGAAATATTTTGGTGAAATTATAAATAAAACATTGACAAAATTTATAGATGCCTATATTCACAAATTAATTCATTAATTTGGTATACCACATGAAAACTTTTAGAGGAAACATTCTGAAGCAAAAAATATCACCCTTCCCTATAAATGTAGGGCCATGCCCCCTTCATGAATCATCGATAAACACACATAGGACATCCCAATAGAGGAGGAGACTATTGAACTTTTTAGTTTTTATTTTCTATTTTATTATTGTTTCATTGTTTTATTTTTAATTATATTTTATTTTAAATTAGATCTTAGTTGACTAAAAAAATCATGCAAGTTTTTTTCTTTTTTCATCCAAAAATCCCTTTCTAAATTTTTATTCTTTTTATTATAATTATTATTAAAAATTTAACATCATTATATTTTATTTATTTATATTTCATATTTTATTTTTATTCTTATATTTTACTCTCTCTATATCCCTAACTCCCATCCCAAAATCTATTTCTATTTTCTTTTATTTTTCTTATATTATTTCTCTCGCATTCATTTTTCTTATTTTAATTATTCTTTTTTTATTTACTCTCTTCTTCTTCCATCCACTACAGCAAGTGATCTCTTACTCTCATAAATGATAGTCTGGATCCATATCTTGGCTTGGGGGGAGGATAAGGTGTTCTTGAATTTTCATTAAAGTATATTTAATGTTTGTGTTAGATTTGAGTATCATGAATGGTGAGTTGAATCTCCTTAAATTATTAAATTCAAATCAATGACATGAAACTAAAAATATTTGTATTATTTTATTTAAATATCTTTTATCTATATCTATTTCTTAACACATTATATAAAGGATTTGAGTTAATCAATGGATGAAACAAAATCTATAGAGCTAGGTCCTAGAAGATGTCACACCCTAGAACAAGGTGTGTCATCAACCTTTACATTACGTGGTGATGGAATTAAGATTTATTTGGATCTATAATATTTCTATATTTCTAAACAAATAATAGTAATTCAAACATGAAATTTCATTTTTTGATTATCAAACCAAAATCAAACAATTAATGGAGATTAATTTTTTAATCCAAAACCAAACCCAAGACCATGTTCTTTCATCCTTACTTTATCTAGTTTATAATTTCATGATAGTATAGCATTATATATTGCATTTCATTTGATAAAGAATAGAAAATCGAAAAAAAAAATTCATTGTTTACATTAAATACATAAAAAATAATAATAACTATAATAGATGATTTTGATATTGTCGGTGAAAAAATTGAAAGGATATTCAACTAAGACGACCCTAGTCATCTGATGTGATTCACAAGTAAAATAATATTTCTTCTCCAACACCCCATGATAGACTTTATCACTAATAGCCAACAGGTTATTTCATTCCATCCCACATTCTATTTAATTATAGTGAGTGAGAATACAACATACTCTATCTGTGGGTATGGATACATTCTTTTGTTAATTAGGAATTTTTGAATTTTTTTTATCTTTTTAGATTTCGAAGTGGTGTTTTTTACTTCCCCTTGTCTTATTCATTTTTTCCCTTTCAGTTATATGAAAAAAGACTCGTATTAAATGTCTATATAATGATGTAATTTATAAAAAATGTATTTTTATTTTTTATTATTTTATTTTTTTAATATTTAATACAAATTATTACACATATGGAATATGAGTTGAGAAAATAAATGAATTGAGTGGTTATTTTTTGAAAAATGGGGTTTTAAAATGATTTAATTAGTTATATATCTATAAATCCATAGATAGTTTGATACTTTACTTTTACAAATTTAATGGTAAATAATTCCATTTAATATGTCAACATGGAATTTCATAAAACAAGTAGATGTAATAAATTTCTAGTTACATGAATGTATAAATTAGTTAAAAAAATGTTAGTGGAATTTCAAAATTTATTTTTCAATATATGTTCATTTCTTATTTGATCAATTTCATTACAGCATCTGATTAAACTATGGTTTATTCCTAATGCTGATGTTAAAAAAAGGAACAAAAATGTAAACTAAAAATAATCAATAATAATATAATACATCATATTATATAGGATAGAACCATAATGGTTTGAATTCTAGAATTTATTAAGTTAGTGGGTCTTGGAAATTTTATTTCAAAGGGTATAGAAATGGTTTTTTGGAAATAATCATGTAATATTTTTTTAAATAACCTACATTTACTAGATAAAAAGAGAACTAAAAAATAATTAAATGGTTTTCACACACACATGTGGATATATAGTGAAATTTATGTCTTTTCAATACCTTTCTATGATTATTATTAAATATCCCCTTGAATTGTTTCTGATATAGTTTATGAGAAATAGATCTCCAAGACTACTAAAATTAACTCTTTGATGTGGTTCCTACTTTTCTCACATTACTATCAGGAAATGTTGTTACTAGGAATATTAAATATCCATGATCTGGGTAAAATATTTGTGAATTATTTTATAAATATTTATTTTTTCTAGGAGTACAAATGTTTAATTATTGGGGTGTGGTAACACAAAAATTATCTATTCTTTTCCAACCTTATACCACTTTCTTAAACTGATTTTTTATTGAAAATACAAAAATATATTAAAAAATTTCCCTTCTAATTTTATTCAATTAGTAATTTTTAATTACTGTTAAAAAAGGTAATCTTATAATTTATTATGTTTTCATTGTATATGAAGTTGATTTTGAGGTCCCTAGATGATGTGGTAGAATAATGGTCCAAACTATATGGATTCTCAAGAATATGTGTGAAATGCGTTAAATATTCCAAAATTTATTTTCATAAATTTGGGGTGAATTATTATATAAGGATCTAAAGATCAATTTTATACAGCTTTTATGAAGACAGCCAATCCCAATTCATCCATCTGGTTTCCCAAAGGAACATCTCATTCTATAAAAATTAATATAATCAAATTCAAGACTAATGTTAGGTATTTTCATGATATCTATAAATTTAGACATGTATTTTTTAAAAAATTATAGGACAATGGAAAATAATCATACCAAAAACTCTTATATTTTGTAACAGTTAGTTTTAGAATGTATATTGATCCAAATCTGAGACATAAATTCAATCTTGAAATATTGGTGCTGAAAACCACCTCATACTTTGTCTATAAAAGATAACCTTTGGAATATCATTTTTATGTTCAACCATCCTGAAAGGTTTTCTAATTTTTGTGTTATTGTGGTTTCCCCTCTTCATAATATAATTTATTGTGCTCTCTATGTTTATGAGGAGATGATAGAAAAAGGTAGAGTTTCATATGAGCCTTATCCTACTCTCGATGAAGTGATAAAATATGGGTATTCATTGTTAAGAAGCTACAAACATGTCCATGGAGTTTCAAAAAATTATTAGCTACTATTTTGGTTTATAAATATTTAATTCTATGCACCATAAATTTTTTCATAATTGAATTCATTATTTGATGACTTTGAATATAAAACTTTATATTTATAATCGACAAATGTGATCTTTTTAGTGTATGAATTATGGTTTATTACATATTACATAAAAATTATTTTCATTCCCAACAATGTTAAATTTTAATAATCTTTTAAGGATCATATACCATGCCTATGGGTGGGAAACTTCGTATACATTTTTTATGCCAATGATTATTTCTACATGAATTGATATGAAGGATTTGAGAGTAATCAATATTCTAATTAATATCTAATATATATTTATTATAAAACTAATGAAATTATTTATAATAATATACATGGTATGTTTTTTATTGAACATTTAATGTCTACCTCTTCTATTTACCTCAAAATCTAACTTCCATTTTTCAACTATTAAACTTTTTAATTATGTTCCTGATTTAATTTATTTTTTCAAAACTACATCCACATATTTATCTTTTTATTTAGAATTCACAATCTAAAAATATCAATGTTCTTTGAGATATGACCCAGGGTATTCCCTATACTATAAAATCTGCATAAAAACATAATAAATTTGGTGTATCAAGACAATTTATTCAAAAAACTCTAAGAGGGGTACTAGTGGGATAATAGAATGATATAGTGGTAACATAGATTTTAGATGAGAAATAGGATGGAGTTTTGGTGTTGGACCTGATTATTATATTATGGGTTGTTAGAAAAATATTATCAACTAAAAATATTACATGATGTAATAAAATAAAGCTATCATGGTCACAATTAACTATGTCCCCCTATGATTTAATGTAAGGACCTGAAGTTTATTGAATGCACTAGGAAAAGTTATAATGAACTGGCCCAGTCAAACCTGACCTATCACCTGACCCATCCTACTATAAGTAATTATGAAGGTTTCTTATATTATTGAGATAGAAACTAGTTCAAGGCCATCAGAACTAAAAATTTTAATGATTTCACTTTTTGAAACCAAATAACCACAAACCACCTTGAAATTCATCCTAGACAATACATGTTTCAGACATCCGTGCATTAAAAAATATTTATAAAAATAAAATAAATATTTAAATAGATAATATTAACATAAATTCATCTATATAATCTTAATAAATCAATAAATAGTTTAGATATATGAAATTAAAGGTACAAGTTGATATAGATGAAAAATAATCCCATAATAATACAAAACTTGTTTAGCCAATACCACAACCATCATAAAATAAAAAAAATCAAAGTAATATAAAAACAATCATTCTTAATAAACTCTCTATGTTGATCATATCAACCACCAGACGCAAATATTTGAAGAATTATGATCATCATGGAGAACCGCCCTGAGAAGTACTTCCCCTTACATTACTAGAATCATATAAAACCAAGTATTAATATGCCCAATGGAATATGTAGGGTGTGTGGAAAATCCTAGTAATAAACCACCATTAATATATAAAATTTATTTCAAATTTAATGTATTAGTTCTAGTTTTAAAAACATTAATTTAAAAAAAATAGAATAAATTTCTTTTAATCCATTTTATTTTTAGAATACAATCAATGTCATATAACTCAACATGAATAAGTCATGAAAAATGAAAAATAAATGTAAAGAAAGAATAATCACACCCTAAGAACAAAATAATGGTAAAGAGTTATAAAACATAATATGTCCAAAGAAGAATTATATCCATATATGGGACTCTAACCTAAATCATAAAGGTGTCTAGAACTCACTCAAATAACACTATTCAATGTATATAATCCAACAAATATTTTTATTTCTAATGGTTTCCCTGAGGTTTAGGTGTCTATCCCATTCACTCTCAAGCCAATAGGGATTCATTACACATCATGTTTGTAATCTATACTTATGAAACACCCATCTTTATCACCTATACTCGCACAAGGTCTCCCATGGCCACACTATAAAACATTCAAACATAAGAAAAGTTATCAATTTAAATACACATTCTACATGAATATCCAAAAAATAATTTGAAATTTTCAAACAACATTTGAAACCACTTTCTAGTAAAAAAACCAATTTATGATATTTTAAAAAACATTCATTGTTTTCCAATCCTATTTATAGAGAAAACCTAAATAAAATCACCATTCCATACAATACATACCAATAATATTATGACACAATAAATAGGTATCCCAAATTGACTCAAATCAATCAATATTCACCAATAAAAATAACATGAATCCAATAAGTATAGGTGCACCAATTTAAAGACTTGCTATATAGAGGAACCTACCTCATGATTGGAGATAAAATCTTTTCCCTCACTTAAAACCATACAAATAAGAAAAAAAATTATCCTCATTAACCTATAAAAACAATTAATTCCATTAAGGTTCCACCCATGGACCTTGGATTTCCCTCATTTTTTATCTAATGAAAAACTCATTTATGAAAATGGAATAACCCATGTATTATGGGAGAGAGAATAAGAAATAAAAGAGAAACTATGAATAACCGTAAATATTTCAAATGGATCGAAGTAGAATAATCATGGTATATAAGATAATGAGGATTCCTACATTCAAGGATCCTAGGGTATGTAATTGCGGAGAAATGAGGGGTGGGAGGATATGAATCCAGATATGAGAATAGCTTAAATTTTCAGGTTTCCAAGGTGGAAAACATCTGATGGTGTAATCAGGGGTTATTTGGTGTACAAATGACTTAATAATACCCAACATATGGGATATAATTATGTTATGTCCCCTGGATCCCCTTATGATACAACGTTTTAGGTAAATACATGGTTCTGCATTCTAAGACCTATGTTATAAGACTCAGGTTGGTACATTGATGGTCTATATTAGAAAGGACTAAGGATTTTTCACCCCTATTACTCCATATTCTATCACCCTATACTATATCACATAACTATCCTCATAACCTCACCATGACATTTCCTTGGGTGCTACAGTGTGGTGAACTAAAAAATCGATACATTTTTATAAAAAACCTCCCAAACATGCCAAAAATATTCTTAGAAATGATACAATTAAAATATTGAAAAAATAATAACAACCTAAAATTATATTAGATAACAAATAGGTGACTCAATGATCAACACCATGACACTTTATTCCCCCAAAATTCTTCATGGATTAGTATACACAGATAGGTGAGGCCACTACCCCCTCATCATGCTTAATACTACCAAGTCTTGTGGATAGTACCACCATAGGATGAGTTAGGATGTGTCTAATAATCCATAATAAAAATGGGATCCTAAACCATGGAATTGTAATGATCCAAATCTAAATCCTTTAAATAAACCACACAAGATGAGTCTGGATAATACTTATTTAGATGAGGAATGTAGAATACAACATGCATGTATGTTAACAGAGATGGTATTTTTATATTGTATGATGCCTTTTTGAGATTATCAACAATACAAAATGGTCTCACATGTTATAGTATTGGCTTACCTTACTTATCCAATTAATGATATCTAATTCTAGGAGATACAAAGAGGAACAACCAATCACCAACTAAAAACTCCCATAGTGATGATGATAGTTAGAATATGACTTATGAACAAATTAATACATCAATAGATCTCATGAATAATTTTAATTTTCATATTTATCTCTTATATATGGCTCGATACTAATATGGAATCATTATCCATTTCTGACCAATAACAATCAGATCGATAAAACCACCCAAAAAACCATAAAGGGTTGTATATTAATCAATTCCTAACAAATTTTGTTATTCATGAATAAAATTAATGTCAGGTTCTCCTTCCATGATCCCATAAAATTAATCATCCATGATCAGATAAAATCCTCAACAATTTGTATGGCCTAAAAAGTCTCACCATCCATTGGTGAATGAAAATCCTTTTTCATTTTCAGTAAAACCCCAATTGCATCTTAAAAAACCATACAAAACTATGAGGTGAATAATGAGTGTCAATTATAAATGTTGTGTACACTAATTTCTTCGGGATTTATGACCTCCTTGACATAAAAGTGTTCAAGATACTCCACTTTTGTTAATTAATTAATAGAAATAAAAATGAACTAAATTTTACAACAGATCGATATTCACTTATATGGTGTTCTTCCCACTCAATGTCCATATTAAGACAATACCAAACTATATGGAAATATAATACCATTTCCATAAAGTAATAGTAAGATACTATAATATTACCATGGACCATTATTTCTAAACATTAATTCTCAAACAAGTGAGTTATTAAGAAACAAAATACAAAATTTCCCACATCATCCCTGCCTACCAATACACCCACTTAAGGCTGTATTACATCTTGATTTCCATTAGAAGAATAACCTAATGGGAGAGGTTTCCACCATTTATTAACTCCCATAAAATTATCAAATAAAAAAATATTCTGAAATAATTGGGTACATCAGGATACCAAGACCTAGAGCCTCATAGTGGAAATGGGTCTGGTGGTTAAACAATGCTACTCTAGTAGTTCCATTAGGAGTGTCATGTCCAACAATTGGGTCATAAATCCAACTTCTCACATTCAAGGTTAATGTATCTTTTGGAAACCTTTAGATCAAGGCCTCAAGATCAATGTGGATGGATCTAGTAATCTTGTCTTTATGTATGGAGTCGACGTTTTTCATGAAAAGTATGGTTTGGTTATCTTGGCCTTTAACTGATTATATGGATATAGGAATTAAATCACAAATGAGGGAGATTATATCTTCAATGGGCTCAAGAATTTCCAAAATCACAACATCTTCATCTATGTCATTTAAATAGACTCAGTTGTGATTATCAACACTCTTTAATATAATACTCTCACCCCCTCGTCCATTGATTAACTCATTCACAGATTTCATCGGAATTTTTGTAATGGTGCGACCCTCCTATACATATAGTGGAATGGAAAAAATGTGGAGGATTTCTTAGATTCAATGAGAGATCTTGATAATTATTATTTGATTTACTCTGGTATTGTTTCCCTATCACTGCAGTGCATTAACTTGATAAGACTTGATGCGATTTGATTACATTACTTTATACCACCCTAAGCCTTTGATCCCCTGGTGTCTCTTCAGTTTTGGGTTTCCTTATATTATTTTTTTAAGGTGTCCTCATATCGTTATTTTCCATCTAAGGTAAATAAAAATTAAAAATGAGGTTGGTTGTAAGGATACTGATACCATTCTGACAAGGTCTCCCTACTATTTAATATTTGGACTCATCCCTTATTTAACCCATAATTTCATTTCTAAACAATAATAAATTTTATTTCATTGTAAAAGATATTTTCATGTTTATAGTTTTATATAATTATGTTATAACTCTTACATATAAAAATATATGTATTAAATGTTATACATTTCCTCCTGATATTAATTTTTCCGATAATATAAGACTTTATAAAAAAACATTTTCTTTTCATGAAAAACCTTTACGATTTTCAACTTGACTACTTCTTTGTTCTAACTCACACATAAATCATGTGATAAATAATTGAAATCATGGTATTAGAATTAAGATATTATTAAGGTATATTAATAAAAAAATAATTAAATCGGTTACACCATTTTAATACCTTGAAAGAAAAAATATAGATTTTTCTTTTAACATAATAAAATTTGAACTCAAATAATAGTTTAATTGCACATGAAATCAGCGTTACTGCCCCATGTTCGTTACAAATCACATTACTATAAAGTAAACAAGGGAAACCCAGAATTATAGGGGTATCGTAGAAATCATGACAATGCATTGAAAACATTTTATTGAAACTATACATTTTTCCTTAAATGTTCATAGTCCTTCCATTAAAAAGGATCATTATATTACCTTTTAAAATAATATTGTTTCCTTGAAAAATCATTAGAAACAATGGAAATTCATGTGTGTTCCTTTGAAAAAATTACTCATAGAATACTTAATATAACCATAAAAGAGAGAATAAAAAATATGGTCCACTTCTAGAATAATTATCCAGAGATCATAATCATTACATAATGCCTTGGAGAGTTGTATTTGGATCACCTATCATCATGAGATATATCAGTATCACCCATATACAGAAGCAATAATAGTCTTATAGATCATTATAATCAATTTTTATGAACTATGATATTCTTAAAATATATAAAAACATGAATTTCAACCATCAAACATATAAAAATATACTTTCTAGCCCATCAGTAAAACATTTTAAGATATTTATATATCCCATTCCATTGAATCCCAATTTTAAAAACTAAATTTACAAAAACTATGGAAAGGATGGTTTTAAATTAAATAAAATATAGAATAATATAAATGAATAAAACATATAAAATAATGGTTTTGGGGGTGGAAAAATCCATTGACTCAATATATGTTAAAAAAGATCATTCCTTTTTCTTTTTTCACAGATATTAAAAACATTCCCTAAAAAATTATTTTTGAAACCATTTGAATGGAATTAAAAATAAAAAAATCATTTTTTAATATCTATTTTTATATATAAATATATTATTGAAATAATTTTATGAATATGGTCAGGGAAGAAAATATATTAAAAAATAAATCATTAAGATATTTAAAAAGGGCGTTTTAAGGTAAAGTGTCCCTTACCTCAAGCCCAACTCATTATGTATGTTATTTATCATATAATATATAAATTTTCTTCAATAATTTTATAAATTGAGAAAACATTAATGTTTATTTTTCAGTTTATTTTATTTATTACCATGATATATTTAATTAATTCATTAATTAAGTTCATGTCTGATGTTTTGGTGATATTCAGGTTAAATTTGAAAAATAACTTCGTTATATTGAATATGATCAATGTGTTCATTTCATCATCCTCTATAGAATTATAATCATGAATTATTTTTAATTTATATTTATTTATTTTAACTCTAAAATCATTAATGAAATATGGTTATGAAAAATCATCTACGTTACAATCCTTGAGAAGGTAGGTTTTATGTACTCATAAGTAACGTTTCTATTTTTTTTAAAACATGATAGAAATAAGGTAAGTATTATTTTATCTCAATATATTGATTATTATATATAAAATATCATATTAATTATTTAAATTAACTTATATATATCATCCATGTGATGTGGTCATGAAAAACAATCACATCACATTATAGAGGTGGTAATCCACATGTATGCACAAACGACATTATCATTATTCAAATAATAGAGAAGTTTGAATGAAAATGATATATTATCATTTTATAATGATAAATATGTCAAAAATATTATATATATATATATAGATTAATCTATCATTATATATATCCATAATATGATGTGGTGAAAACAAATTACATCGGTTCGTGATGTGATAGTTTGCCATACACACAAATGATAGATTTATTTCCCATTTTATAAAATATATAGATGGATATATGTTATTAAATTAACATAAAAACATCTCATTATATTAAATATAATATCTTTTTAATTTCATCATGTTTTAAGAATATTTTAATGATGAATAAGAATAAATAAAATTAAAACATTCTATTAAAAGTTATGCATCTTTTTCTTTACACCTTATTCCCTTTACGGTTTTTAATATACAAAAAATAAGGCTTGTAAAACAAGGAGAGAGATTTTATGAAGTTATTTTGGAATGTATTGGCTCAGATATATTGATATAATTGTGTGGGTAAGATATTATATGAGATTCCATTTTATGTGTGATGGGATTGGCATTCAAGGAATTTCATATATTTTTAAAATAGTACACATATTTTTTCATATTAGACTTGATACAAATTAATATAATTAGAATATAAGATTTGGATTGTTCAAAATGCATTCATACAATAAAATTTTCACAAGTTTATTTTTTTTACACTTACCTCTTTTTCTAACCCCCTATTAATTGATTTGACAACTATGGTGACATCAATGCTTTTTTACTATTAAGGAGTCAAAAAAGTTAGTATAATAGGTAAAATGAACCATAAATGGACTATAGATGAGATGTTAAACCATATACAATTAAATTCTATTAACATATATTGTTTTTTAATTTTAATACATTTAATAAAATATTTTTTATTAAAAAATACTATCAATGTCATTTTTTAAACTATTCATTTAATTTTACCTTAAAGTAATCAACATAACAAATGAATTAAAATATAAAAATTTAAAACAACTATAATCTGTTATATATATCTATAAAATAATATTTACACATTATGTAACAAATAAAATATAGTTTTATATTTTTAAAATTCATATTTTTTTTACTATATTCACAAGAACAATATCGGCATTGGTTAAGCATCTAATATAATTATAAAATAAAAAAAATTGATAAAAATTTCAATAATAAAAATAATTTTATTCTTCATAAAATAACATTTAATATTGATTCATCGCTTTTTTATCCACATCTGAATATATAATATGAATTTAAAATCAAGAGAGTGATATTTTGTAATTTTCATTACTTAAAATAAAATAATGGTCAAAATAAAATATAAAGTGAATGAATTCATATGTTAGAATTTTTGATTATTATGGATAAAATATACCCATCCATTTAAATTTTGTAAATTTTTTTAATTAATTTTAAACTACATCACATTAGTTTTAACCCTAATTAACTCATTTAACATTTAATGTGGTAACAAAAATTTACTGTGGTTACTATTCATATTGACAAAAAATAAAAGAGAATTATTTACTAAATTTAGAAATAATAATTTAAAATATGGAATTTATTATTCAAGATTTATTTTATTAAATTGGATGAGATTAATTTAGAATTAAACCCACAAAATTCTATGAATTTTGTGTCATAAAAAATCCCTTTTAAGTTAAAGAAAGTTTTATACAAAATTAAGGTAAAAAATTCATTCTAAAGTCTATAATTGGATTTATTTTTAATAAAAATTGAATAATAAAATTTTAAAAATAATCCAAAATAAAGTTTTACATTTAAAAATTTATAAATAAAACGCTTTCTTCTAAAAATCGACTTTTCACTATTCATTAAAAATTAATAAATTTCAAAAAATTACCAAAAAAGTCACCGTCAGATAATTTTGACATGATAAATTCAAAAATTAATTTAATTTTTTAAAATTATAATTTCATATTTTTTAAATTGGTGTTTTAAATAAAACCACATAATGTATGCATTGAACCCCTATTTGGTTAGAAGAAAAGTTTCTTCATTTGGACTTATGAATTAATTAATATTAATATAATGAATATTACCATTCGAAATCTAGTTATTTAATTTTTATAAGATGTGGAAATAAATAATTTTAAAATTACCTAGGTTTTATATTCTTCCCCCATTTTTTAAATATTTTCCTAATAATTTTATTTAATATTTAATTAAGTGGGTATAAATTTTCCACATATCATTTCTTATGCACATTTTTCTTATCCAATCATATTGGTTTTCAACAATACCTTAACCTAAAAAATCATCTTATTTCATAACACCTTCTCTCTATATTCAAGAATCTAAATATTTTTTTCCGTATATGAGTGGTTTTCTTCCAACTAAAATACCTTAGGGCTCAAAACATGAGATTTTTTTGACACATATTTTCATGAAAAAAATCATGAAACACATCATGTACCTAATATTAATATAAAGGCATGTCCACTCAATAAAAAAATGATCTAAATTTCTCTAGGATTTCATGTGTTCTAATGAACTACATGATTTTCTTTCATTTTTATAAAAAGAACATAACACTTTTATATGGATATAATTTAATAAAAACATGATGGTCTACCTTGAATGAAGGATCTTTCCTCTAGTTACCCACATAAATTTTCCTCCTACGCAAAATTATACACATGTTTTTTTGATTAATCATTACCTTATCAACCATTTATTCAAGAAATTATGGCCCCCAATACATTATTTTATCTACTTCATCTAAAAAACATGGAGCCTAAAATTTATTTCAACCTAATACCTCAAAAGATAGAATTTATATACTATAATTAATACTATTATCATAATAAAATTCAACTAATGAAATATGATAATCCAAAATTTCATATAAATTCGTTTAACAACCTAAAATCATATCTTGTATTCATTAAAACATTCACATGAAATATATATCAAATTTTGGATGAAAAAATATAATAATATTTAAATTATCACCAAACAACATCTGAAGGCCATACCAAAAATTATAAGTAAATCTGGTTTCATGATCATATACAATTGATAGAGGTACTCCTTGTTACTTGACTGTATCTTTAAGGTACAATCAACAATGATGATCTAAACAAATATCATCTCAGATGGAAAAGAAATGTGCATATTTATTTAGTCAATAAAAAATAACCTAAATCTCATTATTAACTCTATATGTAATTAGTAACCCCACCATGAAATCTATAGATAAAGTTTCCCGTTTCCATTATAGTAAACTAAAAGGATGGAGTTCCACCATCAACAATTTTCTTTATCTTTAACGTATTGACAAGTCATTCATTTTAGGGTGAATTCAACAATATATCTTCTTTATTCAATCCTACCAGTAATACTCACAATGGTCCATGTACATCATAGTTCTTTGGGGATGAATGAAAAATGGGAGACTATGAGCTTCATGTAATAATTCAATCTTCCACTTACAATCAAAATAAACACATAATCTTTTTCCAAAGAGAATAACACCTTGATCATCAAAATAAAACATTGAACACTTATCCTTATTTGTAGATTCTACCATTTCCTGTAAAACAAGATCCTCTTTATGATCATTTTTAATTCTCTCTGGTATAGATGATTATAATCAAACATGATAATTCTAAATTACATTAAAACCAATTTCCTTTAATGAATCATCATTGTAGATAAAAAATTGAAAATTTCTGGGTGTTAAGGAAAAAGTTAGATAAATCAGAGTTCTTATTTTCATTTCATGGAAAACATCATCACCCACTTTTTTCTGATTAATTTTAACTCAATTTTGAGTATTCTTAGTTAGTGGGATAGATAACCAAGAAATGTTTTCAACAAAGCACTAGTAATACACACTAATCAAAAAATATTGAATCTCTATGAAATTTTTAGTTACTTTCCATTCTTCAATAACATTTATTCTAGTAGGGTGAATAATAATTCTATCCATAAAAACCATATCACTGAAGAAAGAAATAAAAAACCACATAATTATATGGTCTAACATCTAAAAATGTTGTCATAACAGATTTTTCTACACTGTTTTTTTATAGTGATGATATAAATCCTTTATTGTTATTTTTTGAAAAGTACTCATGTAATGACCCATACCATTACAATTAAAGATTTTTTCCATCAACTTTTCATTATTTTTATAATCATATTCATTATATTTACAAGCCACAAATACAAAATTTTCACATGAAAATAAATCCCAAATTTTATAGCACATTCCTTAGGATTTTTTTAACACACTTATCAGAAGATGGAAACTTAATTTTATTAGCATACAATTTAGTTAATGGATGCTTCACCATTTCCTTCAATATAGACCATTTCTTCTACCTATCATTACAGATTAAAGGATCATCAATAAACAATATTTACATCTTGTAGGTACATTTAAAAAGAATCTCATATTTTTTAAATTCTAGAAAATCCAATTTCATTTGATGCCTTAGATTCAATCCTAAGTACTACCAATTAATTTTACTATCAAGATCTCAAATGAAATTTGTTGCATACCTTTCCGATCGAGTGATGTTTCCTCCATATATGGCCTCTTAATCTTATAATTTCTACCTAAATTATGAGAAACGCAACCAAATCCATATATCCTTTGGAAAAAATTTCTCATGGACAAAATTCTTCAATTTATCTAATCTCAAGGAACCAATATATTATTTTTCTCTTGTATTCATAACCATTGAACACCATTGAGCAGATTCACCCCCAAAATGGTAAATAGAATGATTTACAATTTTTTGTCTTAAAACCCAATTAATTTTGATATCTTATCCAAGCATTTAACCCATCCTTTATCTATCAAACAATCATATTTTCTAATTAATATTAGAGGGTGTTGTTTCATGAAATGATCCACAATAGACATTATCCTCTATGGTGGACATGGAAACTCTCCTATAGGGATAACACCACAATTTATAGACTTTTCCAACTGATCCATCATATTAAAAAAATTATATTTTCAAATTAAAACCATTTGAGGTTTTTGATTTGGAAGGATATTTCTCTATGGGTTTCTTCCTACATCACCTTACATGTTTCCTCTGTGGTAAATTATGCAGAACTAACATAGTTTAGATGTTGAAATTTGGTAATCTTCCAATGATATTTCCTGATAAAGATAAATTATAATCTCTTAATGTAATTTAATTCTTTATACTAAAATCTAAAATTATCTAAACCATTCCTCTGAAACAAACATTAAGGATCTAACCCTTATTCAATCCATAATTTAATTTTTAAACAAGAATTCATTTTCTTAATTTTTCTATGATTTTTTTAGGATTATTCTTTTGGATAATTTGTTCATAAATCATACATAGAAAAATAATACATTAGATTTTGGACACTTCCACTTAGTTTTCATTTCCCCCACAATACAAGACTTTTTGAAAGACATATTTTTTTATAATGAAAAATATTTATGATTTGTAACATGACTTCATCTTTATTACTGATCATCCTTAAAACCTATGATTAGAATTTGAAAATATGGAATGAGGAAAAAACATTACTAATATGCATAAAAAAATCCGAATTGTCCATTTTAAAACCATGATATCATAAAATAGTGTTTCCCATTAACATAATAAAAATTTAACTCAAATAATCATTTATATGCACATGAAATCATCTTCAATAATCATGGTTTTTATTAAATAATTTATAATGAAACATAATTTAAAAATCCTAATAATGAGGGTTTCTTAGAAAATTGGAGAACCCATGAAATACTTTTTCTTAAAACATAACTTTTTAAACTGAAGGGAATATTCCTTCACTTAAAACATAATATCATTAACATAACATTTGAAATCAAAATATTTCCATGAAAACACATTAATATGAATTGAAAATTCATATAGATGACTTTGTAGATCATCCTCATAGAACCCTTACATGTAGAATGAAAAATATGGTCAACTTGAAATATTATTCTATAGATAACATAATAAATACCCTTTTTATAGGAGTGTTATATCATTCTCAACCATAATTATGACCTATATTGGTCTCACCCATTATCATGATCTATATCAAGATCAAAATTCATTATAAAAAATTATAAGGACCACAATATGCCTAACATACATTAAATATTTAATTTTCCTTATCAAACCCATAAAAATATACTTTTTAACCCACAAGTAAAACATTTTTTATGTATTAATATATCCATTTTTTTAAAACATAATTATTAAAACAAAAAGTCCTAGATAAAATGAAGACTGGTTTTTATTTGAGGAAAACATGGAATAATATAAGTTAAGTAAAAATCATAAAATAATAGTTATAGTGGTGGGAAAATTTCATAGACTCCATATAAATTAAAATAGAATATTCCTTTTTTTCTTTTTTAAAAAAAGATAAAACATTCTTTAAAAATACTCAATTTGAAAACCTTTTCAAGATAGTAAAAAAAGAGACATAAAATTATATTTTTAATTAATTTTTTCCCTTTTAAATACTTATATATAATAATTTTATGAAAATGTACACAGAATAAAAATAATTGGAAAATTAATCATTAAAACAAATGAAATGAGGTATTTAAGGTAAAGTATCACTTAATTCGAGTCTAAATTGTAACTTATATTATTTATCATTATGAATAATAAATTAATGTTAATTATTTACTTGATTAAAAACATTTTTTAGTTCTACTATTCCTTTTATTTTATTTTTTATCAAGTTATATTATATTGCTTAATTAATTATGTTTACATAAGCTATTTTGACGATATTAGACTCATATGACCAAGATGACTTTAGTAGGTTAATTATTTTCTAGTATTTCATTATCCCATATTATACATAATAATAATAATAATAATAATAATAATAAAATTATATTTTTTATATAGAAATTTTAATTTTAAAATCTTTCATGAACTATTTTATAAAAAAAGTGAACTACATTATAATAATAGAGACGGTGGGTCATATGTTCACATGAGTATCAATTCCATTTTTCAAAAAAATGATTGAAAGAAGGTATGAATTATTTTAACATTATATTATTAGTATTATATCATAAATATCATATTATTTATTTAAATACACTTATATATATCATCCATGTGAGTTGGTCATGAAAAAAGAATCACATGGCTTCATGGATGTGGAAATCTACACGTACAGATGAACGATGTAACCATTCTTAAATTGAGGGAAAGGTAAGTAACTATAGGAGATATTATATATATATAATGATAAATATTTAATTATTGTAATAAAAATATATATATATATTAAATACATCATTATATATATCCATAAGAGGTTGTAATGGAAAATAAATTATATCGGTTTGTGAGGCGGTACTCCTCTGTACACACAAATGATCAAATAATTTACCATTTTATGGAAGAAAGAGAAAGATATAGGTTATTTAATTAATATAATAACATATAATTATGTTATATATAGTATTTTTATTATTTTAACATTTTTATGAGTATTGTAAGGATGTAGAAGAAGAATTAATACTTACATTTTCAGTTAAAATTTACACCTATTCTTTGGAAAACCTAATTTTATTTATGCATTAAGCCCAATAAGGTTGGTATTATGACAAAAATAAGATAGTTGGAACATGGTAAGGGATGTTAGGATCAAATTTGGGGTGGGATTTTTTGAGATATAGTTCTCAAATATTTTGAGGATGGGGTTAGATTAGGTGCCCTTTTATAACTAAGGGGAGGGGAATTCTTGGAATTTCATAAAGTATTACAATAATATAAATTAATTAACATATTAAAGTGAGTAAAATTTTATATAATTATTGTATAGGATGATTATTTTTCTAAATAATATCATCTAATAAAGACATTTAATGATTATATAAATTTTTTATACTCATTTCATTTTTTAGCCCCTCTTATCCCTTTTCACAATTACAGTGGTATCAGTGGTTTTAAAAAAATTAAGGGTAAATAAAAGTAATATAAAAGAAAAAACGACCCATAAATGTACCATGGTTGTTATCTTAAACTATATCCCATTTAATTTTTTAATGATAGTATTTAAATGAATATAAAATCATTTAATAAAATGTTATTATTATAAATATCATTAATGTCATTTTTTAAATTATTCATTTAATTTGAATTTAAATTATTAAGGATAACAATGGAATTTTAATATAAACCCCTAAAACGTCTATCATATTTTTTATTTACATAAAAATTTTGTAGGGCTTTTTAAATCACCAATACATAATTACATTTATTCTTTTAAAAAAATTAATTGATTTTTCTATATCTTTCATGAGAATTGTGTTTATGTTTTGTAAACAATTATGGTTAGTATATAATTACTAAAACTACTGAGTAAATTAAATCATAGAAAAATAATATAATTTTTCTCAAAATAATATTTAAAATTAGTTAATATCATATGATTATCCCTATTGGAATGTATATGAATAATTTAGACGCAAGAGAGAGATATAATTTGTGTTTTTTATATATATAATAATATAAAGGAAAAAATTAAATAAAAAAATAAAAAAATGTCATAGTGTTGAATTTTTTATTATTATGGACTAATTATTGTAATATAATTAAATAAATTAGTGTATTTAAATTAATATGAAGCATTATCACATTATATTTTACCATAATTAACTCATTTTACATTTACCAAGGTAAAACATTTAGTATGGTTAGTATTCATAAATACAAAAAATAAAAGGAATATTTTTACCAAATTTTGAGAACATGATTAAAAATATATATTCCATTTTTTAAGATTCACTTTCTATGAGTGGAATAATTTAATTTCAAATTAAACCCACAAAATGTGGTGAAAAATAGTATTTCAAAAAAATCTTTTTTAAGTATAAATTTATTTTTATACATAATTTAATAATAAAATTCATTACCAAACAAAAAATACATCTTTAAATAAAATTTAATAATTAAATTTTCAAAGTAATAAAAATTATAAGTTTTCATTGTAAATACCTGAAATGATAATACAATTTACAATATAAATCAATATTTTTCACAATTCATTGTAAAATAAAACATTTTAGAAGATTATCAAAACATCATCCAATGATAATTTTGGCATTCTGAAATCAAAAATAAAGATAATATTTTAATGTCAAAAATCAACAATTTTTAAATTGAGATTTAAAATAAAACTATATAATTTCTGAAAACCTAATTTGGTTAAAATGTTTTTTTATTTTTACTGAAAAATTCCCTATATATTATTATAGTGAAAATAGATCTTTTAATATAATAAATATATTTAAATAAATAATGGAAAATATATACCCTTACATTTTATGGGTTATTATATTTAACATTACACTTATATACTAAAAATTAGGGTTTGTTTCCTAATTATGTTGGACCCGATCATTAAAGGATGATATAATAACACACATTTTAACTAAAAATGCCCTCATTCCTATTTCACAACCAAATGTATCTCAAAAAATAGACTCATAGAATTTAATTAATCTTTTAATTATTGAACAAATTAAGATATAAATTTCCTGATCAGCATATTTTTCTCCACATTCCCTTTACCTAGAATATATTCTATATCAATGTATAAATCATGGACATAATCCACCCAAAATCTCTATCAACGTTTTAGATCTCTCTTGTTGAAGATAAAATTTATATTATTTGGATAAAATTATAACATAAACTACACCCTAAAAAGATTTTGGTTCTATGTCTTTAGATTAGGCATCACTACTACCAATTCTAGGTTATGGGTTGGTTAATTCATTTAATGTGATCATAACATGAGAGATCCATATGCCACAACATGATCCAAATGTATCAACACACATTTTAACCCCATACTTGAGGCATCAAAAACTATGGAAGAAACTTTGCAAGGATTGGGAAGAATCAATATTGGTGTTGACATCAACGTAAATTTCACATCCTCAATGGAATTTTTGAACCACTCTTTCTAATATATATTCAACCTTTTCTGAGTCAAAACAATCATGGGTTATATTATACATGAAAATCCCATACAAACTAGCTTTAATTCCAAGATAGACTCAAGATTATTTTAATATCGAAGAATTTTTAGTATTTTCTCAAGGCATCACAACCATAATATTCTCAATATCTATAAATATATATATATATCTCATAAACTACATTCCATAAAAATTAACCTATAAGATCTAGGACTAGAATTAAGACATCATATATTACAAGAGATTCTCTTTCATGATTATCAAAAAATATGTATATAGTATTCATTTTCCTCTATAATCTTATAATACACTATTATATTATCCATAAACACCACCACAAATAGGTCAAGCTATTGATGGAAGATCTGGTTCATTGGATCAATGAAACCCAAAAAAGTACATTATAATCCCAAATGGCATGATATTGGACTCATAATTCCCATAACTACTCCTAAAATAGGTCTCCATAATATCAACTAACCACACTCTTATATAATAGTACATTAACTAAGGATAAATTTTGGAAGATCAATTAGTTTTCCCCAAATAATAAAAAAGGTTATTGATTCATGATAAAAAGAATTTATTTTTCAAGCTCACCTTATTGACCTATTGTTAATAAATTAGAAGTTAGAGGAAATCATACACCTTATTTTAAAATAGAAATGTTTATTCCTATTGTGAAACAAATGGGAAAATAAAATCCTTTCCCTCGATATCCTCAAATATAATGATTAATTAATTCAACTTGGTGGGATCCATCCGGTAAGATGGTAAGAAAATACCTCTCATTATATGGAGTAACACGATAGAGAACTCTACCTACCATAATTTCAAAAACATAAATAAATCATCTATAAATACCTTATAATATCTTTCTACCACTATTAGAAGTTGATTACCTTTACCATGCTCTACTACATTGAATATAAAACTAGGAAAATGACAAGTGATCATACCAATATCTTGTACAATATGTCTTGACCTTCCATCTCTAAAGTACCACTCACTCTGAAATTTGTAAGTTCCCTCCTCAGGAGAAAGGAAAAATACACTACAATGATAATAATTAATGTGAACCTTTAAGATAATCATCAATCCATACTAATAATATGGTTAAAAATTGGAGGTATAAGTCCAAATAATCCCATATGTCCTCGACATTAACTATCACTACCATCCACTTGGGGAACATAAATCCCTACTCTTTCATCATCCCCAAGGAGGTGAAGAGATCCATAATAAAAGGAATAAACTGCACACCTAACCCTAAAAAACTAGTTATATTAAATGAGATAAAATGATGATATTCAGTGGTATCAAACAATACCATGTACATTAAATATGTAATAAGAACCATACCTCAAATGGTTACTAACCTAACCTTGGAGTCCCCTAAAATATACTTCTCTACATAGAGGCTCAAATATTTGGGACCCCATGGATCCATATTTACTATCTTAGAGTATAACATCATTAGATTTAGGGTACACATCCCTATCAAAGAATTAGACTAGACTTTAGGCCCTTAATAAAATAACATACAACAACGAAACTCTAAGGATGGTTTTAGCAGAAATGTTGAAGATGGACCAAACATATACATTGGTTGAAAACCATGGGGTTATTCTTGAAGTCCTTGAAAGTGTAACATGACCTACCATACTAATTGAATAATATTGTATTACACATTGAGTGTTCCATTGGTTCTGAATTAGATGAATAATGAGAACTCTTTCCTCAACTATGATGTCCCTCTTGAGCCTTGCTCTTCTAACTTATGTAAGAACATGGAATACCCCTAAAAAAAATTGGAGTCCCTATCAACCCATTTGATCATCCATGTAAGATTCATCCAATTATTCATTATCCAAAAATTCGAAGAAATAGTAAGGATAAAAATAATGATTCTATATTAATTTATTTCTTCAATATGTTCTCTAAATATCATTATTTAAGAAAATTGTTAATATATAATTCATTGGAAAGATGGACCAACTAGTTGATGTGTGTATAAAACATCCCCACCAATTGGTTCCCCTAATCCATGGTCACAAACTCCCCAAATTTATCCACTCTCAACGTATTAGGGAATAATTAATGGTTAAACATCCAATGGAATTCTATCCAAGAGATATTGCCTAGTAGTTTGTCCATTGTAATAGATTCCCACCCCCAAAAGATAGTTATTTATAGCATATACGTGGAGGAACTAACCTTAGACGTCCCAATATTTTGACTAAATCCAATAATGTGCGCAATTTTATCAATTCTCCCTTTAAGATCTTGGGGTCCTAGGTCCATCCAAAAGACATGTAAATCATTATTAGTGAACTCCTAAGTATAATCCACTATCTAGGTTACCAAATCAACAATGAAGGTGTTTATTAAAGGGGTAACTGGAGTTATATGCTCTATATGTCTCTATCTAACATTAAATGAGGACCATCTAGGTGGAATGACATATAAATCAGGATACAAGATCCAAATAAATACATAAATCAACCCCAATGTCTTGTATAAAACATGAAGGACTATGAGTTAGAAATAATTATCAATAAAGAACTAAATAAAAACATGTTAAAATTCATAAGAATAAATATTAAATCATGGTGTTTCCCTATTATCACCCATGATAACTCAAGATTAAACATGAAGAAGTATTGTCTAATCACTCCCCTTGTATAATCAAATTAATCCTATATTATCCTATCAATATACTACCATATTTCACTAATAATGATTGTATGACCTAATACAATTCTGTAATAAATTGATCTAGATAGACCCGACCTGTCACTTGACTGAGCCTACCATAAGGAATGAAGTACATTCCAAATTTCCCTGTGATAGAAACTGGTGACAGGGAATAAAAACATATCTATGGGGACAATTTCACCATTGGAAACTAAATAATCATAATATGCTTTCCTTCCAAAAATTAAGCATGGCCCATCCACCTTTTAGATATTCATGCACCATATAAGATATTTCCAATTTAAAAATAATAATAATATAAGGCATAGAAGTAGAGTAACAAATTACTAAACCAAAAAACCATGTTGGGACCAAGTTGCATGTATAAGGAAGTAAGAAGAGTTTGTTGTTACATAGTATTGTTTTTTGTTGTCAAAGAAGATAAATTGATTCACTTTGTAAATAACATGAAAACCAGACAATGCTTTGATGATATGTATTTCAAAAATATCATAAATTAGGAGAACTTGTGAGGAAATCCTTATGAAAGAAAGAGGGATAAATGATTATGCCAGTAATATACTGTTTTTATTGGGAGGAATGATGATACTGGAAGATAGGGAAGTTTCAGTACTTCCAATTATAACTCTAACGATGCTAAATCTGATCTATTAAAGGATATATATTAAGATAGTGGAGTTCGTGATGAAAGATGAAGAATGGTTATGGGAAGTAATGAAGAGAGAAATGATAAAGAAATAGAAAATATAGAGGTGGCACAAAAGAACAGTTTATGGTGGTACTTTTTTTCCAGTGTTTTCCAAATTTTAGGGCCTGGAAATTGGAAAATGGATAGAGTTTTTTTGGAAAAGGGTGGTGCACAAAAAATAAAGTGGTGCCTGAAATATCAGCGGGGTGCGCTAAAAATAAAGAAGTGCACAAAATATTGGTGTGGTGTGTGAAATAGAGGAATGAAGTTTTTCATGCAAGAAGAGTTTCAATATCAGAAGCTCAAAAATTGTCAAAGGCATGAGGTGCACAAAAAATTGGAGCATTGCGTGAAGTATGATTTTACCTGAAAGAGTTTTTACGCGCATGAAGAGGGTTTTAAGTGTAGATTCTTGCTTTCGAACATGGTTAAAAATGCGTATAAATATGAGGTGACCCCCTCTCATTTAAAGAAGCTTGACACTTAGAGAAAATCTTGAGCTTTGAAGTGTGTAAAATTATATTCTATGTGAGTTGCGCAAAAAGAACGAGGTTTGTGCGAAAAGAGGAAAGTTGCACGAAAAAGTGGGAAGTTGCGCGAAAAGTGAGAAGTTGCACGAAAATTGAAAAGTTTCACAAAAAGGGGAAGTTGCGTGAACAAATTCTATATTCCAAAAGGGAATTTTTACGTGCCATCCATTTGAATTACATGTAAGGTACCCAAAATTCAGCGCAAAAAAATAGTGGTCTTCGCACGTATTTGGTTTTGAGTAAAATAGTTCTTACCGGCTTCTAGGGTAAGAAAGTGATGATTTGTACTTCAAAGAATACACTTGTTCAATTGTAATGAATCACTGAAATATAGTAATTCCCTATTTGTGCTAAGAGGGTGCACTCACACTTGCGGATTGTTTTCCAAGTGCAACATGACTTTAAGGGTATATCCTACTCGTTGTATCCCACAAAAAAAGGATTTTTTTTCTAGTGGATTGTGTGGTACTGGATTTTTCCGTACTATACCAGGAACGTAGCTACTCTTGTTGAGTAGTGAACCTTGTAAATCTTATGTTCCTATGGTTGTGTGTGTTTAGCAGGGAATAAACTCAATAACAAGAGGTGAAATTTGTTTCAAAAAGAAGGAAATAGAAAAGGAAAAATATATCACTGACTCACCCCCTCACCCTCTCAGTGATACATGGATCCTGACTGGGAACTTCAAACCCAACCAATAATTGTAAATAATATAAATAATGAATGAAAGACAACATAGATACAAAATAATACCAAAATAATTTAGGGCTGGTAACACCAATACAAACACCATATTAAAATAAACAACTCATAGGAATCCCTAAAAATACTCTCTAAGAAACTCTCTATGTGACTCATATTCACCACCACACAACAATAAAATAAGAATTATGATCATCAAGGTGTTCCACCATTATAAGTGGTTATTGTTCCTTTAGCTATTTCCTACAAAACCAATTTCTCATACAGACAATATAATATTTAGGGTGTGAGGAAGAGACCAATAGGGTACTATTATGAATCTATATATCATATTTTAAATTTCAATCAGGAGTTCTAGTTTTATAATAATTAATTTAAAAACCTTTTATTAGAAAAAATATCTTTAAATTATAAAATACTCCATTTATAATAACTCAATATGAATACAGCATGAATAAATCATAATTAGTGGAATCATGTCGTAATCATATAACAATATAGAAATAAGGGAAATGGGGGAATAAAATATTTTATAGTAAAATAATAACAATATCCACACATGGGGATTTAACAATAGGAATTAGGTGTCTATGACTCACTCATGGAACATTATTCTTTATACACGATCCAAACTATTTTGAGAGCTCTCATAGTCTCCCCAAGTCAAATATATCCATCCCTTTAACTCTCAATCTACTCAAGCCACGTTACATAGCCAGTAAACATTCTCCACTTGGTAAGAACCCTTCCATCTCATTTATACCCACCCAAGTTCTCCCATGTTACACACCATATATGAAATTCCAACACAAGCACACTCATCCCTATAAACACATAATCAACATGCCCCTTCTACGCAAATATCATTCCAAAAAAATTTTACTTTCTAAAAAATATATTTAAAACCTATATTGGAACAAGAAAATATAGAGCCATTCTATCAAAAATCCATTGTTCACAAACATCATTTTTTAGAGAATAACCTAGAAAAACACCACCTTTTCCAAAATATGCCATAAATCATATAAAACAGTTAGTAAGATTTACTCATTAACTTAAAACAATCAATATTAACTTATTAAAACCAGGGTAATCCAAGATTATTATGATTTATAAAGTAAATACAAGTTATATAGAGACACTTACCTCAAGATGAAAGATAATCTTGTTTCCCCCACTTAAAACCATCATTATCCAAGAAAACGGATCCTCAAAAAACCTAAAAAAACTAATAAATTCCATTAAAGATGCCCCCAATCACTAGTTTTGTCCTTCCTTGGGAATATAAGAAAGACCCCTTTGAAGAAAATGGAAAAACACATAAGTAGAGGGATGGAGAGGAATAAATATTAGATAAACCCCGAATAAAATTATATATTTCACTTGAATTGCTTAGGAATCATGTACTAATAAGGGTGGAAGTTTCCCCTATTTGGAGAACCTAGGTCATAAAATGGGGATAAATGGCAGGTGAGAGGAGTTATATTCCAACATAGGAATAACTATAATTTCTATTATTCCTAAGTGGGCAAAACCTAGTGGTTCAAATATGGGTTTTTATAATGGATAAACCTCTAAATGTCATTATATGTTTAATCCAAGGATCTATTCCATATAGACTACTATAGTGCAGTGACTTAGATCCCAACCTCTTAGCTACCTATATGGTGCGTACTATTGGGATATGATATGGATCCCCATCTAGAACCTTGTGGCATGACAATTATGTTGTATGATAGATTGCCAAAATTAGGTAGATCTAGGGTTTTATAACACATCATAGACTTGTGGATGAGTTTAATTGAACCATGAAAAGGTTATTTCTCCCACAAAACCACACAAATAGTCCTAAAAGATGCTCATAAACCCAAAAATTAAAATATTCAATGAAAATAAACAATTTAAGAATATACCAATGACCCAATGTGTGCCTCCAATGTGATGATTCTAATAGGGTGCAGAGACATTTAAGGATTATGCATCACAATTATTTATGCATGTGATTGAGTTGGGAATATGATAGTGATTTGGATGAATGATAATTAAAATATTTTTTAGGGATTTGATATTCTTCATTTAGGATCCCATAATGTTTTCTGGTATTGAATGGATAGATTATGGTAGACATCCCCATCAAGATAGTATAGATTATGTGTAATATGATGCACCAGTTGATCATTAGGGAGATAAGGATGATACATGGAGAATGATACTTTGTAAATTACAATAACTAGTCCTGAAGATATATGAGCGCTTTGTATCTACTCAAGAGACTGATTCATGGTTAGAGGAGGTAGAGATTTCATTCAATTTCATCAGCTATTAGAAGGAGAAATAGATTTTATTTGTTGTCATTATATTTTGAGGACCATATCATTAGTGTTGGGTTTTATTCATATGTTATTATGAGGATTTGAAATTCATATGGGTGAACTTATATAGTTACTTACAAGTAAAATTATTTTCTTTTATTGTGAAGGGGGAAGGTTACTGTGAATTACGTTGTCTCTTCCTTGGGTGTTCTAACATATAGGAGTTTTTGATTTAACACAAGTACCTCATTCATTATATTTCAAACCTATTTAAAAATGAATAGGTGAGAGAGGCATTTTGAGGTTATCTTTCATCTAGTGGTCCAGTTCTAGGTCACTTTATTTAAATTTCCAACATCCTTAAGGTGTTATATAAGGAAGAGGTTATATAGTATACATGGTATAAGACTTATAATCACTGTGTGTAATTATACATTTTTTTCCTAATGAGTAGTTCTATAAAAATTGGTTATTATTTTACTTGTCCTTCAAAGTTTCATATATTAGGAAGAGATTTGTGTTATTGGTCCCATACTAAGAGATCATGAATTTTTTTCTTTTCCAATGGTGGTCACAGCCTTGAAATTATGGAGTGAATCAACATAATTGAAATTCATCATAGATCCAAAATTATACTTCTAGTTTATCCCCTATAATAATATCCTCTGAACCAATAGTAGTAGTAGGGTACGTCAAGTTTTTTAAGTATACAGGATATAGGTAAGGATAAGGTTAACCTTGTGATACCCCATATTCATCAATTATATTGATAGAATCATGGTTTTGTAGGTGGTTGATATTGGTGAAATAAACTTCATATAGAATTGTTAAAATAGATTCATGTGATAGAGTTTCTAGTCTGAGGGGAGCCTGATGTCATGAATGTTACCATCTATTTATTTTCTACCTGGGTGTATGCTTCATTAAATTTACATCCTACTCACTCCTTCATTTCACCAACCTTAGTAATGGATCTAGGACCTAAGGTGGATATACTTACAATGCCCTAGGTATTAACTATGCTAGTTGGTTTTAATGTCATATTTAAAGATGTATATAATGATTGTAAGATGATGCTAGTGAAACATGGGTCTTGAAGAGATTTCTTATCTTAGAAAATGTGGTCATACATTGTCATACTTAGTATGAACTGGTTGTATTCAATTCAGGATGAGATTTATATTCATAAATTTTGATGTTGAGAATTTCTTGTTAATTGATGGGTGAGATTAGTTGATTATTTTTTGACATGTTAATCCAAAATATTTTATAATGACTAAGCTAATTTTGAGTTCAGAGGTGGTTCAACTTGTGGTTTTTCTAAGGGTTATGATAGGGTACCTAGATGTTTTTACAAAATAGGATGTGATGTTAGCCCCTCTACATGAAATAATGTCTGGGATGGAATTATTGTGGGTTAGATCTTTGGTTTGTATTACACCAGACATGATGGTGGAATTTGAGTTTTCATAGATTTAGATTTTGATTTATGATCTTTTATTGATGGGTTTTTTTCAACCCAATGTGTCACATTGGGGTTCTCTATTCTTGTTAAAAATTACGGTATGTGGTGATATGAAACTTTGTATCGATCATAATCACTTGAATTAAGAGATAGTGAAGAACCATTATCTTCTTTTCAAAAATGATGATTTATTTGATCAACTTAAAGGATCTAGATGGTTCCAAAATATTGATTTATGCTCTAGGTATTACTAGATATAGGTGAAAGATGAGGATATCCCAAAAACAACCATCAAGTGTTGTTATGTGGACTCGGATTTCAATAAAATTCCTTTCATTTTCATGAATTCACTAGACATTTTTTCGGACCTGATTAACTCTATATTTCATGAGTTCTATAAAAAAAATTTGTTGTGTTCATTGATAATATCTTGTTATATTCTATGTTTGAGGAAGTGCATGGAGAGAATATTCAAGCTATTTTGATGGTCCTTTAGCATCATAATATATTTTGGAAGCTATCCAAGTGTAATTTTTGGGGTAATGGGGTGAATTTTTTAGAGAATTATTTGGTTCAATAAGGAGTATCTATAGATCCTTCAAATATAGACTCATTTGTTTCATATGTATACCCTAATAATGCAATGAAGGTTTATAGATCTATTAATATTATAGGATATTGCATTATTATTTTTCCAAATGTATTATTCATTATTAATTATCTAATTACATTGACCTATAATTAGATAGATTTCATTTTCACATAACAGTTTTGGATTCATTTGATTATATAAAATAGTAGTTGATATACACTCTTGTTCTCTATTTGTTTTAATAAAAAGTTTTGTTTGATGTTTTCTATGTTGCATAAAATATTGGAATACATTATTTCTAGATTAATTAGAGGTATTTCCAATACTATTTTCCTTTATAGTTGTGACCATTTGAACATAATTATTCCACCCATGATCGTGATCTTTTCGTAGTTCTTTTTTCTATTCAGTTTTTATGATACTATCCCATTGGTGAGTTATTTTTGGTCTCCACGGATCACAAGTGATTGAGATATATCTTCTTCCAATCTTATTTGGATATGATACATAGATAGTTTAGGTAATGATTATTGTATTAAGATTATGATATTTATTATACATCAAGAAAATGGAATTTCATTGTGAATGTGATGAGTCGGAATTCCCATGGGTATGTTTTTTATGAGTTTGGGGATGTATGATAAGTGATGTAGTATATTGTAGTGATACATTTTTATATGAGATATGTTAATGGTAGAGGGTTTCTATACTATATGGTATTTCATTCATGCATGAGGTAATATGAGGTAGAATCTCATATAAAGGATTTTGAGGCATATGTTTTCTAGGATCATGTTGTTTAATTAGATTCCCCTCATCTATAGTCAAAGGATAGAATAAATTGGTTTTTATTTTATTGGAGGCTCTCTATTCCATCAATGGTATATAATATGGTTCACCATGATTTTCAAAGCTCACCCTCTAAAATAAATCATGGTGTTTATAAGTTTTTTCATTCCTTGAGAGGCCTGTTATTATGGCCAAACATGAATATATTCATCATGGAGTTCATGTCTTAGTGTTTAGTCCACCAGAAAGTAAAATTCAAACATTATACTTTTGTTGGGTTACTTCATATACTAGATGTTCCTCAAAGAATGAGTAAGAATATTTTGATTGACTTTTTTGGCTTTTTTACCAAAATATCAGGGTAGATATGATGATATGTTGGTGATATTGGGACATTTAATGGCTTTATCCCACTTTATTGAAATAAATGATTCGAGTGTAGAGTAAATCCTACTAAGGAATTATTTGGAGGATATTGTTAGGATCCATGTGGTTTTAAAGATGATGATATTTGATCATGATTTTCATTTTATGTATCAATTATAGAAATTTATCCACCATGATTTTGGAACTTAACTATTCCTCAACACAACCTTTCATTTGAATTAAAATATTCTTATGTAGAAAACTATCTAGAAATTTGATGACATTATATGTGCATCTATTCTAGATTTTGGAGTGTTTTTAGTGATTTACAAAACCATTGTAGATTTTTTTATAATAATATTTATCACTTCACCATTAGTTTGGGACCATCCAAATAATTTTATAAATGACCTAATAGATATCTATTTTGTTGGATCAAGGATATAAAGTGAATGATTCTCAATAAATAAAGATAATAAGAGGATACCATTGGATTATGATAGTAGAGATCATGTATTGTTGAAGGTATGTCCTCATTATGGGAATAAATATTTTTTTCTTAAGATTATTATTTCTCCCTTATTTTTGTTCCTTTAGACATATTAGAGTTACTTGATTAAATTTCATATAAAATAGAACTCCCCTAGAAGATTGATCAAATCCATGACACGTAGCATATTTCGCAACTTTTTTGTTATTTCATGATAACTCCCATGTGGTGATCCAGCCTTACTAATCCTGAAGCAAGTGTCATGCTACCATTACATTGGCATAGATAGAATAAAATTGTCTCCCAAAGGACTGAACATTTTAAAATTCACTATAAACTTTACATGTATATTAGTCTAATATTATAATTGAATACAGAAATTAAAAATATTTTTTTTATTAATAACTTTATTTACTCCATAATTTTTTTACATATCGATTATAGGAAACACCATGGAATACTAGGGAATGGAAACATAATAAGGGTGAGAAAAAATAATCAGTAAGGGTTAAGTATAGTATAAAAGAAATGAATCAATATGAATAATCAAAATATAAAGTTGAATAACTAAGAACACAGTCCGTTTAATAAATAACTGATAATAATGTGATTAAATAATATCAAAATTTATGTAACTGAGTACACATTCCCTTTAAACTACTAGATATGGCATAATCACCATGAAAAGGAAAATGACTAAAGAAACAATCCATTTAATCAATAAACTAATGATAAAATGGATCCATAGATTTTTTTGATAGTGAACATGCTATGAATAATAACAAAAAAATAATAAAACCTCCATGAAGGTAATGCTTAATTATTTGATGTCATGTCCAAGGAATATTAAAACCTATACTATCAAAAATTTGACAGGAAACATTAAAACTAAAGGTAGAAACCAATTTAATTTATCCAAATGATTTATCTGGTGATAAATTATCGATACATCATGGGGTTATATAAATTATGGGGTTTACCAATCACTACATTCACATATCATTCCTCATATATCAAATAATCGATATAATTGATGAACAATTTGGATTACCAAATATCTATATTTATTAAAGAATACAGATTTATCAATATTTCCCTTGATAATAAAAAAATGTTCAAATTGAACACTGTATGAGAAAAAGGTATATGGTTTAGGTAATAATCATTTTTATGATAAATAATGTGGATAGTTAATGGAAATTTAATGTTTAATAATCACTGAAGTGTGAATAACACAAGGGAAATTTAATGACTACAAAAATGATTCAAGGAAGTTAATTTCAATAATATCCTTGGTAAAAATAATGATAATCCAAAAAAATAAAAAATAAGTACGGTATCAATATGATGTATACAAATTATAGTAAGAATAATGGTTATTGAAGTTGATGAAATAAAAAGATCATTAAAAACATTCTTATAGAAAATATAGTTTTCATTTTGAAAAACCATTTAAAAACCCTTTTCATTGATAATCACTTTTAAAACATTTCCAATTAAAAATTTATTTGTAAATTTTCAAAATAATATTCAAAGAAATTATGGAATGTAGTTTCAAATGATATAAAAAGAAAATTAATTTGGCATTGGAAAAAGGTTAAGAACGTTTCTTATTAGAAAAGAGAAAATAATATTACTTTAAAAAATTAAAATAAAATATAGATAAAAATTATATTTAATAAGTAATTTTGAAAAGGTTAAAGAAAATATTTTGAGACATTTTTGGATACATCATTTTTTTAAGATAATGGATTTCTGACGGAAGAGATAAATGAAGTTGGATTGTATCAAAAAACACATAATAAAACATTTTAAGTACCAATGAGTGGAAAATGGTTCTTTTAATTTAAATCAATCATCAATAACCATATGAGAATAAAATTATGTGGTTTATTAAAAAATTATCAAATAATTTCCTTTAATAAAATTTCAATAATAAACAATCTCGACTAGGATGAGATTGTAAGATAAACCCTTAAAATGAATTTAACGTTGAAGTGGAAATTAATCAATTAATAAATTGTGTTTATAAATTTTAAATCAACATATAAAAATTGGAAATAAATTAATATACATTCCAAATTAATTATACAAAAAATCATATAGTGTTAATTTTAATGAGGAATTAAGATAACTCAATGCAAAGGAATTGTTTTATGAAAATTCTTTACCCCTTATTTACTTTCAATTCCAATAGACATTAATGAAATAATTAAAATTGAAACAATAAATACCATGAATATAAAATAGTTAATGATATAATATATTATTATGGGTACAAGATACGCAACACAAAATAAGTATGTGAAGAGTACGACATTTATCTCATATATGTAAAAAGTGACTTGAAAATACCTTACCTTACACTCATTTTTAATTGAATGCCATTTAAAATCATGTATAATAGTTTAAAAAAATGTTAATAACTTATTACAGAACCATGTTAATATTTATTATATGATATATGATCTTATTAAAATACCTTATTATCCATTTTTTTGATAATTGTTCATTATTATCACTCTTTCGAGTATTAATTACTATCTTTTTCCAGTATATTTTAACTTTTAATTTTATTTCATATTACATAGATCATGATTTAATCATTAAATAAATGTAAAATTGTATTTAAATATTATATATATATATATTATTTATATATTTATTATTAGTAATCCATAAAATTTGGATATTGTAAAGAAATACACTATTTATAGAGATGGTACGCAGTACCTACACATGAAAAATGTTTCCACTTTCACATCATATTAAAAGAATGAAAAGTAAATTATATATATGTATATATTACAATTAAATTATAATTGTTTTGTCATAAAAGACAATTTTTTTTATTACACCCATTATTAATACATTACACGTAAAGTGAGAATGAATCACATCGCATTGAGGAGGAAGTCCACACATCCATAATGTTATCACATTCCCTTGAAATGGAAATCATCAAGATATATGTTATGAAATAATTATATAAACATAAATAAATTATAAATATCATATATATATATATAATATATAAATAATAAATACATCATTATTCCCATCCTTTAAAGGTGTTAATGGAAGAATAAACGACATTTGTTCACGAGGCGGAATTTTCCATACACGTAAACCTTGATTTCATATCCCATTTGACGAAATGGTGTAAAGGTGTATGTAATAACCTTTAGATAAAAACATATAATTGTATTTTTGATTATTATGTAATTTTATAATCATGATATAATAATAATTTAATGGTTTTAGGAAGAAATAAAGCAAAAGTTATCGTTGAAGAATGTGTCTTCTTCTTTGTGTAAATCCTTTTGGTTTATACAAAAAGAATTACTAGGTTTGAATTTTTACCAAAGTGAGGCAAATTGGTTGACAGTTTGATATTGGTAGATTATTTTGGTTGTGATTGTATAAGTTAAATGTATTTATATGTGTGAATAATTGAGGGGGTGAGTGGCCTTTTATAGTGGAGGGGGAGTAGAATTCTTGTAAATATATAAAGGTAATCAATATTAGGAGATCTCCCTTTTATATTGTGCCTCCAATAACAAAAAAAAATTAGAAAATGGGATATAAGGTATAAACAATTCTAGATTTTTTTTTGTACAAAATATTTGGTCATAGTTATTTTTAAGATTAATGATTAACCACTAAGTAAACTCATTTTTACCCTAATCCATGTAATTAGTATTAATTACATTCACTAATATTTTTGGTAAAAATTTTAAGTATAAATTTTTAGATATTATTAATATTTTTTATTCCAAATATTTAATCTATTATTATAAATTCCAAGTCCATATGTGGAAGAAATTAATTTAATATTATTTTGATGGACAAGACGAGAAAGTGGGTTTTTAAAGTGAAAATGTTCCAAAGTTCACTAAGTTTTATATCAAAATTAAATATGAAACAAATTGAAATGACCCAAACTATATTAAAAGATATATAATTGATCTTATAATTCTTTAGAATAGTTAAAAATATAATTTATCACTCTAAAGTATTTATATAAAAATCCAGTATTCAATTAAAATTCTATATTTTCACTATTCTTCAAAAAATGAAATTTCTCCCAAAAAAATACCTAAAAATCACCCAAAGATAATTTTAAAATTCCTATTTCCAAAATGAATTTTATTTTTAAAAATAAAATTTAAAAAAAAAATTTGAATACAGTTTTAAAATATGTGTGCAATAAAATGGTGGAAAATTAACATTTTTAGGAAAATACAATTTTTAAGTGCAAAACTGGATTTATTCTTATATTATGCATATAAAATATATTAGATAAGTAACAAAAAAAATTATGGAAAATATAAAATATATTATTTATTTATATCATTAACTAATAGAAATTAGTTTAATTTATTATGATAAAATGTCTTGGTAGATATAAAAATAATTTCTCATAAAAACACATAATTTATATTCAATTAGTTTTTATTTTCATTTATAATTAACTAATAAAAATTGAATTAAAACATATATTTTGAAATTTTAGTTTATCCTAATCATAAAAATCAATTTAACGATGTGCTTTTATCTTATTATATTAATTAATAATAATAAATGGTTGCTTGGTAAAACTCGGTCTTTAATTTAAGGAAAACAATCAAACAAAGTCATTCTTGAATATAACACAATCTAACCCAATGTTTCATGAATTTAATGATATATAGTATATTTAAATGAAATAATAAATATGTCATAATGTCTCTTTATTTTATATTTTTTTCTACTCATGGACATCTGTGTCCTACAAGATATCAAATACAACGTTCCTATATTATAATTTATTGGTGTTACAATCTCCCCACTTTAATTAAATTGCATCCTTTTAATTTAAAACTGATCATGATAGTCAAGGGTTTTATATTTTAAAATTCCATTGCTTAAAAACCCACATCATAAATAGGGATAATAAAACATCTTATTTCAAATAATTAAAGGGAAATGTGAACGTCACCACCAAACTAGGCTTTCGAATTATAGAACATTAGGAAACACCAAGATGTGGAAAGAAAAATATAACTATCATGTTCTGATGGAGAGTGATAGAGAAAATTTTAATGAGCATACTTTTTTATAAAAAACCCATAAAAATGAGGTGTGAATAAAAGTCATTGATATCTGTAAAAATGATGATAATATGACAACAATTTTGTTTCACGACCATTTTCCAAGAGTTCAGAAATTATTTGACTCTATTAGAATATAAATAAATAAACATCTCTATAAAGACAATCTTATCCTTAAGTTGTGTCTTGAACTATTTCTACCTAATCTATTAGCATAGTCAGTATCATATAGTGATGTAAAAAAACAATCCCTAAAAACTCATCCAAAATTCAACATAAACAATTTCATAAATGGTTAACCTTATGAACCTTCCAAAATATGATAATTTAAACAATTATAAATAAGTTCACTGAATTTCTAAAATAATTTATCATAAATTCATTAAATAACATGAAGTAGTTCTTAATATTCACATACCAACATGTAAATTAATTATTAATTTATTCTATCAAAGCATGGTAATAACATGAATTACAATAAAACCATACTAAAAACAAGAATGCTCGCTTATTACTTATGTAAAAAATAGGATATTTGATGTATCCTTTAAATCCAAAAAAAATAGACTCCATTAATGATATAATAAACTAGGTTGTCAACAAATAATTAATCAGTTTCAAGGTAGTAAGTATTATCCAATTCAATTTATTCATATCAATAATCTCTTTATCCAACTATAATTATCTCAATATAAGGAACATATTAATGTTTGTCTTTCCCTCAATCACATGTTTTATAAGAATTTAGACTTTTCATTGAATCACTTTTCTGGGTCATCATTACAATTCAATAGATGCTTTCAAATCCTTAATGAAAAAGTATTATAGTGCAAATCTTTTTTATTTTATCATTCTTATAACTAGTACATCGTTAATAAAATTCTAAAATAACATAATTATTGAATCCAAACACAATAATATTAATCATTACACTTCCTCTACAGTAATAGCATAATCATGACCATAATATATTAGCATATTTTGAGGTATTTTTTTTATGCTTTAGAAATTAATTTTCATAGTGTCTTATCTCCTTGAAGTTAAAGCATTATACATTGGAAGATTGTTTCTTACCCGTTAAATCACAAGAATAACGTCTATTAAATATATTCTTGTAGAAAAATAACATTCTGTTTATGCATGTAATTGAGTGTTTATTTTCAATATTATCACATATGGGAAGTCCTTCTTTCTCTACAAAACATTATCAATATTTTTACCTACCAAACAATTTTTCTCATGTATCCTTCCTAATCCATTATACTTAGATAATTATTTACCTATCCTGTTATCACATGATACTATGTCCTCATATGATGATAATACTTGGGAGACAATTTACTTTCGAAATATTTGATTAATACCATAAAATATATGATCATTCTTACTATTTGTATCATGTTCATTTTCAAGGTTCACATTCCTTCTTCAAGGGGCCATTTCAAAATAATGAAATACACTATATTAGATCATATCATTATTAACCTAAATGTATAATCCCAAAACATGTGAAATACTTTACATAAATCAAAGTATTTATTTGTATCTAATATCATAATCATATACATGGTTTCATTGGGATGTTATTCTATACTTATCCTCAAACTCAATCATACAGTTATGTTCCCTAGTCTATGCTTTCTCAAATATAGATTCCAAGGTTTCTACAAAATATTCTCTAATACCAATTATAACAACCTAAATCCAGTAATCCCAGATTCAATGTTATGTTATCATTAAAATATCATTCAAACATTAAAATTGTGTCCCAAAGGACTGAATAGTTTAATAGTTTTGGTAAAATAAATATTTACATGAGTCTCGTATTACAATTGAATAAAAAAATTACAACATAATTTTTTCAATAATTACTTTATTCTATCAATTGTATTATTTCATATCTATCATGAAAAACATCAAGGAATCCTATGGAATGGAATAAAATATTGGTGAGCTCAAATGATTAGTAAGATTTTACTACATTAGAATAAATAATTAATCAATGATAATCATAAATATGGAAAGGTAAAAAATAGATAACACATTTAATTTAATCAATAACTGAGATGGAAGTCTATACACAATATGGAAAATTATGTAACTAAGAACACATTCTATTTTAAACAACTAGAAAATTAATAATAAATATGTAAAGTAAAATAACTAAAGACACATTTCATTTTATTAATAAACTGAGAATGAAATGAATCCATATATTTTTTCATAGTTAAAATCCTTTTGATAGTAAAAATAATAACTGAAAACTCAATGAATCAAATTCTTAATTATTATATATCATGTCTGAGGAACATCAAAACATATACCATCAAGACCATTCACAATATTGTTTAAAACTATAGATAGAAACTCAATTTATTTAGAAACTTTATTTGTTTCATGAGAACATGTCGATGCATCAAGGGGCTATATGAATTTTGGTCCCCACCTATCATTGTATGTCCAAAACATTCCAGATAGCTAAAATAAACAATTAAATTAAGGAACAATGTGGCTTATCAAATATTGTACTATTTAATGAATTATAAACTATTAATATTTACCCACATAACTAAATAACTTTCAAAGTGAACAGCATATGTAAAAATGGTTTATGGTTAAGGAAACAATCATATCCATGACAAATAGTGTGTTTATATTGGGGAAATTTAATGTCCAATGATCACTAGAAAGTGAGTAACTCAATGGTACGTTAATGAATAAAAAATGAATCAAGGAAGTGAATTTCAATACAATCCTATATAGAAACAAAAATAATACATCCATATGAATAATAATTATTGTATCAATATGATGTAAACCCATTAGAGTATGAAAACTGGTTATTGTAACATCCCCCCTACTTATCATTGTATTGAGAGGGTGGAAGGATGTTACTTGTCCTTAACCTACATCCCCAAGATTCTAAAGGTAAGAAATAAATGCATAAGGGTTTCAATACATGTGGGGGATGATTTTCTCTTTAAGAATAAAGCAACTCAACCAATAAGACCAAACCCAACAAACCACTAAAGGATGCAAGAAAAAATAATGAAAACTCAACCAAATATTTTATATAAAAACCCACCAAGTGTACTACAGTAGAAGAAAAACTAACATAAAAGTAAAAAATGTAATATAAATAATAAAACTCTAAGACAGCCACAAGACTCCATGCTTCACAAGATCCATGCTTCAACATTACCCAACAGACCAAGTGTCAAGATGTAGTGCTAAAAAATGTAATACTTTACCTTTTCCCATATCCTTGTAAATTACATAAGAAAAAGAACCAAAGTTACACAGAAGGGGTGTATACTAAAACTCGATAGGTTTTCCCCCTATGACCTCCCTACTCACTTCACTAGGATATAAATATTTTCAACATTTATATAAAACAATTTATAAGAAACAATTCCCAAAAACAGTTTATAAAAAAATATAAACTTCCAAAAACAAATTATATCCAAATATAGATGAGTACCATGTCACATATTTTATCTAAATAATTATATTTTAAATGAAAAGGACCAACCAATTCTTTGAATCTATTTATAAATATTCCTTTTGTAATAACCATCCCAATCCACTTATCCGCACATACAATCATGCATCTGACATGGACCTCCTTACACTCGTGAGTGTTGAGTCATCATTTCACTAAGTTGTCACCTAGTGTACCATTTTATGGTGGATATCCCTAACCCTTATCCATACCCCTAATGATTTAGGAGACTCTTTCCCTTTATTCTGCAATGCACATGAACACATACAACGATTATGCCAAAAACAAATATTTCATCTTTTTCAATAAAACCTTTATTTTACTGAAAAACTTTTAATAAATAATTCAAATTACGTATCTCTAGTTCATTTAAATAAAATAATCCCTTTTATTGAAAAATTTTCATTAATACCTTTAACATAATTATAGAAATTAATTTAATTTAAATGAAACATTTTAAAACCAACCAAATCACTTTTGTAAGAACACCCAATTCCGATATTTCCACAAACCGTCACTCAAGAGGGTTTTCAAAAATCATTACACAAAAAAAATAAAAATCAATTTAATAAAAAATAATCTATTTTAAATCAATCCAATTAGTTCTAGAAAAAGAATTCAATAGTGAATCCACTTACCTCGAGAGTTTTCGTGAAAATGATAAACTGAGGAAGAACGCCAATAAAACAAGGTTAAATCTCCACAAAATCCCCATAAGGATATTACCATAACACAAATATGACTAAATATAAACATATTTGGAATCCAAAACATTATGTATACCCATAGTGGGAATATATCAAGGAAAGTTAGAGAATGGGATAAGTAGATCATTGAAACACAACCAGAATGATGAAGAACGAACACATACCATGAAGAATTGGATTCAAATCACCAATTAAAGCCTTCAGATTACCTCTAAATGGATGATAGAACCTTTTTGGAAAATTGGAGAATCAAAATCATGATTGAGGGCTACATAAGAGGAGTAATGAGAAACTTAAAGGAAAAACGTGTCAGATCCACTTTTGAAGGTGGTGGTTTTGACCCGCGTATGGTTTAAATGAAAGATTAGGCAAACCGTATGCTGACCATGCATTATCAACTACCTCAAGGATGACCCTTTTTATGGATTCCTTTCATGGTATCCATATCCTTTCAGCAACTATTCTGAATCCACTACCTCAAAAGACCCAAGCCATACTCAAAGAACATAGTTTCTCCAAGGCAATCTCATGATTTAGACAAACTGTGCCTAGGCCATGTGCCTTCCCTTTAGCCCCAAAAACATAATTAAAGTTATCCCAACCCTTCCGAATATGACTCGTAAAATCTATATAAATAAAATCATAAATAAAGGTTTACTTAACAGAAATTGAGGGTGCTACATTCTCTCTACCACCGTTGGTCTTTCCATCCCCGAAAAGTAGAAACCCATCGTGCCTTAAAAGAGTAATGGTCATATCTCTTTCAATACTTTCTCCAATTCCAAGTCCCCTATAGAATCTGACAATGTTTCCACATGACTTTTACTTTACCAATTCTCTATACGTGCAAGAAGTTCTCTTTTCAATCCACAATTTGTACTGATATATGTACCAACAATTCATCTAAATCTAGGTAGAAAAGATCCCATATGATCTCATAGTCCAAATTAGAATGATACTTTTTCAACTATGATAAATGGAACATATTATGCACAACACTGAACCATGGTGGAAATTCCAACTGATATGCCACCTCTCCAACCCATTAATTTATCTCAAAGGGCATATGTGTCAAGGAGATAACATTAACTATTTTTCACAATGATGATTAATAACCCATAGAGAGATTCTTAAGAACACATTATCACTCACTACGAATGAAATTGGCCATCAACGATGATCCACTAATGATTTATAAAAACTCTCAGACATCTACAATCATTTATTGATCAAATAAATATTCTCTATTGTTTCTTGGACCAGGCTCTGCCCAACAAGTTAAGTTTCACATATTTCCACACAATAAAGGGGATAACGACAAGTATTACCATACAATTCTTCGTAGTGAGCCATATATATCAAGGCATGATATATTTCTCTATATGAGAACTACAGAAAGGGTTTTTGCTCTTCCCATGAGCCACAAAAATTCATTACACCATCCCATAGCATGTCTTCCAATGTTTGTATCATTCTATCATATTTCTCATCCATCTACGGATGATTCACCATAGAAATAGCCTACTGAGTCCAAAGAGAATTCTATAAGGATTTTCTTAAATGATATGTGAACCTCAAATCCCTTTTTCATACAATAGAAATTGGTATTCCATGTCTCTTTAACACTTCTCAGATATAGATTTTCGATAGATCTTCCATTGTGTGAGTTTCATGAATAAGGATGAAATGATCCGACTTGGTGAGATAATACACAATTAACCATATATAATCATCATTCTGAACCTTTCTTGGGAGACCTATTATAAAATCCATGGCTATTTTCTCCCATTTCCACACTGGTATGGGTAAAGACTACAACATACCCTATGGTCACTGATGCTCTTCCTGACTTGCTAACATGTTAAGAACTATTAAAAAAACTCGTCCACCTTCCATTTCATACAGTTCCACCAAAATTGTGCTTTAAGAGCCTTATATATATTCTGTATTCATAGATGAACAACCCATCTTGAATGTGGGTAAGCATAAAGAATTTGTTCCTTAAAATACATAGGTACAACCATATGATCTTGAAACCACAATACTGGACTCTCATATGGATTTTATCCCTCAGTGGTCTCCCCACCATTGATATTTTTACTCATATCCACTCATTTTGTATCAGACATTTGTGCCTCTTTAACCATATATAACAAATCTAGAACCATGTATACTAAAAGGAAAACCACAAAATCACGTTAGTCTTCACATTCTACACACATGTCAGCTAGCACTAACATCAATTGCCACTAATTTGAAGCTTCTTTTTTCAAATAAGCATACGAATTTATGAGTAATGCATTTTCCACCATATTTACTTTTGTTGGTGTATACATCAAGTCACATTCAAATTCATAAAGATAATCCATCAATATTTTTTGTCTCAGATACAAATTTCATTTCGAGAAAATATGTTTCAAACTCTTATGATCCGTGAACATATTAAATTTCTTACTAAAGAGATAATGATTCCAAGTCTTCAAGGCCTGGACAATTGTAGTTAACTCAAAATCTTGTGTTGGGTAAATATTCTCATGCACCCTCAATTGCCTTAATCCATAATCCATAACATGATATCTGTTAATTAGACTTCACCCAAAACCATATCCAAAAGCATTATAGTAAAACATGTACGCCAGTCTTGATTATAGATAAAATCAACATAGGAGCTGATGAAAGATGAAAATTCAACTCTTGGAAAGGGCTCTCACATTGCACAGTTCATTTGATGTGACTTGTCTTTTTTGTCAAATTTTTCATAGATGATTCTAGTCCTGAGAAGTCACTAAAGAGAATCAATAATATCTAGTAAGACCAAGAAAACTTCATATCTCAGAGAGAGTCTTTGATGGTTCCCAAGAGAAAACATATTCTATATTCTCTAGATCCATAGAATCACCTCTTTCAAATATTAAATTTCCTAGAATGTTTACCTATGGTATCTAGAAATCACACATTGAAAATTTTTCCTACCAATGATGGTCTCTCAAGATTTTTGACACTTTTTCCATGTGTTGATTTTACTCGGCCCTTGTCCTTGATTACACCAATATGCTATCCACAAACACCACACAAAAAAGAATCGAGATATCTCAAAAATATTAGATTCATAAATTCCATAAAGACTTCTGTTGTATTTTTTATACCGAAAGGCATTACCATGTGTTCATAATGGATATATATTCTAATAAAGGCTATTTTCAGAATATCCTTCCTTCTGTACTCACAATTAGTGATATCTTGATCGCTAGTCGATTCTATAGAACCGTATAGCTCCCCTCAATTGATCAACCATATTATCAATGTGTGGAGGTGGATATCAATTATTTCTTATAATTTGGTTAACCTAATTACAATTTACACCAATCCAAATATTTCCATCTACTTTAATTAAGAACCAGACCAGTGCTTCTCATAGATATGTGCTCTTCCGAATGAAACCCTCACTTTCCATCACTTACAACTACACATTTAGCTTCCTTACTTGTATTAGTGACATCCTATAATATGGAAGAGAAATCATATTGTTTCCCATAAGGAGATCAATTGTAAACTCGACATTCATTATAGGTAGTAACATTCATATGTTCATAGGAAAGAATTTGGGAATTGATCCAGGACTTTTGGAAAACTAGGATCCGTAATCTCTTCCATAAATTCTAAATTCAATCCACCAGTTTTTAATAGATCATTCCCACTATTGTTTCCAATAAGCCCATCTCACATTTCATTAAAACTATGTCTCCTTTAAAGAGATGATCGACACCATCATCCTTCACAAAACAAACTATCCTTCTATAATAGTCTATTTGGGCCTTGAATGTTTTCAAAAATCCATACCCAAGATTGCATAATAATCATCAATATCCAACACTGAGAAAACTCATTTCATCTCTGATCTATCAACAGATATAGAACATTCTCTACACAAAAAGGCTTGACATTATCTTTGACCTATAGGAGTTTTATGTTTTATCACATAATGTTTCATCTCATGTTTTAAACATAGAAAATCATCATCATGAAAACCAGTGGAGGAATGTGATTTACCTATATCAAACAACACATTCATTAAGGTAGAATTAAAAATAATCGTTCCTTTTACCATAGATGGTCCATCTGAATCTTCTACAATCACCTTATATACTACAAATATTTACTTCATCACTATAATATACTCCTTATTTCCTTAACGAGATTTTAATTTCTCAGGGACCATGGTATTCCTAGAATCTCCATGGATAGATCTACTCTATAGATGAGACCGAGTATGTTGTCCCCACCCCGTTAAAGAATACGACTCATGTGACACTTTTGTAGTGTCTCGATCACCTAAAATTGAAAAATTAAGATAATATCACTGAAGATTACCTATATGGTTTCATTTATGGCATGCTCCCGGTGGTGTCGGACATTTCCCTTTCTTGTGGTCGAATAAACCACATTGAAAAAATTTTGATTAATCCCTTTACTAAAATTCTAGAAAAATCCTTAATTTAAAAGTAACATTCTAAAACAAAATAAAGAAATTTTTTAATAACACCCAATTTTCATATTTCCAAAAACTATCACTCAAGAGGGTTTTCAAAAATCATTACACAAAAAATCCACTATCAATTTCACATAACAGAAGTGCCCCGAGCACCCAACCTCGAAGCATTGCGACAATATCACTGAAGATGCCCCTTCTAGTAAAATTTGTGGCATTCTCTAGGTGGTGTTGTACAATGCCACTTCGTATGGTCAAATGAAACACATTGAAAACAACATTCTAGGATCTTTGCTCATGAAGGAATACTCTCTGATCTAACTGTTTGATTCTGATTCCCTCTCCTACCATTGAAGTAGGTTTCCCTCTTCCACTTTCCCCATCATTAGAGTTCCCAACATTTCCTATAATTCTCTTAATACTTCCTCCTACCAAATTTATTGATATGTACTATTCATCCATTTTTTCTCTATTCCACACATCTTTATAGACCATAATACATAGCACATCTATATTCAAGTGACTCTACTTCCTTATCCCCTATTCAAAGATGTGTGCTTTCTAGGACACACTAGATACAACCTCTGGTGAAAATCACACGAAATTCATGAATTTAACAGCATACTCTATGACAAAGAGATTTCACTACCTCAGGATGAAGAAGTATTTTTCCTTAAAATCTTGAACATGTGAAGATAGAATTTTTTGTTAAAAAATTCCTCAAAATCCTTCCAAGAAAGGCCTTGATCTACTTTAGCCTACACCGCTAGTTCCCACCACTCGAGTGCATGATCCTCTAAAATATACATTTTCAAATTGAATTTTTGCACCATGGGTGTTGTACTGATATCAAGGTTATGATTAATCTTATTCATCCAGTCCTCTTCTTTTTATGATTCTGAATCTCCCCAGGATATGGGTGCGTTTTATTTTGGAATTGGAAGAAATGATGTATTTTCATTTTTTCCATTCCTCTAATTAAATGTTACCATTGATTGAAACAATTGGACAATACTTTGAACCAATTGTTGGTTCACCTATGGTTCAGGTGCAACCACATTCTCCACAACTTTTTCTGTTTGGTTTCTAATATGCCAATCGGGTGTCATTTTCTATATAGACAACAAATGCCATATGTTTCACTCTCTAGAATCTAAAGGATTATAATTCCCATTTTTTAACACAAAAAGTATCACAACATGGTTTTATAAAATCAACATTTTCCACATTCATCATAATTTGAAAAAAAAATATGCTCTCTTTTGAAAATCAAACCATTTTTAAAATACACCAACTATGCTCTTTTTAATGCTGTTTATTTGAAATAAAATGAAACATTTTTCAAAAATATATATTGTGCATCAAATAATATACCATTACTTAAAATTAAAAATGAAACCATAGTGGAAATTAATTCTTATAAAGCATGTCATTCTCATCTCATTGGCTAATCCCATGATAATGAAATTCCAATATCATGTAAGTTTCTGTAAAACAATTATGTACCCAACTCCCTGGTAACCTGATGTTCAGCATAAAAAGGCTACCTATGTATTTTTATTCACTACATTTAAAGTCTAAAAAATCATTATCCTTTTTATGATCACAACCCAAGTAATATAAAAGATTGAATTAGACTCCAAGAATAAGGAAACTGATGACTAATTGTTCCACAAGGTAATGAACAAGATGATACAAGTTTTGTTAAACAGGATTTTGGAATGAAAAAAAATATACCATTCTTAACATACCCCAATTTCTCATTGACATGAGAGGGTGTAATGATGTTACTTTTCCTTAAGTGATATCCTCAAGATTACAAAGGCTGGAAATAAATGCTGAAGGGTTTCAATACATGTGAGGGAATATTTATACCTTAATAATAAAACAACTCAAACAATAAATCCAAACAAAAAAATCACTATATGATGTATGATAAAAATAATGACAACACAACTAATTATCTTATATCAAAACCCACCAAAGTGTACTACAATGAAAGCCAAACTAATATCAAATTAAATAATGTAATATGATTAATAAAACACCAATATGACAATAAGACTTCATGTTCCACAAGCTCTAGTCTACAAAATCACCAAAAATCCCTAGTATTACGAAGTAGTCGAAAATACATGTGATAATTTACCATTTCCCGTGTTGTGGTAGATGACATCTACAAAATTGAAAGTGTTCCAATGTAGTGGTTTAAACTAAAACAAAATAGGTTTTCTACAATGATGTCACTACTCTTGATACTTGGATATAATGTTTGAAACATTTATATAAAACAATTTATAAGTAAAAATTCCCAAAATAGTTTATAACAAAATATAAACTACTTATAAAAAAAAATTATAACCAAATATAAACATGTATTATGTAACCCAATTTTTCTAGAAAAAATATAATTTCCCTATATACTACCAAACAATTCCCTGAATCCATATTTTCATAAGCATCCCATTCTTCATATCCACACATCCATCCTTGCATGTAACTTGGACCTCCCAATACTCGTGAGTGGTGAGTCATCCTATAACTAATTTTTGACCTTGTGAACCATTTGACAAGGAAGAACCTTAATACATATCCATCCCACCAATTATGGGGGAGACTACTTACCATTATCATCCTCAAATTTACATGAACACGCACAACCATTATGCCAAGAACCAATTCCAAAACAACCATTTTACAATTTTCAATAAAACCATTATTTTATTGAAAAACATTAAAAAAACTATTTCAAATTAAGATTCAACAAATAAATTCAAAAAAATGATAACTTTTCTTTAAAACAAATTGATTAATACCTTTACCAAAATTCTATAATAACCTTAATTTAAAAGAAACATTTTTAACCCAACAAAATCACTTTTATAAGAACACTCAATTCCCATATTTCCAAAAACCATCAATAAATATGGTTTTCATAAATCATTACACATACGATTCACTATAATTTTCACACAAAAAAATGAATTTAAAATAAATACAATCTTTTGTAGTATGAGGGGTCGACATTTAAACCACTTACCACAATGGTTTTAGAAAAAACGTTAAACAGATGAATAATGCTAATGAATTCTGGTTAAATTTCCACAAACCCAGCTTAGATATCTTAACCTAACATAAAAATACCAAATATAAAAAAAATTGAAATTAAAAACCTTATATCTACCCACAATAGTAATAGATATAATAATCCATGTGAAGAGGATATGTAGATCTAAGAAACGCAACAAGAATGATGAAGAACGAATACATACAGTGAAGAATCAACTTATAATTACTGATTGAGGCCTTTGGATCACCTAAGGATAAATGAGAGAACCTTAATTTACCATTTTATAATAAAAACCCAAGTTAGGTCCACGTAGGAGTAATAATTATTCACTTAAAGGAATGAATCATTAGATCCAAATTTCAAGCAAGTGGTTTTGACTCATGAAAGGTTTAGTCAAACGGTTTGGCAAACTACGTGCTAACCATGTGTTAGACACTCCCTCTAGTATGACTCATCACATGTTATCCCCTCTTATTCTACATAATTATTTTTAAACAATGCTAAAGTTAATACCTCAAAAGACCCATTCCATACTCAAAGTGTACATTTTCTCTCAGGCTGCCACACGATTCAGACAAACCATGTATAGCCTGTACACCTTCAATTTAGCCCCAAAAAACATAATGGAAGATCTAAAAACTCTTCCAAACTTCAACCATAAACATTATATACATAAAATCAAACATAAATGGTTACTTACTAGAAACTAGGAGTGTTATATTTATTATCATTGATAAAATATTAAAGTCTTTAAAAACATTCTTTATCAAAATATAATTTTTATTTTGAAAAACATTATAAAAATAATTTTCATTAAAAATAACTTTCCAAAAAATTTCCTTTTAAAAAAGTTTATAAAATTTTTATATAATTTTAAAATAAATAAAAACAATTAATTTCACATGAGGTAAAAATAATGCTCTTTTTACATTGTAAAAATGTTATGAAACATCCCTATTAGTAAAGAGATAATAATATTACATTGAAAAAATAAATAAAAATATGGATAAAAGATCTATTAATAAATAATTTTATAATATTTAATTATTTTTTTTGGAAAACATGGATTTTTATGAAAAATGATTTCTGGAAGAAGATAGAAATGAGGTCATATTTTATTAAAAAACATTTTATAAAACATTTTAAGTACCAAAGAGTTGTAAAATGGTAATTTTACATGAAAACAATCATGAATAACTAGAGGATAAGAAAATTAATGTTTTTATTAATAAATTATCCATTAATTTTCTTCAATTTAAAATCAATAATCACTAATCTTGATTAAAATGATGTTCTGAAATAAACCCTTAAAATGATAAAAAATTTAAAGTGATAATTAATCAAAGAATCGTTAATGTGTATCAATTTTGAATCTACATCGAATTAGTAGAAATACCTCAAAATAGTTTTTAAAGTCACTATAAACATAATCACACAACATTAATGATAATGGGAAAGTAATGTAACTTAATGAAAAGGAATTGACTTATGAAATTGTTTTACGAGTTCGTACAATTTAGGTCAAATACCCTTAGAAGAAATAATTAAAATTAAAACTTGAAATACCATGAATAATAAATAAATCATGCTATAATATAATAAAGGGGGAATTATATACCCAACAAAAAAATTAAGGGGGTTAATATGACATTTATATCACATATGTAAAAAAGTGATATGAAAATCCCTTACCATATGCTAATTTTTGTTGAATTACCCTTAAAGTCGTGTATAATGGATTTAAACATGTTAATAACTTATTAGAAACCATTATCAATTTTTATGATATCATATATTATCTTCTTGTAATATATTATTACCCATTTTTTTATAATATTTCATTATTTTTACAATTATATGTGTTAATTGCCCAGTTATTCGAGTAAGTTTTCACATGTATTATTTTCATGTTACATAGATCATGATTTAATCATTTAAATAATTTAAAACAAGACTATAATATTATATTTATATTATTTAAATATTTATTTATATTAACCCATAAAATTTTGAGATAGTAAATGAAATATATAGTTCATTTAAATGGTGTGTCGTACGTATGCATGAACATTATTTCCATTTATTTGTTATATTAAAAAAATGATAATTAAATGATATATATGTATATATTAAAATTATAGTATAATTTTTATTTCATATATGACACATATTTTTATTAAACACATCCTTAATAAATTTCATGTAAAGTGTGAATGAATCGCATCGCTTTGAAGTGGCAGTAGTCCACGCATCCACAAACAATGTTATCATATTCCCAAAAAATAGAAAGCATAAATGTACATGTTATGAAATAATTCTAGATGAATAAATACTATATAATTATCATATATATATTATATAAACAATAAATCCATAATTACTGTAAATCATTAATGGTGCAAATGGAAGAACGAGTGACATCAGTTCACGAGGGGGTAGTCTATTGTACACAAGAATGATGATTTTGTATCCCATTTGATGGAAGGGTTTGAATGTGTCAGTAATACACATAAGGTAAAGTATATAATTATATTTATTATACTAATTTTATTCTAAAATATATATTTAATAATAATTTAATGGATGGAGAAATTAATTAAATAAAATCTTTCATTGAAGAATGTTGTCTTTTCTTTGGGTAACTTCTTTTAGTTTATACCAAAAGACGTACGTGGTTAGATTTCATCCCAAATTGATGCTTTTAAAATGAGGGTATATATTTTGGGAGCTTGTTTTTTTATGTTTTTGGATGTTCCAAATGGCTTGATTTGTGTGAATAAGTGATGGGGTGAGTTCCTCTTTATATTGGAGAGGGAGTGGAATTCTTGTAAATATAAAAAGTTAAAAACAATTGGGAGGTCTCCCTTACATAATCTACCTCCAATAATGAATTATATTTTAGAAAAGTGGTATAAGGAAGAAATATTTCTATAAAATGGGGTTTTGACATGATTATATGTCATTTCCCCTTTATTATTAATGTTTAACTACTAAGTAAACTTATTTTAACCTTTATCACTATAATTAATTTTAATTGTCATCACTAATATTTTTTGGTCAAAATATAAGTTTACCATACAATAAATTAAATATATTTGGGTTTCAAAATATATTATATATTATTACCAAATCCAATAACATAAGTGGTATAAATTAATTTAAAATTAATCACACAGATAGTATAGGAAAACTTGTGCTTTAAGTGAAATGTTTATAATTCTACTAATATTTTATAACTAAATTAATTATAAAAACGTTTCCAATGATTGAAATTATATTAATATTTGTAAAATTTATCTGATAATACTTCCTATACAATTTAGAATATTATTTTTATTATAAATTATTTAGATGAAAAGTCATTATACAATTAAAATTTAGTAATTTACATTTTTCCTCATAAAAAGAAATTTCTCATAAACTTTCCAAAAAAATAGCCTAAGTTAATTTTTACATTAATCTTTAAAAAATAATATTTATTTTGAAAAAAAAATAATTTATGAAATTTTCACAATTAATATTTAAAATAGGTGTGCAATTAAATAGTGGCAATATCTCTTTTTTAGAAAAATGCAATTTTTAAGCGTAAAACTAGGTTTATTCTTATCTTATGCTTATAAAATATATTCTATGAATATAAAAATTATTTTATATAAAATAATATATATATATATATATATATAGTTAATATCATTCATAGATATAAATTAGTTTATTTTTTTATGATAAAATTCCTTGGTGGAATAAGATTAATTTTTCATAAAAAACATTCTTTATATTCAATTGATCTTCATTTTCACTTATTATTAACTAGTAACCATTAAATTCATCTATATATTATTAAAATTTAGTAAATCCTAATCATAAACATAATTTTATTTTCTTGATTAAGTGTTATCATATTAAAACATAATAATATATTATTTTTTGGTAAAGTTCGGCCTTTCATGTGATGAAAACTATCAAATTGATTAATTCTTGCATGAAACGGAAGGCAACTCAATGTTTCATGAATTAAAAAGATATATAAGATATTTATTTAAAATATTATATACTTCATAAATTCTAATAATTTTATATTCTTTTTAATTCCTTGATTTTTGTGTCATATACGGTATCGAAAACAATGTTCTGAATTTATAAATTCAGGGTGTTACATTATCCCCACTTCAATTAAATTGTGTTTTTGAAATTTAAACTTTATCTCAATAATAAAGGGTTTGATCTTTTAAAATAATATGTTTAAAGAAACCAAATCATAAAATTTTTTAATAACACATCTTCTTAATAATAAGGAAAGGGAAATACGATGGTCACTAAAAACTAGTCTTTCGAATATGAAACTATTAATGAAATTCTATACATGGTTGAGAAATATAACTATCATTTTCATATGGTGAGTGATAGGTAAAATGTTCATGAGAATGTTTTTACCATAAATTCATAAACAATAGTCGTGAATAAAGGTCATTAATATCACCAAAAATGATGATAATATGAAAACATTTTGTTTCATTACCATTGTCCTAGAGTTGAGAAATTATATCACTATATAAGAATATAAGTAAATATAAGTTTCAATAAACCCAATATTATCCTTTGGATGTGTATTTTAATATTTCAACTTCATGTATTTGCACAAGTTACATCAAATAGTGATGTAGTAAGATAATCACTAAAACCACATCCAAAATTCAACTTAAACCATTTCATAAATGGTCAAACTTATGACCTTTCCAAAATATTATTATTAAAAAAATAGGAATAAGTTCAATAAATTTACAAAATGACCTTATCAGAAATTATCCAACAAACATGAATTTGTTCTTAATTATCACATACCAACATTAGAATACATATTTCATGTATTCTCATTAAGAATGGTAATAACTTGAATTAACATAAAACCTTATCAAAGAAATACATTCTCTCTTGTTTTTTATGTAAAACATAGTTTGTTGTATATATTCCTTAAATCCAAAAATATGGTGGAATCTAACAAGGATATCATAATCCACATTGTCAAAAATAATCATTAATCAGTTTCAGATTATTAAGTATTATCAAATTTACATTGATTATATCAATCATCTATTTCTCCAACACTAATTAAATCAGCATCAGGAAAATATTAAGGGTTTTACTTCCCTCAATAATGTGTTTTAAAATAATTTTAACTTGTCACTTAATAATTTTTCTTGGTCATCGAAACTGTTAAACATATGATTTCAAATCTATAATGAAAACAAAATGTAATACATTCCTAATATATTTCATCATTCTTATAGCCAGTAAATCACTAACAAAATACTCAAATGAAATAATTCTTGAATTCAAAGAGAATAATGATAATCATTACTATTCTTATGTTGTAGAATCAAGCTTTTTTTCCATGATCTAAAATCATATTATTATTTATATTCCATTGATACTTCATTAATTCATTTGAATGGTATTTTATCTTCTTGTAGTTGAAGCATTGTATGTTTGAAGGTTTTTTCATTCCCATGAAATAACAATAACAATGCCAATTTTCTCCACACTTGTATAAAAATCCCAATACTTAAATGAAATTACCGAGGAGTTTTTTTATAAAATTATCATATCTGGGAAAATACTTCTTTATCTTCATTATTTTACCCATATTTTTATGAACTGTTCTTGTATTCTCATGTCTCGTACCTAATCCATCATACTTTGATAATTATTTCACTATATTGTTATCACATGATATTATGTCATCTTATTATGATAATTCTTGGGAGACTATTCCCCTTCGAGACATTGGCTTAAGTCTATAAGAGATATGATCATTCTAACTCTTTTCAATGCATGCATTGGTGAGGTTCACATTATTTCTTCTAGGATCCATTTATAAATGATTACATACAGTATATTGGATAATATCACTATTAGAAATAATGTATAATCCCAGAACTATTGAAATGCATAACATTATTCAAAAAAATTATGTGTATCTAATCTCATAATCATAAACATGGTTTCTTTGGGATGTTTTTATATTCTTATCCTCAAAGTATATCATAGGTTTAGGTTCCCTAATCTACGCATTCAAATACATTGTTTACATGGTTTCTAATAAATGTTCTTTGATTCCAACTATAGTGACCCAACCCTAGTAATCCCACAGTCTATGTTGTTATGTCATTATATTGGTATAGATACAGTAAAATCACATCCCAATGGACCAAATTGTTTAATAGTCCTGGAAAACTAGATATATTTTTGAGTCTCTTATTATAATTTAATAAAAAAATAAAATATAATTATTTTAAATAATAACTTTATTACCTGTAGAATATTCTTTCATATCTATCATAGGAAACTTAATGGAATCCTTACTAATGGAAAAAAATTTAGGGTGAGCTCAAATTATCAGTAAGTATTAAGTATAGCAGAAGTAATAATTAATTAATGATAATAATAAATAAGGAATTGTAAACAACTAATAACATAAGTCATTTAATAAATTACTAAGATTAAAGTTCATCGATAATATGGAAAAGTAAGTAACTGATCACATATTCCATTTAACAATCTGGAGAATTCATAAACAATATGTCATGGTAAATAACTGATGAACCATTACATTTAGTCTATAAAATAAAAATTAAATGCATCCATAATTTTTTTCCAAAGTGAACATCATCTGGATAATAAAAATATTAATTGAAATCTCAATAAAGTAATTATTTAATTATTGGATGTCATGTCTGAGGAACCTGAAAACTGATACATTCAATACCATTGACAAGATAGTTTTAAACTACAGGTAGAAGAATATTTTATTTGACTAACTGATTTTCCTCATGATAAAATATCGATGCATCAAGGGGAAATATAAATTTTGGGCCCCAATCATCACTGCATGTCAATAGAATTCCTCATATATCTAATAAATGATTTAATTAATGAACAATATGGCTCATCAAAAATATGTATCAATTAAATAATATAGATTTATAGATATTTCCCCAGATAGTCAAATAACATTCAAAGTGATCACTTTATATAAAAATGTTAAACATTTAATATTATAATCATATCTGTGATAAATAATGTGGATATTTAGAGGAAATATAATGCCCAATGATCAATGTAAATTGAATAACTCAAAGGGATCTTAAAGAATAAACAATGATACAAGGAAATGAATTTCAATACTATTCTTGGTCAAAATAATTACAATCCATCTGGAGTAAGAATATGCATGGAATCAATATGACTTATACCCACTAGAGTGAAAAAAGGGGTTATTTTCATTAAGGAAATAAAAAGATCTTTGAAAACATTCTTTAGGAAAATATCCATTTCATTTTGAAAAAAAATGGAAAAACCTTTTCCTTGAGAAAAACATTTAAAGAATTTCTTCTAAAAATTATTTATAAAATTTAAAAATAAAATTAAATGAAATGATGTAATGTAATTCCACATTAGGTAAAAATAACATTCATCTTTCATTGTAAAAATGTTAGTAAAGTTCCATATTCAAAAATAAATAAGAAGATTCTTTTGAAAACATTTTGTAAAATAAAATGTGGGTAAAATTTACTTTTACTAAATTGTTTTTAAAATGTTAAAGAAATTATTTTTAAATTTATTTGGAAAACATGGTTTTTTATGAAAAAATATTTTCGACCGAAGAGAGAAATGAAGTTGAATTTTATTAAAAAAAAATTATAAAACATTATAAGTATCAAAGAGTGGGAAAATGGTACATGTTCCTAAATTGAATAAAGAATCAAAATAGGAGAGTAAAATAAAAGGGAATATTAATCAATAATAAATTAATTTCCTTGAATGTAAATTCAATAATAAAAAATCATTATTATAATTATATTGTGAAATAAACCATTAAAATGACTATAATGTTGAATTAAGAATTAATCAATGAATATATTTTGTTTATCAACTATAAATCAACATAGGAAATGAGTAAATGAATCAATAGATTTTATTATGTAATTATACACATAATCATAGAATATTAAATAAAATAAGAGAGTAATATAACTCATTGAAAAGAAATTGAGTTATGAAATTTCTTTACAACTTCGTAACATTAAGTTAAAATCTATATAGATGATATAATTCAAATTGAAACAATAAATAACTAGAATAATAAATAAATCCTTAAATAATATATCATAAGGTTTAGCAGATACATCACACAAAATAAGTGGTGAATATGACATTTATCTCATATATGTAAAAAAGTGAGATGAAAATCTCTTACAATACGCTCCTTTTTTCATCAACAACATTTAACAACATTGTAATGGTTTTAAACATGTTAATAAACTATTATATATCCAAATTAATATTTATTATATCATATATGGCCTTATTATAATATCATATTACCCATTTATTGATAATGTATCATTCTTTTGACTATTTTGGGTGCCAATTACCATGTTTTTTGAGTATGTGTTGACTTTTTATTTTTGTTCCTATTAACTGCATCATGATTTCATTATATACAGAATGTAAAACATGATTTAAATATTTTTTATATGTAATATTTTTTATTTATTTAGAGTAAATGATTAACTTGGAGATAATAAATGAAATACATTGTTCATGGAGACGGTAGGATGAAAGTATACATACATGTTGTTTCATTTTTATTTCATACAGAAAGAATGAAAATAAAATGATATATATGTATATATTAAAATTATAGTATCATTTTTATTTCATGTATTTCACATATCTGTAATAAAACCATCCTTAATACATTTTGTGTAAAGCATGAATGGATCACATCGATTTGAAGAGTCGGTAGTCCACTTGTCCAAAAACGATGTAATCATATTACCAAAAATGATGTTATCATATTACCATAAAATATGTTATCGTATTATGATTGTGTATCCCATTTGATGTAAGTTTATTAAAATGTATGTAGTACCATTAATATAAGATCATATCATTATATTTAGGATAATTTTGTTATTATATAATAAATATATAAGAATATTTTAATAGTTAGAGAACTAAATAAAATAAAAGTGCTCGTGGAAGAGCGTTAGATTTTCCTTGGGTAACATCTTTTGGCTTAAACCATAACGTGTTTTTAACTGTATTTCATCCCAATTTGAGGCTTTTATAATGAGGCTAGAGTTATTGGGATCTTATTTGGTTCGGTTTTTTAAGAGGAAAAAGATTTAGATGTGTGAATAAGTGAGGGGTGATTTCCCATTTATAGTGGAGGGGGTGTGTCATTATTTTAAATATAAAATGGTAAAGGTTGTCAAAGGGTATCCCTTAAATATTTTCCCCCCAATAATTAAGTAAATTTAATAAAAAATATTATATGGTCGAAATATGGCTAGAAAACTGGATTTCGACAAGGTTATAAGCAATTTTCCCCTTGATATTAATGTTTAGCCACTAAGTAAACTAATTTTTAACAAAATCGTTCTAATTAATTTTATTTTCATTCACTAATATTTTTGGCCAAATTTTTTTTTTACCTTAATATAAATTATATATAATTATGATTCTCAATATATAATTTGTTTTTCTAAAATACAACCCATAAGTGGCTGAAATTAATTTAAAATTAATCTCATAGGCAGGACGAGAAAACGGGTTTTTTAAGTAAAAATGTATAAATGTTCAGAATGTATTTATATCTAAATTCATTAATAAAATTGAATATCCTAAATATTATTAATATATTTAAAATTTATCTTATTATACTTATAAAAAAATTAAAAATATAATTTAACACTATAAATTATTTAGATTAAATGTCAGTATTCAATTAAAATTCAGTATTTCTCAATGTTCATCAAAGAAAGAAATTTGAAAGAAAAGTACCAATAATTCTTCATAAGATAATATTAAAGTTTCACATCAAAAAAAATTATTTTTCTTCTTAAAAATAAAATTTATAAAACTGACAAACATTGGTTTTCAAATTCGTGCGCCATTAAAAGATGTAAAAATTACCTTGTTAAAAAAATAAATTTTTTAAGCCTAAAACTTGATTTATTCTTATCTTATTCCTATAAAATATATTAGAGGATTATAAATATATTTTATTCAATATAAAAAAATATCTATTTCATTAAAATAAATCAATAATTTTAATTTTTTTAATTTATTTTGATAAAACGCCTTAGTGTACATACAAATAAGTTTTCATAAAAAACATCCTTTATGTTCAGTGAATTGTTTTCTATTATAATTAATTTTTAGCCATTAAATTCAACCATATATTTTTATAATTTATTTATTAATAATCATAAAATTAAATTAAATAGATATTTTTTAACTAATTATATGTAACATCTTTTGTAATTTTAGCAGGTCTAAAACCTCTCTTTTTTTGAATTTTTGGAATTAGTGGGTATGAAAATTTATTTTTCAATAATCATAACCAAAATCTGAGTTTTCTATCAACCCAATATCTTGTTTTTTGATGGTTTATAGGCATGGAATGTGAATCGGGTGTTTGGATGGATTTTGGGACCACAGAGGCCTGAAGGCTTATTTTGGAAGTTGCATGTTGAGGCGCACGATTAGGGGAAAACTATGAAGCCTCTAGCAAAAAAATGTGAAGCCCAAATTCCTCCTACCACATGGTCTTTAAAAACAAATAGGTTTCTATGCATGTACTTTTTGGAACCTCTATAGTTTTTAAAATATATTTTTCATGGCTTTCAGACAATTTGGAAAAATCATGTGAAAGCTGCACAGGTAGTTCCATGTAGCTAGTACCTCAACAATGTATCATGCATGGTATATTCATGGTTTGGAAACCTGTGTGAGATAACCATGTGGAATTTAAAAGGGTTAAAATTCAGTTATTCCCATCCAACTATTTTTATTTTTATCTTTCTTTTTAATCATTTTTCTTTCATGGGTCGCAGCAGTGGAGGGTGCCCTCCATTTTTCTCCTCTTAAGGACTGATCTAAAATCTTTATCTGAGATCTGTTTATCAAGTTGTTTGGGTTGATGGATCTGTATCAGTAATTCTCTCCTCACCTATTCTTCTCTTTTTTTCTCTATCCTCATGGAACACAAAATCTTTTTGAGTCCTTTTTCCATTTTTTTAGGCGTTCGATGGAAATTATAATTTATCCCAAATCATTAAGAGTTAAGGATTTTCATCATATGTTCCAACATCTATGACTCCAATGTAGGTTGTTCATAAATGTATTTGATATTTCATGGTCATTTTGGGGATGTGGATTTGAGCGAACTTTTGAGTATATGTGTGAGACCATAATAGAATTTAACTCATGATGTTAAATTAATTGTATGAACATATTGAATGTCATTGAGCATGCCCAAACCTTATTCACTCATTCAAGGTCGGCTTAAAGTCCACTGACCATCCGAGTAGTTAGTTTTTTATTTTTCAAACATATTTATTAAAATGTTTTATTTAATTTTTGAGTGAAATTCAATTACAATGAACTGTTATGTTAAATTGAAGTGATTTATAAATACAATTTTTTATGATGTACTATTAATATCCATGGGATCATGATGCTCTTGGCCTATGGATTGAGATAGTGGTACCTATCTATTTGAGGTTTTGTGATTAGAAAGATGTTAATGTACTAGCATACTTGGTTGATGTAATCACTGTTTGGGTGACAAGACCATTTTTGGATAAGGAAAGTTCATCTAGTAGAGATCATGGCCCATGATATTGGATAGAATGGACATCATATATGACCAACATAGTTTCAAGGGCATAAGGTGTTGAACATAGTGTGGATTAGGTACTATTTTGGTGATTGTCTCTCAACCTTATTTCTCTAAAGCATTGTTGGAGTCATGTGCACATATTTTGACTCTCCTATGTGGGTTTTTAGAACACTTGTGTGGGTAGAGTCCCCTGGTAGTGTGTCATGGGTAATTAGTTTGGGGTTTCTTGTCAATTAAATCCAATAGGAATGTGAGGAACCTCCGAATGATAGCACTAAGGCTCTCCATTTGGGGTTCGAGCATGTCGTGCTTGAGGCCATTAGGCAAGTATCATTTTATAGAATGGGAATCTCCAATCCTCGAGATGTCTTGCTATGAGACGAAAATGATTTTACTTTGAGGAAAGATATCATTATTCCTCTAGATGTATAGATTGAGCTAATGGGTGCTTTTGAGTAGGCTCTGTGGGAAAAGGTTCTTACTCACTGTGCATGCCTATAGGATATCAGGGACTTATTTTGGGCCTAAGGTATCGGGAGGCACATGGTGTCGAGTTACTTTTCTATAGGTAGAACCTAAGGGTTCACCGGGACATTCTATATTAGGGGATACCCTGGTCCATGGGCTAAAGATTCTTACTGCTACAACATTTCAGCATTGGTCGAGGTTGGTGAAATTTTCTTGGTGTATTTTGAGCACCACTAAATAGTGATTTTAATTATAAATATAGGTGAATTTGTTTTGTTTATTTATAATTCACATATTCTTAATCACAAATTTAAGGTATGCACGATTGGGTGATACCCTATTGGAACTCTCCCTCACACCCTACACAGGCCCTTCATGATGCAAGAAGACTTTATGTTATTTTGTTCCGGTAAGGGTTTAGGATCTTGAGTTCAATCATATTTGAGCTGGCATGGAAGGATAGAAAGGGACCTTGAGGTTCTTACCTCAGTAGGATTTCCATTTAGTTTTCTATTATTGGATTTGAGGTATGTTCCATTATACTTATATTTGTGTATATTTTGGCCATCCCTTTAGTGAACCTTTTACTGGAAATTGTATTTTATGGACTATTATGGATTCATTTTTATCTATAAATTAATGTTTGGATTTTTTTATTTATTTCCTCTACTAATTTTTTATACTTCTTCTGCAGTTATCTGATTTTTAGTGTTCTCCCACCATTGGATAGTCTGGTATGAGTCTATTGATGCCCTATTTCAAATTCATGTTATATATATATATATATATATATGAAAACCATTACTATATCAAACCTAGAGGTTATATCGTACCAATTATTCCCTCTTTAGACCCCCACTTTTAGTCTTCAGCCTTTGGTGTTCAGGGAGGCACACCTAAGGCATGTGGCACTCGACCAAAAAGAATTATTATGGTGGAAAATCAAGTGGGGATGATAAAAATGGTATCATAGGTGTTTCTTTTACAACTTTCAATAGTATTACTATTTGGGTTATAGTTGATTTGAGATTTGGTTATTATTAGAACTGGGATTATTGCACTTGTTTGGGTTCATGCATCCCCATTCATGTGAGATGGACCATGTTATCCTGGGTGTAAATTTCTATTATTTTTTTTATAATTTGAGAGTTTATTTTATTTAAAACTTTAGTGGTGAACATTTAATGGGAATTGTTACTAGTTATGACTTGTGATCATTTGTCTTATAATGAAAAGGGATGCGACATGGACCCTTGTACTGGTATGGAAGGGGGTGATTGTTATACATTTTTATGCTTATGATTCGTTATATAGGATGTTTAAATTAAATATATTCTTGTGCCAATTAATATTTTTTGTGATATGTGATATAGTTTAGGATCTTATAAGAGAAGAAAATTTCTATGAAATGGTGTGATGTTGATAACCTGGTTGGTTGATGTGGTCGTCAGTTTGAGCAAATGTGGTTTGTAGGGAACGACATACCCAGGGGAATATGTGATAATTGGATATTTTATGAGTGGGTAAGGAGGCCATGAGTCTGGAATTCCATATGGCATGGTGGTTATGGGGATGGGTAAGGGTAGTGATATCACTCTACCTGTTACTGCTTTTTCTATCTTCTATATATATGTATGTATGAATGTTATATGGGTTTTCTAACCATGTTAATGGTATTTAGTGGGTTTCCACATATATGGGCTCTTATAGAATGTTAGTAAGATTATGATGTGGTACCATAGGAGAACGAGCATGTTGAGATCCCTGACGATCATTTAGAGAAGGTACAACCATATGAATAGGCTTTGGGGAAGGCATGAAATATGCTATACATGATATAATTTTTGTCATGGTTGGATGAGAAACTTAGAGGGAGCCTTATTCATTTTATCCAAGATATCTATAGGGGTGATCAAGGAGAAGATACTTTGATGAAATTCCTAATTTGATAGTTTCAGTCATAGAACTTGTCATTGTTCCAGGGTGAGGGTGGTCAATATGAGGTTGAGTACTAGATTGAGTCTTTGAAGATGATTTTTGAGAAACTACATATGCCTCTAGGGTGTACGGTGAAACTAGAGACATACATGTTCATAGGGTCTAATCACTGGTGGGATATTAAGCTAGGAAATCATGAAGGACTAGCCTCGAAATACATTCCAACAAGGTTCTTATATCAATTTTCCTAGAGATGCTTAGGGAATAAAGAGATCATGAGTTCTTGATCCTTCTGTAGGGTGACATGTCCCTCATGAATTATACATCGACGTTCATCGAATTTTCTCTCCTTTCACCCATCATGGTGATCAATGACACCTCAAGGGTGATTAATTTCTAGGATAGTTTATGGCATGTCATTCATGTATTGGTAAACCTATTTTGGTTGGAATAAATCTCAAAGGTTGTGAACCTAGAACTCATAGGTAAGGGAAACTTGGAGAATCGGTCTTACTCAAGATGGGTGATGGATTCAGTTGATTTTAGATGTCAAAATTCATATAATATGAAGAGATGCTGAAATGAATTTTTGTAGGGCAGTTAGGCCAAATACTCGAGCATACAACCTAGGGGTGGGTCTTTGAAGGTTTTCGTCTAGTGTGGGAAGTTATGAAAAGTCCAGAATCAATGCGAACAACATCTAAAGGGGTTTTGATCATGTAGATAGGTCAGGAATATTTAGATGTTATGAAAGAATCCTTCTTATATACCAGGAAATCTGGGATCTAGAGAGACATATGGATTTGAGATCAGACTGGGAGCAGTAACAGCTTATGGTAGTCAAGCTTTAGCTACACATGGAGGTCATGGAAGAGATAATGGGACCCATAAAAGGGGTATATAGTGGATGGATGGTGTATAACCATAGGGATTTCAAGATTCATTTAGTTGGGCTTTGTTATAGGTTCATGTCATTGAGCTTCCAAGGTCAGAGAGGACTGGTGAGCCGATGGTGATCATAGGTATGATGTGGGTATAGTCATGTTTTTGTTTTTGTTTGGCATGGCCGGTTGAGTCATGTATTTTCTGGGTGCATGAGATTCATGACTTATATACATGGACTAACCAGGTGCTAGTCTATGGGTTTCTATCATCTAAGATTCATTATATTTATATATGATGTGTGTGGCACCAGGTTTTATATGTCATCATCGTTGGATGTGTGATTTATGAGGTGATTTGGCATCAAATCATCGAGGAGATGTAGATTACTTTAGGTGAATTGGTATCTAGGAATCATTATGATGATTCACTTGATTGAGGTGTGAGGGACCTATAATTTTTAGCATCTTTTGATATGTACGACCTCATGGGTTACCAGTGTGACATCAGCACCAAGCAAGAACTGATATGATGCAGAATTCTAACTGGTGTCGGTGATGACATGGGTGAAACTGATAAGTTAAAGGAGTGATGATGGACCACAATAGTATATTTGGGTCTTGGTATGGACATAAGAACATTGGTTTGTTGATATTTGGGATGGGATGAGACCGGGGTAGGTAAATCCTACAGTGGGGATCCCCCTTGTAGTAGTTGACCTATACTCATTATGATCGTGGTAGTCCATTTTAATTTTAAAGAGATAGTTATCTTTGGTTTCATCATTGGGATTTTTTTTTATTTTTTGGGGATGATCTATGTTAAGGTGGGGATATTGTAACATCCTATGTAATTTGAGTGGGTTTAAAACCTCTGCCTTTTTAATTTTTGGAATTTTTGGTTATGAAAATTTCTTTTTCAATCATCAAACCCTAACCACAATTTTTTCATCAACCCAATATCTTGTTTCTTGATGGGTTTAGAGGCTTAGAATTTACCTCAAGTATTCATATGGGTTTAGGGGGAATTAGATGCTCAAAGGCCTATTTTGTAAGATGTAGGTTGGGGTATACTATTTTAGTAAACCGTTTCGCCTCGCACAGCAAACTACATACCCCAATTTTTGACTTCTGAAAGGTCTTTAAAACAGTGAGGGTTGGGTAAAAAACTCATGCATGAACCTCTAGTGTTTGTATAAAGGGATTTTTATTTTCTTGTTCATAGTTATTTCAAACTGTGCACATCGTTCATGAATAGTTCTATTTAGGTAGTACAACAACACTATATCATTCATGGTTTGTGCACAATTTGAAAACCTTGTGAGATAATCACGTGTCCTTTAAAAAGGGTGAAAATTCAGTTTTTTCCCTACCAATATTTTTCTTTATCTTCATATTTTCCCCATTAGTCCCTAATGTGTCACACTCAAAAGTGGAGGGAGCCCTCCATTTTCTTCATCGTATGTATTGTGCTAGAATATTCACATGAGCTCCATTCTTCATGTTGTTTGCAGTGTTTGATCAATCTAGATAAGGCTCTCCTCACCCATTATTCTCCTTCCTTAGCTCTCATCTCATATAATGCTAATTTTATTTGAGTATTTTTAACCCATTTTATGGGTGTTTGATGATACTACAATTTTATCCAAATCATTCAGAGTTAGATATTAAAATCGTACATGCCACCATTTATGACTCCAAGGTAGTTGTTCTATACCTTTATTTGAGATTTCATAATCATTTTGGTGGAAAAACATTTAGTACACCATTGGGTGGATAAGAGATACCCTAATAGAATTGTAAACTTGATGTTAAATTAAATATATGAACTTATGGGATATCATTAGACAATCCCAAAAATTATTTTCTTGTGTGAGGATAGATGGGAGTTCTTCAACCATATAAATAATTAGGTGTGTGTTTTTATCATATTGATTAAATTATTTTATTTAAATTGAGTTGTAAAATTCATTTAAATTTAATTATTATGTTAAATTTAATTCATTTTAATATATGATTTTTTTAATATACTACTGAGATCCATGGGATCATGATGGTCTTTTACGGAGGATTGAGATAGTGATGGTTATCTATTTGAGGTGATGTAATTGTTAGGATGCTATTATCTTGTGTTATTTTGGTGATGTGATCACTAGTTGGGAATCATGGTCATCAGTTGAGGAAATAAGGTAGTTCGGTAGAGGTCATGGGTCTTGATATTGATTTGTATATCCATTATATATGAGTGGCATGGTCATAGGGTAATCACGTTCATGACTTGGTGTGGTTTAGGTAATATTATTGTTATTTTTGCTCACTTGTGTTTGGATAGAGCTCCGTTCGAGTTGTTTGTACAATGTTTGACTCAATGATGAAGTGGTTTTGACCACTCATGTTGGGAGAGGCCCCTAGTAGTGAGTTTTATATACTTTTTTGGGGATTATATCCATATAAATCCATGGGAAAATGAGGAGACTTTAGATTACATCCATGAGGTTATCGATTGGGGATGAGGCCTGACATGCTTGAGGTCGTTGCGCCAGGATCATTTTGGATGATGGGAATCTTCATTCCATGGGGAATAATTATATGAGTTGATGATGATTTTACTTTAAGGATAGAGATCATTTTTTCTCAAAACAATGTTCTTGAGCCGACATGTGCTTTCGATAAAGTTTTAGAGGGACCAAGTTTTTATCTATTGGGGTTGCCTTTGGGACATCAGTTAATTTTTTGGACATGAGTTGATCGGAGGAACATGGTGTTGGGTAAATTAGATATTGGACGAACCTGAGGGTTCATTGGTATATTCTATGTCATGGGATGACTTGTTCCATGGGCTAAGGATCAACTCCGCTACAACATTTTGGCATTTTTTGAGTTAGGTGACAACATCCAACTGTCTTTTGAGAAGCAGTGAAGTCTGTATTTAATTATATATTCATGTGTTTTGGTTTTGTTTATTTATACATAACACCTTATCAATCACAAATGTAAGTTATACACACTTGTTTGGTACCCTACGAAGACTTGTTCTCACACCCTACATGTATCCTTAGGGATATGTGTTGAATTTATGTTATTTCCTTTAGGTAAGGGTTAAGTCTAGGGAGAGATATCACAGTTGAGTTAGCATTGATGGATTGTAGGGGACCTTGAGGTTCCTACCTTAGTTATAGTTCCTTTTAGTTTTCCATTTTTTTATTTCATTTCTATTTCAGCATGCTTATATATGTATATACTATGCTCAACCCTTTAGCAACCCTTTTACTAGAAATTATATTATATGACCTTTTATGGATGCATGATTAGCTATAGATGAATTCTTGGATTGTATATTTATTTCTGTTGCTAATGTTGTATACTGGTTCCACTATTTTATGATACTGAATGTGCTTACAGTATTGTTTAGTCTATTATGAGTCTCCTAAGACTTTATTTTTAGTTCATTATATATATATATATATATATATATATATATATATATATATACTGAGACCATTACTATATCATCCCTAAAGGGTATAACCTTGCTATTATTCCCTCTTTTCACCCCCACTGCTAGTCGAAAACCTTTTCTATTTGCGGAGGCGTGCCTATGGTCAATGGAACTCATCCCAAAATCATTTTTCGAGTGTCTAATCAGGTCAGGGAAACTACATTATATTATACAATAACAATATATTGTCATTTAGTAATCCTTATTCTTTCATGCGACACATAATATCTAACAAAGTCTTTCTTGTGTGTAATGAAAGCTAACTCATTGTTGTATATATTACAAGATATAGAATAAATTTATTTAAAATAGTAAATATGTCGTTAATTAAAGAGATTTTATATTCCTTTGTATTATTTGATATGGTTTTCCTACACACTGTCAAATTGAATGTTCTTACTTTAGACTTTCTATGTGTTACATCCCATGTCATTGAATAGTTGATTTTAATTTTGTGGATGATGTGAAGTCAATGTAATTCCTAGATTAGTCATAGTTTTATCAAGAGAGTGTATTTCATGGGTGTGATATTCCCATGGTTTATGTCCCATGGAAACAATATGTCTTAAAAGAGAGAATATGGTAATTTGAATAATATATCTGTACTGAATACCTTAAGTTATTTTAAGATCTATTCTCAAAAATAAATATATACATGACCTTGGATTCAATGATGGTATTCTTGAAAATGTAGGATTATTTTATATTTCTCCCTATGATTAGTAATATATTCTATTCCTATAACAAGATACCTAAGTAGGATTTTTAGCATGTTTTTTTTATGACACTTTTTGGTTTCCTTCCCATATGGTGGTTTTTATTCTCAATGATTAGAATAATTTTAGAGGAGTCTAATATAGGGGATCATATTTTCCTAAACACCTAATTTTTTATTTCATGGGTTCTTAGGTAGTTCAAGGATGTTCGGTTATAGACTTGAAATTGAGGTACGGTGTTCATCCATTTTCTGATGCATCACACTATGATAGTTAGATTATGGAATGATGGTTATTTTTTTGTGTAGAGTTAAGTTAGTGAGATTTAGGATTTTAGATATTATAAGTTCTTTATTGGTTGCACTTGAAATTTCTATGTTATGTAATTAGGTGTTCTATTCATGTCATGAAATGAGTGTTGCACCATGTGGAATTTTCTAAAAGAGGTTCGTTCTATAGACTTCTTTTTTGGGTTTAGTATGGAGTAAACCTTACATTTCAGTGTAACCCTTACCTATGATTTTGTGCCCTCATGACTATATGCACTAAATTGTGTGGTTTTTTAGAACAAGTTCCCTAGTTAAATCATTCAACGAGTCATTTCATAATGGTTAAATAGCTAAATCATGATCCTGGTCTAGGTTTTATCTGGTTGAGGGAGAATATTAGTTATTTTCACCTAGTTTTCCATGAATTTTAACATAGAAACATTATAAATTTATCCACACCATGAAACACTTTATTCCCATGGAATAAATGGTAATTTACCGATAGTATAATGGGGAAATGTATGGGGAAATTACAAAAAGTATTTCTATTTAGGCCCGTTTTAGAATAATGACTCATTGACATACTATAATGAATTGTTTTTTAGGGTTATCTATAAATCAGAAGGTCAGTCCCATCTTCAATGTCGGCCTTGGAGGGGTACATGTATGAGAGGTTCATCCCAAATACAAGATTCATTTTATTCCCTTCAATCCAATCTTACGTGGATATGGGATAATTCTAAATGATATTAGGAGTTTTTTATTGATCCTTAGTCCTTTACCATATGAAATTACTACCATCAATACAAAGTATCTAATTTCATCCTTCCCTTATTATTTTTAATTATTAATTCTTTTCATCAAATCCCTGGGAGTTCAATTATTACTATTTATACAGATTCCTCATTTATTATTAATGTGGGTTTCAATATGGTCCATGTCATTAGGGTTTGGGGGTTTATTGTGAGGTTCTGTGTTGGTGTTTATCATCCATCACTCCTTGTTTGGTGATCATTAAAAATTCACATTGATGTAAGGGGTTCAAAAAATATCCTATTTGATTAAATATAAGTATGGGTTTTGTATGATTTAGTATTCAATGGGGGAATAGTGGTAATCAAATTAATTAGGAAGATCAACTAGAAGATTAATGGAATCATAAGTAATGGTTATATGGATTCACATATGAATATTTTTTTAATTATTTATCTCATGATATTTTGAAGATAGCATGATAGTTTTATTATTATGATTTTAAATTATTCCTTTTCTTTTTTTCAATTATAAACATTATTCAAAAAATTAATGGAGGATAATGAATTATTAATTCATTAATGTTATCCTTCATATTTTAAAATTATTAATATAATCAGGCATTCTATATAGTATATTACATGAAATATATAATACTTTTATTAGTATTTTTTATATTATTTTCCATTAATTTATAAAACCTTTTCATAATAAAATGAATTAATTTAGATGGTATGAAATAATGATGTTTCTAGAACTAATATGTGTGTTTGATTATATTTGGTTTTTTTTCATAATGATTGTATACATTGGTTGAAGTATAGATGATTATTTGATGATATTCATTTCTTTTGGAACTATATATTTACTAAAATATATAATTGATCATAGATCCCATTCTATTATTTGAATTTATGTATGATTCAATTTGTTGATATTGTTATATTGGAGGTTGTTGTAGATGATGATTTAATGGTATATTCTATGTGAATATGGGTTAGGGATAATGTTATGGTGGTTAGATTGATATGGTAGGGGGGTCAGATTCATGTGGACATTATATCTTTTTAAATTTTCTTGTAAATACAATCCATAAATATGATTCACCTATTAATTGTGTACCCTAAAAATAGATGGTTTGGTAAGTAATTATAAAGGTCTCACAAAACCCACCTCATTCTAAATCCTAATCCCTAGGAGATCTATCAAATTTTTTCTATATAAGAAGAAGAAAACTTGGAAAATTTATTCAATTGGAAATAATATACCTTTATTTGTCTATCATTATGAGATGTATGAAAAATACACATAACATGTGTGCCACATATGACTTTAACTATATGGGAACATAGTGGAATTTTTCATTTGGTCAGTGATACCCTAATCTTGATCTACTTAGGGCCATATGTTCAAGCTATTAATGATTAAGGCATTAATAGGGCCAACCCTATACCAAAGAACACCAAATATCTTTGTGTATAAGTGGTGATTGAGAATGATTAATGATATTTATAATTCACTTGATGATGGGTTAAATAAAATTAAAATATCCCCAATCTGATATGGTAGGTTACTTCTCTTCAAATAGGAACACGGTTTACAGATTCTAGCATTTCACCCTGGGGAAAACATCCTTAAACTAACTTTATAACTATTTTATAAATATTTCTATTTTCTCACTCCAACTCATTGATCTCATCTTGAGTAGTGACATAATTTTTACATATATGGGACTGATAGGTATGTGACATGAAAACAGTATTTTCTTTTAAAATAGAAATATTGGTGGTTAATGATGGGTTTCCTAGTGAGTACCCTCGAATGTATATCTTCACGTGATAATGGGAACATTCTTTATAGAGATTTTGTTTTTAGGAATCAATTGGGGGGTATATACACCTTTTTTAGGTAGGTGTGGAATAAAAAAGAATCCTCTCACCAATTTTATGACTTGAGGAATAGAAAACTAGATGATCCTTAGAAAATTGTATAATTGAGAGATCATCATTATCAATATTTCACTCATCTGTACTAGGTGAAAATTATTTAGACATGAATGATTCCATGTTTTTTGAAATAAAGGATCACATTCAACAAAACTCTTATTTATTAGCATTATTTATTTTACTTGAATAAAATTGACTACAAAAATGGGTGATCCTCACAAAATTAGTATCTACTTTAGTGGGATAATGTCTGTAGTCTCATTTGGTCGGATGGTTCCGATTATATTAATATTTAGTTCCCATATTTGATATGAATCTATCAAAATTTTGGAACCTTTTTGGACCATTCATTCTCTTATAACATGTTCATATTCGTTGGATCCTAATACCTTGATAAGAATATGTTGTAGTCAGAGTTGTAAAAGGAATTTGGGTCATGACTGGTAGATTTAGTTTTTCGTAAATAATATATTTGGCATGAACCACTATATTTTTTCCATCCAGCCAAAAAATGATTGAATATTACCATATGACATTTTCTCATTGTTCTCCTTCTTTATAGAGAATGGTTGACATGTATTTCACATGTTCCAAGGGAAAATCCAATGGTACAGGACTTCCATAGACTATCTTTTTCAATATATTCTTGAAGAAAAATTATTCCTAAATCATGTTAACCAACATATGATGCTAAGGGAAATAATTTCAGTGATAATTCGTCTTTATTCCATCTAGCATACTGATTTTAAGAAATGTGATTCTATTATTCTCTGAGGTAGAGATGAATTACTCTATAATATGATTGTTATATAAAGAAAAAAAAATATTCTTCATATTTTAAAATACATGTTTGTCTCCACCTAAAGTATATAAATGATATTTGTTTCATGAAATTAATTTTTGTAACATTATATAAGTATTATACACATAGATCACATATTCATACCAAAAACATTTTATTTCATTACTGAAAATCAATAAACTATTGACTGACTAAACACATTAAGAATTTTAATATTATATGTTGTAAAAAATAGAAAATAAAAAAACTATAATGGGAATAGTTGGATCACGCGAATCGGCTAGAATCATCCCTCCCATGAAAAAAACTGTGGAAATGAAAAAAAAATATTAGTAAACTAATAAAAATTTTAGAAAATGAAAATATAAAATCATGAGATAAATTATAGTAAATAATTAAAAATCATTAAAGTTGTATTTCTAGGAAGTAATATGATTATTAGAATAGTAATGTGACTACTGGGAGTAGTAACTAGACCATAATAATAGTAATTTCATACTAATATAATAAAATAAAATTTAAATAATATTTATCATGATTAATTTAAGAAAATAAAATTGAAATAATTCCAAAAAATTATTGTCATGTTTAAATAACTCAAAGAGTATATAAGTAATTTTTTTAATAAACTATATTTTAATGTATTCCCTAAAAATCAACTTTTTTATATTAAAAATTAAAACCACCAATGATATAAATTTAATTTTATAAAATGAATTTAATTTTTTAAATCATTACATAAAACTTATACTAGGGTTATTTTAATAAAATTTATGAAATAATTTAATTTTTTGGTGAACAGTAAAAATACAGTTTTTTCATATCTAGTGAATCTTAAATTACATCATTAAAAATATAATAATAAAATAATAATTTCTATATCATTATGATCAAACAAAACATATTGAATATAATCAATGGTTCATTCAAATATAATAGTTTTTTTTAAACTAAAAATTACTTTCCAATGTCTAAAGTCAGAAGTATTCTTTTAAAACCCATTTTTTCATTTTATCCAATTTATTTTTTTATAAACAAGTTTTTTCAATTTATAAAATAATTTAAGTCCTAACAATATTATATTATATTTATATAGGATTCATTATTTCAAAAATATCATTCTTACAAGGTTTCACTTTGATATAATATTTTATTTGATGCTTTATTCTAAAAATACCCCTCTCCTCATGTATAAATAACTCCTCACCCTACACTTGAAAAAACAATCCACCCTCACATAAAAATCCAAATATATACCCAAATACTATATATTAATCCCTTATAAACCTTATTTATTTAATTAAGTAAACCACCTCCACTAATTAATTAATTCTATTTCCATACAAGAGAAGTAACACCGAGAAAAAAGTATGTTATTATCAATTATTCTCTCATGTTCCTCCTCTATTCTACATTTCTCATCGTATTTGAAAATAAAATCATCTTAGAATAATTATTTATTATGTTAAAATTATATTAATGATGTTAAACTATTGAAAAAAATATATAATTTGGAAGTATTTAGATTTTATAACTCTCTTTATTCTTCATTGAACAACATTCATGTTAACGGATGGTTAACCACCAACGAGGACGTTTAGAAATCCTTCCTTATCACCAATCAGATGTATGTTAATAATTTATTATTTATTATATATAAAGGTACAAATATATGTAACTTAATATTATTTACTTTATTATAAAAAATATATAAATTTCCTTGAACAAAAATATAGAAATAAAAAAACAGGGAATTTTTTTCGAAAAAATATCATTTCAAATTGTTTTCCCTATAACCAATGGAATTAAGAACTAAAATAAAATTATTATAATTGATAAATATTTAAAAAAAATTAAAATAATTCCCTTATGTTTCAATGTTATAATAAACCTAGGTTTTTTATTCCGGTGATATAAAAGAGATAAAATAAAGTGGAATTTATGGTATGGGGATTCTGAAACCCAAACTCTTTATTTTTAGTTATCTACAATTTCACATTGATTTCAGTATGAATATTCATCTGATATCAATAATCTTTCCTTTAACTATCATTTCCCTTTTCTTTATAGGATATATACATTTATACTTTGTCAAAATGATTTTCAATCCAATTATAATGATTTTTCTAAAGGACTGTATTTCTCTAAAACACATCTTTGACCCCTCCTGAGTTGTTTCTTATTAAAAGATCAAAAATATTTATACCAGTTTATGTTCTACTTTATTTATTTTTGAAACCAAAATAGTTTTCCTTGATGTAATATATGAGAAAAAATTTATGAAACACATTCATTTCCATGGGTTATTTCTGGAATGTTATATTTATCATTCTATGTGGCATGCATGATAATAATAATTTTTTTATGTGATGTGTGGGAAAAGAATTATATATCACTCCAATTTATTTGGTAATTTTATATATATTACAAAATAATTTTTATTATTTGTTAACATGATGTTGTGTTTGTTCACAATGATGAGGTTTTGATTTATTCACATATATTTTACATGGACACGATGCTAGCTTTGTTCAAAACTATTTATGGTATTTGACCACTATGTTATGATGTTTCATTATTATAAATATACCAGATTCCATGCATTTTTAAAAAATTTCCCTCATAATTTTTATTATGTTCATATTCTTATGATAAGATTATTATTATGCTTAACCAGATTCTATATATTCATGTCCCTTATTCCTCCCTTTACTAGGGTTTTAGCTCAACCATTTCTTAGATGTGTATCCTCATGTGACTACACGAACTAAGGTGATAATGAGAGATTTATAAGGATAGAGAATAAGAATTTAAATAATTTTTAATTTTTATTATTCACAATTGATGTATTAGTTTATTTTTTCAAGACACTAAACCATTGGATCCTAGATTTATATTTCTATTATATTTTTTATCTTAAAAAATTGGTCGTAGTCATGTAAAAAAAATCAATTGTCTATAAATTCGCATCAAACAACTCATATTGAGGGTTATTTCCACTATTTATGTATTCCATGGCTCCCTTATCTATGATGATGATGGTTCTTGATGACGATTTTCATTAGTTCATTCACATGAATCCTCTAGACATCATATTATAGTCTCAAACTCTCTAAACTCTGATGAATAATTTTGGGGGAGGAGTATGTTTAAAACAATCATCCTATAGTTTCCCCACACATATCTACAATATTTTATTTAGTTAGTTTATGTTATATTATTTCATATAGAAATAAAATATGTAAACTGGTCACTTTATTTCTACTTCCATCCAGATAAGTCAAGGATAGTCATTTTTCTTAGTGTAGATACGAATGGTAAAGTAATTAAAGATGGGAATATTATAAGCATAACATATACATCACTATAAGTTTACTATACAAAACAAAATAATGGGTCCTTTTAAGGTATATATAAGACATCTAATTTTGGATATATCTTTCTGTTATGGGCTTCACATCACTGGTTAGAATCAGGAATAAAATGGGTGACATATTGTAAATACTCGACCACACTTGCCCAAAGCTAATGCATTATTTTATTAAAATGGTGAGGTTATAATAAATATATATCCCCAAGGATTGAATTGTATAATAGTTTTGAAAAAATAGATACATATATAAGTTCAACATGACAACTTGAAAGAAAATACTATATATATATTCCATTATAAATATCCATGAAACATAGATTATCCATGAAATTCATTCATAATTTCCTTCTTCATATTCTAGGAAGATAAAACATAATAAATGGGTAATCATAGATGATCAGTAAGGGTATTCAATATAGCCGAAGATTTCATAAACATAAACATTAGGCATGGTCAATAACTAAAAACACATTTCTTTAAAAAGTATACTTGAACACAATTCGGTAGTAATAAGAGCTGAAAAATAATGTCACAATAAAAAATAATCATGGGTATTATAATATTTGAATAACCACATTAAATATCAATTACTAGATTCATATTGAGGTAATTAATAAAGTTGGACATCATAATCATTCTGTCAAGGCCTCATGCCAATACCATACATTAATGGGTAAAAAACCAAATTAGTTTGTCTCATGAGACCTACTGATGCATCGAGGAGCTATAGCGGGCCACACACATCATGCAATAAATTCAATAGATTCCTAATATTAATTGGGATGAACATAAACATCATATACATTATTATTGAAACTAACATATGAAATTTAAATAACTTTCCACAATCATTAAATATAATCACTAACCATTCAGAATAACATGGTGAATGGTATCAAGATGGTACATCCAAATTCAAACTAATCATATACCATTAAATAAAATATTGTAGATGATATCATAAAATATTAATTCCAATTGAACATAATAATGAACAATAGTGTTAAATAAATGAAAATACTTTTATAAAATCATCGAGTAATTATTGAGATGAATAGTATTTTACGTTGAAATGAATAGTTCAATTAGAATACTATTTTTTTAAAACCATAAGTGAATTAAGATATATATTTTTTCATAATAAAATAATTTATTTTTAGTAAAATAATTGTTTCTAAAAATATATTATAATGTTCCCTTGAAAATAGGTAAAAATTCGAGAAATTCCCTTAGATCGGGCGTGTATTTCAGGAAGAAGTTTTAAAGTCTTATTTTAAAACATGTATCTATCCATAAAATAAATAAGGATAATGGTTGGTACACATATATAGAAGATTAAAACATAATTTATGATGATTAAATAATAATAAATAATAATTTAATTAGGTTTAATAATGACAAAGAGTAACCAGAAAGAAAATGGAGGTTCGGGTAGAAAACCCCTTACCTTATGTCTGAATATGTTCTGCTCTTAAAGTTATGGTCCTAGAATATGAAATTACTCATATTAATAACTTAATTAATAAATTTTTTGACTGTTATTTATTTTACCATAATTTTATTACTTTCATTTTTTCCTTATTTATAGGTTATATGCTTGAATTTTTCCATTTTGGAGTGTTTTTTTTCCTTGGTTTCATAATCAATATACTTGAATATGAGTATGGATGTTCATGTGCAATGGATATAATTATATAGAATTGAATTTATATATTTTTAATGAACATCTAAAGGTTTTAATCATTTTATGTATCATTTTTTTACATGTAATGATGATGAATCATTAAATGAAATATTAATGACAAACACTTATATTATTTTGGTGGTATTTTGATTATTACGAACTAGTTTTTTTGTATGAATTAATATTATGTATATATACTGGTTCATGAATATTAAATAGAATATAATAAATATATTTTAGTCTTTTTCAAGCGTAAAAATTGTTTCATGGACTGTATTAAAGTGTAAATTGAAGAACGAGGAATCGTCATCCACGAAGGTTCTAAATTGGCATCTCATGGTCAATTATTCATTTATAAAAGAAAAGAGAGAGAGTAAGAAGATTGATAATGGTTATTACATAAATATTATATAATTATAGTATATACAAGATACTATAGTTATAAATATCATTTGGATAGATGAGGAGAGTAGAGGAAAACAACATAAATGAACTTAAAATGAATTTAAAACAAATAAGATGTGGATTTACCTCTTGAATACACCTCCTTGAGAACCTCTTTAATGGAAGTGGTTTCGATATTTTAGCAAGATTAAGGGATATTGTATGTTAGGAGGGAATAGGGAAGAGTATTTGGGTATATCCTTTAGGATCTTCATGTCTTAGAGGAGTGAGTACAAGAGGGAGTGATGGGAGGCTTTTATAGTGGAAGAGAGGAGTTATTTTCCATTACTTTAATCATTATTTTATTATTTTGGATCAAGACTATGGATTCTTATGACTGAAAATACTAATAAGTTCATGTGAGTTCAAACTAATGACCATTTACATCATCCATGATTAATGTACTATGTATAAATTCATTTATTTATCCGATTTCGTAAATTATTGAATCACACTATTCAACAAAAATTCAGTATTTAAGAAAAATGTGAAAAAATAACTCTGACCATTTATTGACAAGTATAATTTAAAAATGAACTCCATTTTTTAAAAATAATTTTATAAATAAGAGAAATTTAATTTTTAAATAAAATCATTATTTACATGGAAAGTATAGATTTTAAATTTAAAACTTATTTTATAATACTTTCAAAAATTAACTGAGGTGTCATTAAATTATCCTAAAATCATAGGAAAAAAATATTTATTTTTGAATAAATTTTATGAAAATGAAATTTATTAATTTATTAATATAAAATCGTAATTTAATATTTATTACTCACAAAAACACCAGCACATAATGATTAATTTTTAACATATTCTATTTCATTTATACTGTGCCTAAATTTTATTTATACTTACATGGGTGAGGTTACATTTTATAAGGGTACATTGTTATTCCTAATGGTATGTTACTATTAATAAGGGTAAGTAACTATTAACCAAAAATGTATGTTGATCCTATCATACTCTAAATATCTTAGGGATCACAATTATGTATGTAATGTTTTCGAAATTCAAATCACCGAAGAAAAAAAAATTATGTTTACTGACTAGGTTATAGTAAAGAGCTGTTTTGTAGAGACTCGCTATTTCGTGCATTAAATTTTAAATTTATTTATAAATACCTAGGGTGTTACATTCTCTACCCCCCCCCATAAAAATTTCATCCTGGAAATTCCAGAAATCTACCTCATAAAAATATTTGGTTTGTTCTCCATCATAATCTCCTCAGGATCCCATGTTACTTCTTCAATTTTATGAATTTTCCAAAGTAACTTTACCCTTTGGGTCATTTGATTCCTCAACACATTTTCCTTAGTGTATAGATTCTAGATATTCTATTCATATTAAGATTGGTTAGGTTCCATTTCTATACCTTAAAAAGTGAGGACATGTGTTGGGTCTCGCATGTACTTCTCCACAACAAGACATGGAACACATATTGAAATTTAGATAGGCTAAGAGTCATTTCCAAACGTTAATCCATAGCTCCAATTATCTCCAAAATTTCAAAAGGGCCAACATACCTGGGGCTCAGTTTCCCTTACCTTCCAAATCATATGACACCGCTCCATGGAGATACTTATAAGAAAACAAGATCTCCCACATTAAATTCCAAATACTTCCTTCGATTATCAGCATAACTCTTTTTCCTTCTTTGAGCTTCTTTGATATGAGTTTGAATATTATTCACCTTCATTTTTTCCCTCCACAAGCTCTAGAACCACAAGCTTCCTTTCACCGACTTCATCCCAAAATGTTGGTGTACGACATCTCTTTCCATACAATGCTTCATATGGTTCCATTTGAATGATAGAATGGATACTGTTATTGTAGGAAAACTCCAACAAAGGTAAATAATGATCCAACATACCTTGAAAATCATGTGATCATGATCTAAATATGTATTATAAATTTTGGATCATCCATTCTAATTTCCGATCAATTTGAGGGTGATAAGAAGTAATCAATTAAATCTCACTATCCAGGTCTTTCTGAATAACATTCAAAAATTTCTATGTTAATCATGGGTCATGGTCAAAAGAAATTGAGATAAGGGGTCCATGAACTCTCGCAAATTAATTTATATAGAGTCTTTCAGGGTGCTCCAGTGGTAATTCCTCCCTAATAGTGAGTAAATTTGAATATTTCGTATGTTGATCAACAATTACCCATATTACATCATTATTTCTTGGATTTTTTGGTAATATAATGACAAAATCCATGGTTATGTCATCCAATTTCCATATAGGAATAGGTATAGGTTGAATGAATCCTCCAGGATGTTTTCATTCATACTTCTATTGTTTAAAGACTAAACATCTTCATAAATAGTATGCAATTTATCTCTTCATGTTATCCTACTATAAATGTTCCTTCAAATATCAATATATCTTAGTTATACTAGGATGTATTAAGAAATTAAAACTATGGGAATCCGCAAATAAATCCCTTTTTAAATCCGGTATAGTTGGAACGTAATTCCTCTTTCTAAATTTCATAATTCCATCTTCATTTAAGAAGTAATGCAACATTCCATCATTCACAACATTAATTTTCTTTTGAGTATTCTTAACATCAGGATAAGAAATTTTAATTATTTTTAATAAATATGGATGATAAAACAAATGAAAATGAAATGATGTTTCAAATTCTTTGATAATTCCCATGTACATCTTTATTATATCCTTGAACATAGGAACCCTTTCCATCGTCATTTGGTTTAAAACTCCAAGATCCTTCCTACTCAATGCCTCAGATACCATATTTTCTTTTCTTGGGTGGTATTGTATGGAACAATCAAAACTTTTGAGTGGTTTGAGCCATTTCCTTTGCCTCATATTGAGTTATTTCCGTGAGAATATATATTTTAGACTCTTTTGATTTGAATATATCTCACTTATTTCACCATAGAGATACTGTCTCAATAAATTGAGATCCAAGATCACAAAATCTAACACAATATTACAAGTAGGATATTTTTGTTCATGAATTTTTTTACTTCCTTAATGCATAGGTGATAACTCTATAATTCTGTTTAAGGAAACAACCAATTCCTTTCTTTGATGCATCACTATAGATCACAAACCCATCATTCCCCGATGGTAGAGTTAAGATCAGTACATTCACTAATCTCCTCTTGAATTTTCAAAACATTCCTCATATTATTTTTTTCCATGCAAACTTAACCCCATTATGAGTAAGCTTGGTTAATGGGTTGGCTAATTGGGAAATGTTCTGAATTAAATGCCAATAATAACCTACTACACCAATAAAACTATGTACCTCAATTAATTTTTTTGGAGTAGGACATTCCTAGACATCCTTTTTCTTCATAGGGTAAATGGATATTCTATCCATAGAGACAATATGGACAAGAAAATAAACTAATTGAAGCCAAAATTCACACTTTCTAAACTTCTAATATAATTCATTTCTTCTAAGAGTCTTCAAAATAATCTCCAAGTGATTTTATTATCTTTGTAGATTTTGAATTATACCACAATATCATCAATAAATAACACAAAAAATCATTAAGATATTCCTTGAAAACCATGTTCATTAGATCAATGAAGGTAGAGGGGGGATTAGTCAGTCCAAAAGGATTTACTATAAACTCATAATTCCCAAACCTAGTTCGAAATTCTATCTTTGGAATATGTTCTTTCATCGCACACAATTGATGATATTCATATCGAAGGCCAATCTTCAAAGAATATTTGGATCCATGATGTTGGTCAAATAAATCATCAAGGAAATATAGGGGAAACTTGTTCTTTATTGTTATAGCATTGATCTCCCTATAGTGAATTCACAACCTCATAGATCTATCATTTTTTTAATGTAAATAATATGGCCTCCCCGTGGAGGAATACTAGTATGAATAAATACATTGTCACTAAATTATTCTATTTTTTCTCCAGTTCTACTAATACCACGGTGCGCATTATATAAGGATTATTTGATATAGGTCTTGAAATAGGAATTAAATTAATTGAGAACTCAACTTCGCACTCTGGAGGATATCTGGGTAAATCCTCTGGATAAAACATCAATATATTCTTTTACAATAGGTACATCCTCGATTTAAAATTTTCTTTAATCACTTATTGATATTGAGTTCTAATCCTCCCCAAGAATTGAATTTAGTACAACTATTGAGGGTGGATCCAGATAAGAATCATATGGTAATGTTTGTTTCCTAAATATACGGGATTCCACATAGTTCTCAAAAATTTTATCTTCAACCTTCTTGAAATATATTTTCTCATAATAATTTGAAAGAAAGTCCATGTATATGATTATATCAAATTCAATCATGGGTATCCAAGAAAAATTGGCAGATAAATCATGTTCATATGCCATAATGGGGAATGCCTGACACATATTTGTTGCAATTATACATCCCTTAGGCTTTTTTAATGAAAACCACTTTATTAAATAAAATTGGAAATATATAATTTTCTTGGAAAATTAGGAAGATATAAAATAATTCAGTGATCTATAATCAAATAAATCATTGACTAAGTTTGAGTAAATGATTAATGTACATACCACAACATCATTAGTAACTTCAACCACAATAGTTATGAGAGCATAATCTTTTCCTTTCTCCCTTGACCTTCTTTGTAAATTTTTCCTTGACACTTCGTCAATAGTTTTTGTAATGTACTGTATCCTTTCTATTTTATCATCAAACATTGGTAGCTTATTTCTTCCCCTTGCAATCATGGGAGTGGTGAACTTTTTCTAGAGATTCCAGAAACCCTCTTCTTCTCTTTATTTCCATTAAAGTCATAAGAATTATAGAATTATTTTTCTATCTTGATAGAACATGAGACTATAACATCATACGATAAGAAACATTGAGATACTAGTTCCCTTTAGAGGAATGGTTTTAAACCATAAAATAATCTATCAATATTTCTCCCTTGATTGTGTATGTAGTCTTCATCATGACTTTGTAACCTTGTGAAGTTATCTTCATTCATTAAAACATTCGTATCCTCTTTTTTCCTCAGATTAAGAAATTACCTTTCCATATCATCTCATTGTTCATGAGGGAAATATTTTTATAAGAATATTTACATAAAATCCTTCCATCCCATTTCTTATATTTACTTCTCTACTATTTTTTTGAATTAAATACCACCATAGATCCACATATCTCAATAGACAATAAAATTCCACGATAACATTATCTCATTTGTTACATCCCAAAGTGAGAAATATATTCTCTAAATAACTTATCCAATTCTCTACTATGAATGGGTTTGTATCCCCATTGAATGATAGAGTTTGTTGTCTCATAAAGTGGTGTAACATTGCTCCTCCACATTGGGGATCCAAATTCTCCATGCAGATAAGGTTATTGCTCATAACCTGAGTCAACTGTCCCAGTATAGTTATAAGTTTCTCAACACCAGTTTCAGAACTAGATCAAATATCATTATCTTGACTTAGAGGGAAATGCCTACATTATGTAGATATGTTCATGTGGTTTCCATTCCTTCCACTAGGTACCATTTCTAAATAATGGAATACACAATATTTGGTTATGAATCATAATGTATAATATAAAATTCAAAAAATATGTAGCATAAATTGAAGTCATATTCATAGCTAATCTCATAATCATAAATATGGTTTCTTTGAGGAAAATTTTAAATTTAATTCTTTCATAATGGTTTCTAATGAATATGTGAATTATCCTAGGAATATCCCCTAGGAGTGTCAAACTAGTTGCGCAGTAAGGCCCTTTGTCATGTACAAGGGTACCCTGGGTCAAGCCTGAAACTACTTTTCTTAGTTTTTACTCCTAGGTAGATCTGTTCCAAAACCACATCCACTTGTAGTATATAGACAAGGTAGTATTTTCAAGAAATATGAAAATAATATTTTCCATACCAAAATTCGTGTATTTTCTTGTATATTTATCCACAAAGACTATCCTATGGTTTTGTTCCCAAATCTACATTTTCTAAATATAATTTTCAAATTTTCTACAAAATAACCCCTAATACCAACTACAAATACTCGACCCCAGTTGGTAGGATTTGGTTCCTTATTTCATTACATGTTCGCGATTACAAGAAATTAATATCCCAAAGGAATGAATAGTTTTGTAGTTTTAGAAATCCAAATACATATATTAGTTTAATATTACAAATAGAAAGGAAATATTTTATATATATATATATATATTCCATTAGAAACATACATGACTCCTATATTATCCCTAAAATTCATTCATAATTTACTTATTCATATCCTGGGAAATTAAAACACAAGAAATTGGTGAGTTCAGATGCTCAGTAAGAGTAAGAAATACCATAGAAGATATCATAAACATAAACATTAGGCATGATGAATAATTAAAAATTCCTTCCTTTAAAAAATATACTTGAACACAACATGGAAGGAATAAGGGTGGAATTAATAATTCCACAATAAAAAATAAACATGGGTATTCTAAGAATAAAATAACCACATGATCTAAAAATTGCTAACTTCATAATGAGGGAATTCATAATATCAGACTTCATAATCCTTCTATCAAGGCCTCCTACCAAGAACATACATAAACAGGTAAAAACTCAAACTAGTTTGTATCATGAAACCAACTAATGCAAAGAGGGGATATTAAAGGCTCCACCCATCACGTAATAAGTCCAATGAATTCCTAATATGTATAGGGATAAACATAAAAAAACTTATAAATTCATATTGAAACTGACATATAAACTATAAATAACTTTCCCCAATCATTAAATATGATCACTAACTATTCTAGGTAATAGGGTGAATGGTATCAATAAAGTACATCCATGGTAAAATAATCATAAACCATTCAATAAAATATGTTAAATGATATCATAAAATATTCATCCAGATTGAACAAAATAATCACCATGAGTGTTTAAATAAATGAAAATAATCATATAAAATCATCGAGTAATTCTTGAGATAAATACTACTTTACCTTGAAAATAAGTGTTCTTTTGAAACAATATTTGTATAAAACACATAGTGAATTATGTTAGTTTTTTTAATAATAAAATGGGTTATTTTTATAAAAATAATGGTTGATAAAAACATATTATCCAATGAACTAGAAAATAGGTAAGAATTTGAGAAATTCCCTTGAATCAGGCTTGTATTTCGGGAAGAATTTTTGAAAGATCCTCTTAAAACATGTAACTATCCATAAAATAAATATTAATTCTGGTTGGTACACACATATATAACATTAAAATATAATTTATTATGATTACATAGAAATAAATAATAATTTAATTGGGATTAATAAAGACAATGATTAACCCGAAAGAAAATGGAGGTTCGGGTAGAAAAACCATTACCTTATGTCCAAATATGGTCCACTATTGAACATAAGGTCCTGGAATATAAAATTTGAATTATTAAAAACTTAATTAAGAAAATATTAGACATTTATTTTGTTTATCATAATCTTATTAAGTTTATTTATATCCTTATTGATATGTTATATGATTTAGTTATGTCATTTGGGAGTGTTCGTTTCCTTGGCTTTCAAAATCAGTATACATGTATATGAGTATGGATGTTCATGTGGAATGGATAAAATTAACCATAATTGAATTTATATATTATTTATGAATATAAATTGGTTTTAATAATTATATATATCATTCGGTTACATGGTATGAGGATGAATCATGAGAAGAAATATTAATGACAATCACTTAGATTATTTTGGTGGTATTTTTATTATTACGAACTAGTTTTGTCGTATGAATTAATATTATGTACATATAATGGTTCATGAATATTAAATTGGTTATAATAAATATTTTATTCTCTTTTTAGAAAATAAAATTGGTTTTATTACCTGAATTGAATGAGATATCGAAGAACGATACTTCGTTATCCACGAAGGTTGTAAATCGGCACCTCACATATGATGATTTCATTTATAATATAAAAGAGAGTGAGTAGAAAGATTGATAATGTTTGTTACATTAACATGATATAATTATAGTATATTGATGATAATATATTTATTAATATCATTTGGACATGTTAGGTGAGTATAGGATAACAAAATAAAGGAACTTAAACTGAAATTAAAAATAAGATGCGGATTTACCTCTTGAATACACTTCCTTGGGAACCTCTTTAAGGGAAGGGGTTTCAGACTTTTAGAAAGATTAAGGTATCTTGTACATGGAGAGGGACTAGGGAATATAATTTGGGGAAAAATTTAGGATCTTCAATGCTTCAAGGGGTGATGAGAAGAGGGAGTGATGGGTAGATTTTATAGTGGAGAAGAAGAGTTATTTCCCAATATTTTAATCATTATTTTATTATTTTGGATCTAGATTATGAATAGTATTTATTCTTGTGACTAAAAAAATAATAATTTCATGTTAGTTCTAAATAATGTCCATTAAAATCATCCATGAATCAATAATGAGGTAAACATTCATTTATTTAGCATATTTCATAAATTATTGAATTTTACTTTTCCCCAAAAATTCAAGTATTTTAGAAAAAACCTAATAATTCACCCTAATAGTTTTTTAACATATATAATTTTAAAATAAACTCCATTTTATCAAAATAATTTTATAAATAATAGAAATTTAAATTTTAAATGAAATAATTATTTACATGAAAAAAATAGATTTTAAATTTAAAACTGTTTTTATAGTACTTTCCAAAATTAACTGATGTCTCATAAAATTATTATAAAATTAGAGGAAAAAAATATTTGTTTTGGAATATTTTTTATGAAAATAAATTTTCTTAATTTATAATTTTAAAATTTTAATTAAATATTTCATTGTTACAAAAATATCAGTACTTAATTATTACTTTTTAACATGTTCTATTTCATTTATAAGGTGCCTAAATTTTATTTATACTTACATGGGTGAAGTTACTATTCAAAGGGGTACATTTTTATTCATAAGGTTATGTTACTATTCATAATGGTAAGTTACTATTCAAAAAAAGGAAATATGATCCTATAAAAATTTAAATATATTACTGGTCACAACATTGTATGTCAATTTTCATAAATTCAAATCCCAAAAGCAGCAAAAATTATTTTTACAAGCTAGGTTATAACAAAGTGGTGGTTTTTAGAGACTTAGTGTTTCATGCATTCAATATTAAATTTATTTATAAATCCCTTTGGTGTTACAGATACTACCATAGACCTCACATTTAATCAGATTCCATGATGTCCGGATTCCTAAATTTGGGATGGGGAGGAGTCAAATTAACTAAATTGGGATATAAAGTTTTTCTTAGTTATACCAATTAATTTTTCAAATACATATTGTCTATCTGTATTGTAAGAGAAAACCGTAATTCTTGGGATACCTCCGCCTAAGTTAACATCATGTTACATTCCTAAACTAGAATTTTATGTCACCCCAATGGTGGGAACTGTTGATAATTAATTTGAATTGTAGTCAAATGGGTGGACTAATGGGATCATGAGAAAATAGGTTGGACCTATTATCTATTTGTGATTTGATAAATATCCACTTTTTAAATTGTATTAGTTGAATGAGAAATTGAAATTTCATCCTAAAGATTATATCCAATGGGTATGTTTCCCTAGAACAATTCAATATTTATGTTTTCAATCTCATATATTCTAGAATTGATCTAAGAAATGTTCTCTTCTACTGAGATGGATTCAAAATATTTTGGTGGTCGGTGGGATGTGGATGTGGCCAGAGCCCCTTCCATTTTATTTAGTATCCCACTGAGTATATGATAGTGGAATATTTTCAAATGGATCCTAAATCATTCGATTTCCATTGATTCTAGATACGTACTCTTTCCTCGCATACATATATGTGTGTTAAATTCTGAAATGTTTCCTCTATTTGTCATGTTTATTGATAAAAACATGATCTTTTGCATCATTTGGGTCAATAATGTTGACATTTACTAATGAATATCCATCTAAAAGAAAACATATTTTCTAGGAGAAGGCATGTATATAATTTGGGAATATATCATTCTAATTGATGATATCGAAGATCGCAGTGGGGTTGAAAATCCTATATCCCTATGGGATGGGGTTGTCCCTAATATATTTTAGCTATAAACATATTAATTCTCTAGAAAATATTATATTCAGTTTTAGATGTGTTGTAGTACAATTATATGATCCTACATATGGGTTAACACACTCCCTCATTAATGAGAGGTCTATTAAAGTGGCCACCAAAGCTAAATTTGAGGAGGTTTGAAGCTTTGGTATAATTCTGATCTAGAATATCCCTCAAACCACTATTAAGATATATAGACGGTCCTTAGGGTTGTTAGTTTTTGTAGGTACATATGCCTTCTCTCACGTTTTTATGGTTGGTTATAACTAATGGGCTCTCCTTTTTGGTTCCCAAGTCATGATGATTGATTATGGAAAAACTTTCTCTACTACATATTATATAATCGGGGATATTAAGTTTTGATTATGATCATGTTAAATAAGAGAACACCTTGGTATCTCATGGGCAGTTTCTTAGATTTTCTAAACTCCCTCCTCGTCTTCCCTAAGATAAAAAAGAAAGTAATTTCCTTTCTCGGGAGAGATACTTTGAAAGAGGTTTGATATATACATGGGGGAACCTTCCACCTACTGTTCCATCTTCACTTTGTTCACCTTATGGAAATAATACCATCTATATTTGAATTGGATATTTAAAATGGGATAATTATACCTTTCTATAAGACCTCATGTTCCATTTTATTCCCTCCTTGTCATTGTAATAGGTTATAGTGCGTGTCGGTGTTTCGATGATGAGGTGGTTATAGAAAATATAGTAGGGAAGGATCAATGATCCATTAGTGAAGGTTCATAGAAACCCTCATTATAGTGTGACCTCATGTAATCTGATTATGTAGTTTGGTACTTTATGGCATGTTGATCACAAATTCCATTTGGATTTTGAAGAAGAAACAAAAAACCCATTATTGTTGTATCACAAGTAAAAATTCATGGTACATCAATATATTTCTTGATTAAGGATTAATTTATGGTTCACCTTTATAGTTTTAAAGTTCCACTATGACCATAAATTTTGAGTCCCTATAAAACTATATTCTAAAGTTTGGTGGTCCCTAGGACATTCTTGTGACACTTTGGTTTTACATTCATTAATATGATTGTAGGTTGGTATATCCATCAAGGGTTTATGATACCTAGTATAGAATTACCTTAATTATTTAAGAAAATTTTTGTAAACCTTACATGTAATAGTACTATTTACCCTTCATAAATTTATTAACTAATAACATGAAATAAATAGGATATTACATGTGAGTATAATACTCTCTTTTATCTGATCTAATTATTTTATTAATATATATTTTATATCCATATAAGAATGAACTATATATTATATTTTCATTTAGGGAGGAATTATGAACCTTTTAGAAGATGTGGGAGGTGCTATGTAGTTGGGAATTATCCCATGAAAGGAGCTTCCTCCATTTCCCTATGAAAGGAATAAAAATCCATGTATTTTAAATCCACTTAAGGGAACACATGATACCATTTAAGGTCTTGTATCATAGACCATAGTGGTGGATTTTAAGTCTTTATTTCCATAACCATTTCCAATTGGTTTAAATTCATATTTAGAGGTTCCTAAAAATTGTTGGTGTGGTACATACACCTTAGTATCCCTTTCTAGTTTATCATTCATGTCCATATCTATATATGAGATGGTATTATTGAGTATTACACCTAGTAGGAGTCCCATATGGTCTTGTCTTCTCTCTTTCCATTGGTAACATGATGACGTTGGATGATTAGACTCATGGGTGATATGGCTAAGTGAGGAAGGGTTCAGGGTTACATTTTATAGAAAGTAATTTTTTCATCCTCAGGCCAAGTCATTATGGCATCCTTTTCTTATCACATAAAGAATGATGGGTAATTATATTCTCAATACATTGGGAATATTATTCTCATTACCCAAGGAATAATACTTCATCATACTCTTGTTATATAGTAAATACTATGCTCATCGCATAACATGGTTGGATTCTTATGCTTGATACAAAATAAGGAAGGTTAATTTTGGGATATACTATATATTTAGAGGGAGACGGCTTGTTAATGATGTTGGGATTAAACCTCCTAGAGGATACCTATGTATTATCCAAGTAAAAGAATAAAAATTCATATAGTTATTATTTTATAGTTTAATCTTGGGTGATATGACTGGTCTATACATTTTAATGTTATGTGGTCTAGACTATATGTTTTCTATTTTAATATCATTCAATGAGGAATATATTCTATGAATTTTAAAGTAATTTATATAAGATTAATAGGATAAGGGTTCCTTGTAATGTTTTGGTGTGGGAATTATACACAAGTGACCCTTTTTTATTTATTCTAGAACATGATCTAGATGAAGTTGTTTTTTTAACCAAGAGATTGATCTCAACTAAATGAATTTTTTGAAACTAAGAGGATAATGTTGACTCAAGGAATATAACAAAACCAATAGAATTATATTTAATTGGTTCATTTATATAAGTATTATGCATAAAATACCCATATGAAAAATCTTTTAGGGAAGCGTTTACCATGCACCAAATCTTATGTGGTGGTTTAATTTTGAAAAGGTGGTAAATATGTGCAGAAATGTGGTATAGTATAATAAAATATTTGGTTCATGTGAAATAATTTTTTATCTATAAAAGGAATCATGGAAACCTATAAATTGAATATTTTATGAAGTTTGAATCCCTTTTTTAAATATTATACAAAAGTTTACCATTGGAAATAGGGTGAAATTTCTTATAGGAAACCCAAATTATATAAATTTTTGGATTTTAGGTGATAAGGTATAGTTTACTAAATTCATTGGTTTTAAGGATACTAGTTCATAAAGAAGTCTTACTTGAATGATCCTATATGAAATACTTTTGTACAATTCATTCATGAAATACTTTATTAGGATCCCTTTGCAAATGAGCTTCACGGGAGTCCTTTGAAATGGACCTCTTTTATATTCCTTCACTAAGTACCTTATTTAAGAGACTCTGAAAACTTCTTATTATAAGGCCACAAAGTATTATACAACCCAAAAAGATTTATAAGTCCAAAAACCAGTTATGTGATCGTGAATGAGTAATGATCTGCTTCCATAAAGGATTAACATTTCCTCAATGGTCATTTTTACTTTTCATAAAACTCCTCTTTCTATTTTATTTTATTAAGAAAAGATGGATCACAACATAAAACTGTTAAAATTTTGATCTGTATTTAAGTTTTTTCATCAAGGGTAGTCAAATAAAATCCATAGAAATGAGTTAAACACTTAACTATTGGGTTCCCCAATAACATATTTTTCATTGAAAAAAAATTCTCAGAATTACCTCAAAATGGATTTTGTGGATTGAATGGACATTTCATCAACAATGAATAAAACACATGGTCTATCCTAGTGTTATTTTTGTACAATGATGTCACAAGATCTGAAAAGTTCTTATGGAACCTTCATCCCTTAGTGAGTAAGAAATCATGTGTAACTTTGAGATCCCATTCACATATTCATTATACACAAAGATACTTTTTATATTTACATAACTTGTGTTATGTATTTGAATAAAGAATCATGATTCCACATTAAATTGAATGACACAAATTTTCTGGTTCAACCACTTAGATAATTATGGGAATATTTATTTATCAATTGAAAAACCATAATGTATTAATCATATTTTATGAAACATCTACATCATAAAGGTGACATGATTCTATATTTTTTAAACCACTATATAGAACTGATATCTAATACTATACTCCAAATTAATTCCCTATAACTAATAAAAAACAAGTGGATTAATACCATGTCATGGATTATGATATCCCATAGTAAAAATCGTAATTCATTCAGGATGAAAAAATTGAAATCATATTATAACATAGGGAATATTATAGGTAGATTATTTCTAAAACATTTTTTTCCCAAATAATTTCATGAATCAAAAATCATTTAAAGTATTCGATACCATTGAAAGTTTTCTAAGAAAATATTATTAATTAATCAAATTAGAAGAAGTGTAAATAGAACCACTTATCCCAAAATCACCATTCCATTAAAACTAAAATCAAATGAAAATAAAAAAAATAGTGTATACCTTACACTATAAAATTTCACTACCATTGCCTTATTTATATTCTTTAAGAAATCACCATGGAATAAATATAAGGATCATCTCTATGAGTTGTAACTATGACCTTCACTGAATCATGCAAACACATTGGATAGGACCTAAAATCCTTTATGATTTGATTATATCTAAAAATAAAAAAGGATTTAATAATAATGATTTTAGTGTGATAGTTTTGAATAAATATTTCTAGAGTATATCACACACACAAACCTAATTGAATTGAATCCTTTATATGGACAATGGTGATGATCCTTGATCCATGAATTTACTCATTCATTTCATAAATATATGAGTACTTTTGTTTATTACATCTCATGTAACCCTCTACCAATAACTTTAAACATTTTCCATATTATGGAACAAGTAATTAATATCATCTAATTGTATAGGATATTCACTTCCTTCGATGTATCATAATAGTTCAAGATGAATTATAACATGTGATTTATGGCCCAATGACTCTCCATTATCATATAATATTACTTTACAAGGAATATAATGTGATATATATTTAATATAAAAATATATATATTAATAGGACCAAATATAAGACTTTTTATATATGATTTTTCATACTCTACAACACACTATATCATACTATAATATAAATACATTCGTTGGGTTCTCAGGAATGTAATTGGTTATCGTTCGTGTATTAGAATTGGCAGTTCCCTTATAATGATTTTAATGTTATATACTCATTATCTTTTTTATTACTTAGACTCCACCACCCAAGTTGGATAATTACATTGACACCCATACATATCCTTTGGCTCTAGGTATTCTTCCAATATCTAGGGTGACAAGGATATGAATGGTTGACTACTCCTACACCCTTATCTCTCTTCAAGACATGGTATAGTATGCATGAATGTGTGGGATATTATGCCTTATGATTATATGATATATACTAATACAAGATGTATTCTTTTAAGGTTGTGATATATAAGTATATACAGGATATATAGGATTAAGGTTATAATGTATAAATGTCTCTCAGTTTTAATGGATTATGATTTCTACTTGTTTATGTTCACATGAGTTTTACTAGATTTAGGAATAGTGTGCATTGACATGGGTTATCATAGAACTAAATTTTACTTCTAATTTTGGGTATGTGATGTGTGGTCAAAACATTGATCATATGGAAGTAGATATGATGTGTTTTCATGGATGTCATGTATAATTATTGAAGAGATCATATCTCTATGATATATGGCATCAGGGTTTCAGGTGGCTGGATTAATGGGAAAGTAGAAGTGAGGTACCTTTATTTTTATATAATTTTTAATAATTATTTTCCTATTTCTGTATGATATTTTGTAGTATATTTTTTTTATTTTAGAGTGTAGATAACCTAATTTATGTAATGATATGATTTTTTTCTTTTTCACGGGAGATTTAGTATACTTCTTCCAAGAATGCATGACAGGTCTTGTGGATGATGTTACTGAGCATTCTTGTATTCACACACAAAAAAACACACAGATATATATATATATATATATATATATATATATATCCGGTTCACAGGAGGGGGATGTTGATCATGTTGGACCTTAATAACTCATCCAGGTTTCCTAAGGTTGGTAGTTATTGTGAGCTAATTCCTCTGGAGTTTCTTAGGGTAATGTTTCATTTTGGTTTCTTGAATTTTATGACATTTCATATATTATTATTGGTTTATTTTATTTATGGTGTTTTTTTGTGGCATATTTATATTTTCTTGGGAACGTTTTGGTGATCCTCCTATATGTATTTTTATTCTACACTATCGCTACAACTCACTAACCTATGGAATATTGAAATTAAGATTTAGGGGTTATATGCATCATTAATTACACCAATGAGTGGTATTATTCATCGTGTTTTATAAAACACATAGGTTCTATATTTTATTTTAAAACAATCATAAATTGGTAAGATCAAATTAAAACTAACTTTTTGAGATTCCTATAACTCAAGATCAAAAATTCTTTTTAGTAAATTAATATCACTAAACATTACCACACACTAAATCATAATGGTAAGAATAACCCTCTATAAGTAAACCTATTGATAATAACTACATATATAATTTTTACCCTTCTTTTATAGAAAAATGTATTTACATCATGGAATAGTCAAAAATATATTATTAAATTTAAATGTGATAAGATAATTTCTTCCAACTCTATGGGAAAAAAAATGATAAGGGTGTGATCTAAATGGATCCTTGGAAATTATATACATTTGAAAAAATATATTAAACCTATATATCCAAAGGGAAAAAGTATCTATATATTTTACTATCTTTCCATAAATTAATGGAGCTTCTAACCCCAAGTAAATTCATCTCATCAATTCTTTATCCTAGTGAGAATACAAAGATAAATAAATATTCTAAATTTATTTTAGGAAATACTAAATTAATTATCCCTATCATTTTCAATATATAACAAGATAAATTTGAAGTCACTTAAAACAATCCAACAATGATTCCCAAGAAATTATAATAATGATAACTTATCCAAGATACTTATCTGTTTGATGTATGAATAACTATAAAAAAAATAAACCAATAATGGAATGTTATTAAAGGATATATAAACTATAATATGTTATGAAATAACACAAGTATCCCTAAAATCAGCATAGTATTTCACTAAGAAAAAATTAGGTTCATCAAAATAAATATATAATTTCTTAGAAACTAGCTTAAGGGAATGATAATTCTATATAAATAGGTTGAACCATTCCAAATAAAAAAAATCAACTTGTCCAATAATTATAGGCTTTTAAATAATAATAAAATTTATAAGGGCCTATGTGATTAATAAATTTTTAATTCCTTTATGATTCTAATGTATAAGAAAATTATATAGATCTCATAACAATATTTTTTCCTTATCGAGAAACATCCATTTTATATTTACCCACTTATTTCATAGATTTTGTATTCTGAACTTATTTTTCCCAATTAATATAAAGTTTATCATCATAAATGGATGATTATTTATTAGTGAAATGAGAAGAAACCTAATTTCCCTTGATTAAGTAATAAAAAACATAACATTCATCATTTTTCCTTAGTCTTATGACAAGCACCAAGACACCAAAGAATAATATGTTATAATGATTGACCTAGTAAATATACAAACAATAAATAACAACCACTTGAAGGTTAAAATGGACCATTCTGTGAGCAATAGTGTCACAAAAAAGGGTTAACTAGTTAAAAAATTAATTAAAAACCAAACATGGAACATTATAATAAATATCCAAAACAATAAAAATAAATTAAGTCTCATGAACATAAATCATACATCCCAAATATAATAAAACCATCCTAAAAAATATAAAAATTATAAATTATCTGATACCATTATGATACCAAAATAAATAAATTGAAATAAGCATGCAACCACCCATCTCAACAAAAAAGTGTAAAATCACCACTTATCATGTCCACCAAACCAAAACCAAGATTATGATAACAAATTTTACCATTCATGTGGGATTAAATGGGCCTATAAAATTATATGAATGAGAAAAAATAGTCATTGTATATATCATTCCCACACCCCATTTACCACCATTAAAAAATTAAAGCATTTCATGCTTGTTTGAAATAAAATAATAATATAATCTTTACAAGTCTTTTTAAAACAAAACCAATACACTTTGTTTGATAAAAATATAATCATTCAAGAATCCAAAACCATTTACAAATTATAGTAACCATTTAATATCCCATTTTTATGTAGATGAAAAATTAAAAATAAAGTACAATAGTTTCATAATGTTTTTTAAAAAAATCATTTTGGTAATAGTGGTTTGAAACACATCTCTATAAAATTAATAATTAAAAAATGTAACTAAGGAAAAGTAACACACACCAAAAAACAAATGAAACAAAATAAATAATCATGACAACCTTGGTTCTTTATGGATAACCTAAACACTTATAATATAATCACTATATGAAATTAACTTGTGTTTGATATCAAAAACCTTACAAAACTCTTGATTTTACCCTACCTAGACTAATAGTAAGGAAACTAGTTAGGTAATGAAAACTCAAACCATAGGTCCTATATCCATAGATTTATCATACAATAGTACATAAAATTTTCATAGGTATCTCCTCTAGATTCACTAGATTCCCATGAAAATAAATAGAGGGGAGCTAATAAATCACCTTATACAATATAAACATATTAATTTACAGGTAAAAATCGCTATCACATTTTAACACCCTTAAAAACACTATTTATTAAATATAGAAAAACTATATAAACTTTCCCTATTGATGCATCCATTACACTATGTAGTCACATCAAATTGTTCATGTCCTCTCTATAATAAAACTAGGGTCATGATTCATGATCTAAAATCTTTATAAAATCACTTTCTAAAGCTTCCAATCAGGCCTTAGGACATTATTTAAGAAACATATTTCTAAATAAACATTAAAAACAAATCATACATCCATAATAATTCTAAATATTTTAAAGTAGTTAATCACCCAAAAATAACCAAACTCGTATTTAAATATGAAGTAATCATCACATAGAAATTTTTTTAAAGACTAAAACACTTCTTCAATTATATTAATTCCAATAAAATATAAAAATATTAATTTTATCAAAACTATGAGTGGTTATGATACTACAAAACATATTTATACTTTAGAACCCAATAATCAACTCACTATTTTTCATGAAATTTGAAACAAAACTACCTTTTTATTAAATTTTAGATAACATGTATATTCTAATTAGTGAATATTTAAAAAATATCTTAATAGATATTTTTTATTGTTCTCTATTAATTTAATGTAATATTATCTTGAAGTATCTTTCTCTTTAAAAAAATAGTCCCAGTAGTTGACCACTATAATGAGATCCTTGAAATTTTATGATGATTTTGTTAAACATATTTTCTTTGGTAGGATAATATACTATGGTAGAACATATAGTATGTTGACTATTAAGTGTGATTACTTGTAAGAAAATGAGACTTCTTCTAATGAATTTCAATTTTGGTAATATCCATGATTAAATATTATGAGGAAAAACTCGCCTGTAGTAATTACACTTGTTTATAAGACATTGGATATTCCAATTGTTAAGAACAAATAGTTATCCTTGGGATTAAATATTATTATTAATTTGTATCACGAGTCACATACTTATATTTATTATTGTAAACCATGATTCACTATGCTCACTATTATTTTTGGTATGTTGGGTGAATCAAGAGTGATCAGTTATTAATGAGTAAGTTGGGAAAGGATTTTTTTTCCTTCCATTTTAGTGGATATTCATATCTCATCACTTTTATTGTAATGGAACTATAAAACTAAATTACCTATCCATAGTGTATGAATGGGATCATTTAAGAAATTTCAGTAAAGGAAAATCAAGAATATAGGATGATTACATGGTTATGAAACCAACTTATTAAGATATCAAGAAAAGGAGATTATATTATAGAGTGACAGTTTGTATATGCATAGTTGTTCCCAATGTGACATATCTTCTTCCTTTATGAGTTCTCGGGGATATTTCTAGACAATAATATTAGATTTTTGGCTACTTTACGATACTCCACTCATGAAGATACCTAATTGGTCACATGAAAATAGATTCTATTGAACATAACTAAATATTATTTTCATTTAAATATTGGAAGGAACAATATTAGCAAGACTGAGAATTAATATTTGTTATAGACTTATTGATCAAAAATAATAAATAAATATTTATTCACAAGGTAATTATTTAATTATCATGATATATAATATTTATTAATATCCTATTATTCGAAATATAACAAATAATTATTTTTTAAATATCTTTTTTTAAATAATGTGAATATTAAATAAATATTTATTTATTAGATTTTGAATAGAATATTTATTTATTAAATAAATAATCATTATTTAAATATTTATTCATGAAATAGATAAATGGTGAGGGTGTTGAATATACAGGGTTTTAGATCTGATGATTAATAATTATTTAAAGTGTCTTAAAATAATATTTATCATTCTAAGGGTAAGTTCATTCTATGAGATAAAATAATAATGTTATTTTTTTACCTGGAATAGGGTTATTTATGGGTTTAATATTAAGGACATGTGTTGAATTTATAAATATTTACCCCAACCCGTAAGTCTATAGATAGACTATTATGTCATTTTTGAAGAATTTATTCATTGTGATAAATATTCCCTACCTAGAAAATTCTATTATAAGGAAAAATCTCTATAGGGTTTCCTCTCAAGATCAAGAGAAAATCATTTTCATCCTCTATTCCTCTCTTGATTGAGAATAAACATAAATATTCTTTGATGGTTAAAGGTGCATTAATACATCAAGTTAAAAAAATGAAATATAATCAATCGATCATACTAGGAACTGAAATATCATAGGTGTTGTTCTATAATTAAAGTAACATGTGAGGACCACTACTAGAGGGGATTTACATAGGTTTCTTTGGGAACAAAAATAAGACACCAATCTGAATTCAAATGATCAACACTATCAAAGAAGAAATTACTCTTTATTGATTTAATCTTTCATATTCCCTTTTAAATTATTAATGAAATTTATGTGAAAAGATCCTTTTTTGTTTCAAAACACATTATCAATTTCATTTTAGAAAAATCATTGGTATTTTTGTTATATATTATGTACAATGTGTAATATCAATTGATTCCAAAAAATGAGATTTATTTTTTCCAATAGGTTCATATGTGGAATCTAGAAAAATTATGTAGTATTATAGAGGTTTCATTTAAATTTATAATTATTTAGTTATTTTTTTCATTGTACACATTTGATGTTGGTTTTCTTTTCTAATTTATTCTTTATAAAATCCAATATTCTATATTTATGCTTCTGTGATTTGTTTTTTTCTAATATATCTCAGATTTATTTAATTGTAATGAAGAACATGTTAATAAACCATTCAAAGTTTCTTGAAATTTAGGTTAGATAGTACATAATTACACAATGTGTATCCAAGATGTACATGTTGTGTGTCCTAGTGAATTTCACCAGGACATAACATGACTTCCACCAAATTTTTTGTAATAAATACATGTTTATTCCCTAAATAAATGAAAAATATTTACCATAATTGGTTGGAATATGACATTCCATACTACAAACCATATAACTGGGTTAAAAATCGTGTATTCCATGTGATTTCACAATGGAAAACTCATAGTCAGATATGCTTCATATATTAATTACAAGAAACATTCTGGATAATATCTAGGTAATAAGGATGTTAATTTCCATATAATGTTTGTGAATTTCATGTTCCTAAAAACTTTATATGAATAAGTACATTCCCAGTCCTTTGGCATGTAGCATATACATATGGAAATTATGATACACGACATATGGATAGATGTACTTGTAGTGTACCCAACCTGTTTATGAAAGAAGTTAAAATTTAATTTTTCTATCTATTGAAACTAAAAATTATTTTTAGATGTGTCATTTATGGATAGTATACACCATAATATATGTATTATATGATAATAAATTCATAATTTTTTTCAATATAATATTTGGAACTATAAGTCTTGTATGATTGTTATATACAGCATACCTCCAAAAAATAAAATTTGTACGCACAATAAAATATTCATGTGTCTCATCTGTCATTTATTGGTAGTGTTTTCCATGAAATGAAGTAATATGTTTCATAGATGATATATCTTATGGGTATATTGTATGCAACAATGAACATACCAAGTAGTTTGAAAAGACACTTTCCATGTTTTTTACGGGTAGAAGTAATGTGCTTATTTTACAAATTTCAAAAAAAATTAATAAATTTATTTTATTTAAAAATCCCAACAGATTTGTATATTCAGGAAATATTGGATAGAGAATTAAAAAAATGAATTTAATAATTAATCATATAATTATTCAAATAAATTCACATGCATTTTATTTTTTAAGAATAAATTCCATATAATTTCTAGAAAGTTTTTTAAAATACTTAGTTTCTATCTATATGTGATTGGTTTGAAGCTTAGAACATATATATGTATGTGTTGTTTTTGATTAATTTAATAATAATTATATCTGTTTTGTAATAATTTTTTATTACATTAAAATCGATGATTTGTATGTTGTTTGTCCCTCATTTATTATGTTGGACCTATGTGTCGAAGATTGTTTTATATAATTTCCCAATAAACCAATCCTTTAGTACCCATAACATGTTTGTATGTATAAAAGATATTAAATGGAAGTAGTATCAAAGTAAATGGAGGCAGTTCAAGTTATATTTGAGGTGAAACTAACCAATATAATATATAGGAAGATGAGTGGAATGTTGTAACTCATTCTCAGATTTCCATATAGAGTATTCCCCCAAGGATCATAGTTGGGTTTATTATCCACTATAAAAATAAAAATATATAAAATCATGACTAATTAATTAATTTACATATGTTCTTTTATTATTCATGGTTTATTTTTTGGATTCTATACTGTGATCACAAATAAAATATGGATTAACATGAAAGGATGTAATTAAAAAAATATATTATGCATACTTTTTTATTAGCACAATGATTATCTCTTAAATAAAATCCACTTAATATTAGAAAGACATATAAAAGATAAAATAACAAAATTTATGCATAATAAAAAATTCATCATTCATGTATTATATCAGAAAAAACCTACAATCATATAAGTTAAGATGAACCCCTAATTAATGTGTCCTCTCATCCTCCATAGGGTGAACTTTTTGTTTATCAGGAATTATTAACTTAGATAGAGGTTCAACTAACTAAATCTGTGTTGGGTTTAATATCCTTGGTGTGTATAATATAAATTTAGAAGAAATTTTTGTGGAATTATGAGTTAGGATTTCGAGATTTGGTAGTCCCCTCAATAGTTTAAGGAGCTTTTAGTTTTCAGTTTGGAATACCACCTAACTAAATACATTCTTATAATTTTCATGGACTCCGTATGGATTATAAGAAAGAGAAAAATTATCATCTCCACTAGAATTTAAACTCTATAGAGAATTATGAATAAAATAGTGATGGAATTTGGGTTTGATAATGTAGGTTCTGGGTGCAGCGGAAGCGTGTTGGTGGGTTTGCCCAACATTAATTTTAGCATTAAACAACATTAAATCTGAGATCTGTCATGATAATAAAATTCCATATCATTGGAATAGAATTAATAACTAAAAGAAAGATAAGGGTCCTAGAACCATCGAGAGGATCATCATATTTTGGTTATAATTAATTTAATTAATTGACAAGAATTACCATGATGAAATTATTTTTTCATTGATGTTTTTCAGTCATGTTTCAATGTGATTCATCATTGCGTCGCCGAATCCAAGTGTAGACTTCCTCTAGAGGTGATCCACACATGAACCACATATCTTTGGATATCGCCAAAGGAATCTCTGGGTGCTAGTGTAGAGATTTCTTTGCTTGCATTGTCTGCCTCAGATCGCCTTGATCCGATGGAGGAGGATCTCTATCAGTCTTGAGATCATTCTTAGAAGAAGGATTTCTCTTATCCATGAGAGAATTTTCCAAAATTTTTGTTCACAGCAATTCATGGAAAAGTGTTTGGGTTGTGAGGATATTTATAATTGGGTTTTAGGTTATAGAGTTATGACAATAAATAAACGCATTACGCATTTTATTTATTTCATTAACTCTTATTGAAAACCCCCATCTCAAATCATTAATTCCTTGACATGTTCCCATGAGGATTATAATAAATATAATTTAATAAAAAAATATTATTTCTTTAAAATCCTGACTGGAAAAACTACACGGCGTGTAATCATGAATACATGGCATGTACTTGTTTTTCATTTCCTTTCCAAAATAAAAACTACTCGACGTGTACATTCAATGTACACGGCGTGTATATATTTTTTTGATTTTATTCTTTCTCCAACATTAAAACAATTTAGGCTTCCTTGAATAATTAATAAAACATATACTAGAATAATATTTATTCTACTTGAGATACTTGGATACACTTAGTGTGTGTTCCTCTAGGCCTCTTTCTCATTGGAATTAGGTGGGCTTGCCTACATTCCCAGATTACAGTCTAGCAAGTGGTCAAGGAACCCAAGAGAAAGAAGTTGACGTCGTATTGACGTGTCACCTCGTACGAATGCTTACCATGTAATTTAATCCTTTTTTATTGATATCTCTAATCAAGCGGGTTGCATGCTAGTGTCGTCAACCCATGTGCTCGATTATTCTTTCTTTGAATTCCCAGAATTGAACTCACCCATACCTTACCATGGGTATGGATTTATTTAGTCTATATCAATTCCATCAAAGGGCCAAAGATATCTACTTATTTTATGGAATAGAAGGGAAAAATCCTTTCTCGCATTATCTATTAATGCAGTATCACTCGTGATGCACCCAACGTATCCTACCTCACTGCGAATAGTGTATCGTCACAGTTTTTGTCAATACATCTAAGTGTGCGAGTTGTAATACCCATTAATAATAATCTTAAAGTCTAAGGACCAATACACATGTCCGCAGATAAGAACATCCAATGACACTATGAAATGTTTATTTCCTACTAGTGGGTCTCGTTCTCATAATATCCTCCTGGATATTACCAAGGGTGCACACCATGAGAAGGTGCCTCAAAGTTTAATGAGCCCTTGCCCCTATTGGCCTATATTATTTGTGTCCCTCAAATAACATCATCCAGCAATAGAATATATATTCAAGAAATATGTTATGGAAATTTCAGGTTCTCATCAAAGTAGGGATCCTCTATGATCCTTTAATGCAACAGTTGTCTTTAGGACATTATCACATGCATTTTCGTGCATAAGAACAATAAAGATGTGTTTATGTATTTCTCGGTGTCACACCCTTTTCCCATACTTTCTAGTTATTCCCCTCTTACGTGTTTTCCTATATTTAAAGGAAACCAGTTAAATCAGAACCGTTAAGGACACATCTATTATTTGAATTATTGAATGATAATTAATTCCCTCGTGTGTAACCACCCAACTACATAGAGAAACCATGATCCGCCTTTAAATCCATTTAGGATTTTATATCTCAAAACTCCAGGATCTCACCTTTTATCGTATGAGGATTATTTCTTCTTCTTGGCTAGTCTCTTTTTCTTTTCATTGTGCGTTGGGAGTCCCCCTTCCCGAGGCTAGTAGTGTGCCTATGCAGTAGTCTTTCCATATCACTCCTGGAGTCCTCATAGTTTCTCCCCTGCAATTCGCGCATCCCCAATTCTAGGCGCGTGGAGAAAACTTCTCTTGTTGATCATCTAGGTAGGGTTCTTCCTTCGACTATCTTCACTATGTATCTTGCAGGGAGGGTATGATAATGTTTCCTTCAGTATGGATGAAACCAAACCTTAACGAAGATAATAAATGGTTTTTAAAGAATGAAGGATTGTGTTTGATGATTCTGATTTACTCGTTTATCTTTTCTTATATGTTATGAATTGTATGGGCTTATGTCCACAGAAAATCGTGCTCATCGGTGGTCCCTTCTTGGTCATTAAAGAACCTATGTTTTCTAGATAATTTTGTGGTTGAATGGTTGTAACATGGAAACCGCTTAATTACATAAACTTGGTAGATTAAATGGATTCCCAATGAATAAGAATCCTTGTGTGTTCACCCCGGTTAACTAAATGGAAAGACCTAACTAAAGGAATGGTGTGTTTAAATATGAAAAATCCCTTGCTCTATTTTGGTGATAAGTGTGGTTTTTCTTCTTGATTCTTGTGAGGTTACGTGGATGGGGATGAGATACCCTATTGTGGAGTTGTTGGTTTGTGGATTTGAGGACGTGAGGGGCCATATGTTGGGGCTTGGTTTGGTTCCAGTACTTAGAAGTATCTCATGGATATTTTTTGTTGTTGTGACTTTATAAGAGAACCCGGTGTGAATGCTTAAATTATTGCTTGACTATTTTTCCTTCCTTGGTCTTGGATATGTCAATTAGTTTTCTGGTAGTAAAGAATTATTTAAATGGAATCACTTGAATTTGATAATGATAATGGGTTCTATGGGGAATTGGTTTTCGGGAATGAGTTGTGCCTTAGTTGTGGATGTTTTACTTTTTAGGAATGAATAAAAAATAGGGTGTTTTTATGGGAATATTTTGGAACACCTAGGTTGGGATGAGTTCTTGTTTATATATATGTATAATTTAGTTCGTATGTCTCTAGTTCGCGCCCCACCCAAGTTGAGAACTTTATACTAAACACCCTCATTTCATGGGGAAGGGTGTTTTTTCCAACACTCATATGAGTGGCTGGTTATTATATCCTTTTCTAATCCCATTCCCAAGAATCCCAATACTCTTCTGGTAAGCTGAACAGCCTGAGGTCCTTTATAGCCCAATATTCATCGGGTAGGGTATGTTGTGGTAGTTGGCCCAGGTGTGTGTGGATAGGTTGTTTTCTAGGTGTCTTTGGGATGAGTCCTAGGTGTCTTCAGGCGTAGCAGTAGTTTTTTGGGCATAGGTGTATTTAGGTGTAGCGGTAGTTGTTTTGTCCTAGGTGTCTTCAGGCGGGGATGTATGTGGTTTTTGTGGCCCAGTTGTTTATGAGTGGGATGCGTGGTTTTAGTGGCCCAAAAGGTTTTTGTTGGGGTGGCTGTGAGACTATAGTGAAAATGGAGAGGGAGGTCTGATGTGTAGGATATATTCAATAACCAGTGGGAAAGTGGTGTGTGGTACCCAAACATTGATGTGTTATTACTATTACTTTACTTTACTTGAATTATTTGGGGAGTGTCCCTTGGTGAGGTTTGGGTGGATTGTTTCTTTGTTAGTTGATTTGGTTGTCTCCTTTTCTCACAATTCATTAGATTTCCTTCCCACTTGTGCATGAGAGCTTATGTTCTTCCCTACTAAGTATACCTATATACTCACCCTCTATATAAAAACATATTTCAGGTTTCCAAGAAGAATTTAGGGACCATGTAGGACCGTATTATCTTGGACACTGGGACCATTGGCGTTTCTTCTTTTCCTTTCATTTGGTACTTCAATTTGGAGTTTTCTTGTACTTGTAGCACTTTATATTAGAACATACATATGGGAATGGATTGTTTTTTGGATTTACTTTTACTTCCATTTTTTTGTTGTTTGGGATTTAATATCTTATCTCCCCATACTTTTCAAAAAATTGGGTAATGCCTTACATATCACATATGTTTGTATACACTTGGTGCTAGTCGCTACTCTGGGGGATATTGAAGGTAGGACTCAGGGGTCATTATCTCTCCTTCAACTTGAAGAAGGAAGGGTCTGGTAGTTATCTGTCCCTTCCCTCATCTTGGGGAAGGCGGGTCATGATAGAATGGTATCAAAGGTGATGGTTGTGAAATAGAATGTAGTTTGGGGTTAAGAATGGTGAGGATTTCCTGGTATGGTAGGTCAACAGTGTTAGGTAATCTTGGTGCATGAAATAGTCCAGGGAAGACCAGCTAGGACACAGGATTTTAGGGCCCCCTGGATTCGATGCAAGGACTTTGGACCTACCGAATGACCAACTGAGGCTACAATGATTGCAGGGTAGAGACCCTAGAAATCGTATATTAATCATAATGACTAATGTTCTTCTATTTCTTGGGTTTTTTTTATTTAAAATATATAAATAGTCTAATAAAAATTTAAAGTCAATCTTCTACACTACTTGGGCTTAGGAATTCCTTATTTACATTGCAGCTATGGAACTCGGACGACGACTACAGGTAGTTCAGGCGATTGAGGCCTAGGAGGCTTATTTGGATGATCAGTATATGGTTGATTGTGAGGAGGAGGATGACCAGTGGCCGAAGATGCTTCGTACCTTTCAGCGTAAGACCCTCAAGAAATATGAGGTCAGTGTCTCAAATATGGAGACAGAGAACTGGCTCGAGGATCTAGTGATAGCTTCAAAATTGGTATGTGATCTAACAGAGTACTGAGCCCCTCTGTCTATAATCCATATGCGAGGAGAAGCACGTCAGTGGTGGAAACTCTATCTTGGGGAGAAGAGGGAGGCTGAATTTTAGTGGACTGGATTTGAGAGGGAGTTTCGGGCAGAATTACTCTCTCCCACAATGAAGTTGGAGAAGAGGAAGGAGCTACTCTCCCTTTAGAAGGGGATCATGTTAGTGGGGTAGTAGGTGATTAAGTTTAAGGATCTCTTTTTCTTTGCTCCAAACCTATTTCTGGATAAGGATTCTTGGGTGATACGTTTAGAGGAGGCACTCTGACCATCTCTTTAGTATGTTGTTACTCTCTTCACTCTACTAACATACTTGGAGGTCCAGAAGAAGTCCAAAGTTGTGGAGAGTATACACTCACTAGAAGGTGTGCTGCTAGAGGGGAGATAGTTGGGCTCATCGAAGGGGAAGGCTGTCAGCAGCAGGCCTTTAGCATCAGGGCCTTCTAGGTTTTGACTAGGGGAGAGCAGGCCCTAGTAGTTCCAGTTTCAATCTCTTGGTCTTTGCCCCTTATCTGCTGGCCCAGGACTGAGATGATTCATCCTTGGCAGTCATGGGTATCTTCGAAATTAGTGCCCAGACCGAGTGCAGTATAGTGGGGGTCGGTGGGTTCAGTTCCCACCCCAGCAGCAGCAGTTTCTAGCCATGCCTTTTCAGTAATAGTAGCAGGGACAGTGAGCTATCGCTTCTCCGAGACCAGATGTTGTAGGAGGAGGCTGGCCCCAGGGCATTCCTTAGGGGCCTCGACTAGGGCGTGGTTGGGGAGGCAGCTGACAGCTGAGGGTAAGAGGAGCTGGGTATGGGTAGTTGCACACAGAAGAGGAAGCAGTTCCATTATGGCTAGAAGTCATTCGAGTTACGATCAGCTTGTTTATAACTCTTTCTTTCACCTTGTTTGATTCAAGAGCTTCTCACCCCTTTGTTGCACCTACTCTAGCCCATGCTCTGGGTCTAGACACTTGGAGACTTCACGTGCCCCTAGTTTTGAGTACTCTAGTTGGAGGTTAGACCATATTTTCTTATGTTTTTCGGGGATATATACTGATGTTGGGACAACATTAGACTAGTGGGGACCTTCTTTTTCTATAGATGCAGCTATATGATGTCATTCTAGGCATCGACTGGATGTTCTATGTGTGTGTCATTATTAACTGCTTCTGAATAAGGGTCTTGTTTTCAGATATGGGCGGACAACGTGTGACTTTCGTCGGCAAGAAAGGTTTCTAGGAAGGCAGCCGGCAAGTGGAGCCCCTTCATTCCTTTTTAGCTGAGCTGTTAGTGGAGTCAGTGGATATAGAGATGGTTGAAGTCTTGGGGATTGTTAGTGACTTCCTATACATATTCCGTGGAGAGGTGGTGACTCTACCCCCTTGACCTTATGTCGAGTTCGAGATAGAATTTCAACCTGATGCTTGTCCTATTTCGATGGATCCCTATCAAATGGCACCTTCGGAGTTGTTATAGTTACAGATTCATATTGATGAAATGATGAAGAAGGGTTTTGTTTGACCAAGCATGTCACCATGGGGTGCTCCGATATTGTTTACAAAGAAGGAAGATGTAATGGCCCATACCCTTATGGTCCATCCCTTTTCCAAATTCTGGATCCTAAGGGTGGCGTCTCGGTGGTAGGAAATCATTTCGGTGTGTGACTGATTGGTGTGAAACGGTCGGTGTGTCACCGATTGGTGCGACTGATCGGTGTGTGACTAATCCGTGTGCGACAGATCAGTGTGACCGATCGGTGTGCGACTGATCGTAGTGATACGATTAGTGTGTCACCGATTAGTGTGACAAGATTGGTGTTTCACCGATCGGTGCTACATGATCGGTGTGTCACCAATCGGTGTGACACCATCGGTGTGTCACATATCAGTGCGACCGATCGGTGTTTCACTGATCGGTGCGACACGATCGGTGTCACACAACCTTGTTGGTTTTTTCTTCTATAGTTTTTCCTGTAACGCTACCTTTAAACCTTTTTATCCTTTTGGAAGTGGTTCAAGTCCATTTTTAGCCCCACTATTAGTGTTTTAAATTCCTAATAGTGGGGAGACCCTCAAAGGACCCAGCTGTGTGTAACGTTCCCCTCTGTTTATATAAAATCCTTAAAGTCGCAGCTGTTACCACCTTTTCCTGATGAGAGTTATTAAATGAAAATTAATTCCATCATGTGTAACCACCCAACTGCGTGGTGAAACCACGATCTGAATTTATAGTCGTTCAGAATTCCATATCACGTAACAACGGGATATCATCTTTATATCGCGCTAGAAATTATTTCTTCTTCTTCTTGTCTAGTCTCCTTTTCTTCTTTGTGCATTTGGAGTTCCCCTTCCCGAGGCAAGTGGTGTGCCTATACTGGAGCCTTTCTACTCACCCTTGGAGTCTCTGACATTCCTCCCCTTCAAGTCACGCATCCCCAGTTCTTGGCGCGTGGAGAAGAACATTGATCCTTGATCAACCAAGTAGGGTTTTTCCTTCGTCTCTCTTATTGTGTACCATGCGGGGTGGGTACGCTACTGTTTATGTGGGAATGGATGAAACCAAACCTTAACAAAGATAATAAATAGACTGTTAATGAATGATGGGGTGAGTTTGACAATTTTGTTGTACTCTTTTATAAATTCTATATGTTGTGAACTGTATGGGATTATGCTCACTGAAAATCATGTCCATTGGTGGTCTTTCCTTGCGCACTAATGAACCATTGTCTTCTGTGATTATTAAATGATTAAAACATGGAAATTGGTTAATCACCAACACTCGGTTAGTTAAATGGATGCCCAGTGAACATCAATCCTTGTGTGGTCACCCCAGTTAACGAACAGAAAGAAGAACCAAATGAATGATGTGCTTGAACATGTAAGTTTCCCTACTCTGTTTTGGTAGGAGGTATGTTGTTCTGCTTGATGCTTATGGGGTGATGTGGATTGAGATGGGATCCTCTATTGTGTCATGGTTGTTGGTTGTGAATCTGAAGATGTGTGGGGCTATATCTCGAGACTTGGTTTGGTTCCAGTACTCTGATGGATTTCACGGATCCCTTTGTTGTTGTGACTTTACAAGAGAACCGGGTGTGAATTCTTAAATTTTTGTTTGGGTGTTTCCCTTTATTTGGATTGTTTTTATTCCTATTAGTTTCCCCATAGTGTATAATTTACTTAAATGGGATCACTTGAACATGAAAACAAGAATGGGCTCAATGGTGAATTGTTCTCCAGGATTAGTGGTGACATGGTCGTGGGTTCGGTGTTTCTTGTGAATGAATAGTAACGAGGGTGTTTGTGCTTAAGATGGTTTTGGACATCCTAGGTTAGGATGAGTGCTTTTTATATACATTATATAATTGTAGTTCTCATGTTTCTTATTCGTTCCCCACCCAAGTTGAGAACCTAGTGCCGAACACCCTCATTTCATGGGGGAGGGTGCTTTTCCAAACACTTTTATGAGTGTCTTGTTATTAGATCCTTTTCTGCTCCCTTTCCCGAACATCCCAAGACTCATCAGGTAGTCTGTGATGGCCTGAGGTCCATTATAGCCCAAGATTCTTCAGGCAGGGTAGTTGTGGTGTTTTCCCAGGTGTGTGTGGGTAGGTTGTTTCCCAAGTGTCTTCAGGATGAGGCCCAGGTGTCTTTGGGCATGGCAGTAGTTGTTCTGGCCCAGGTGTTTATAGGAGTGGTTATGTGTGGTTGAAGTGGCCCAGGTTTTTGCAGGTGGGATGTGTGGTTGTGGCCGAGGTGTGTGCGGGCAGGGTGTGGTAGTGTCACTGCGATGAGAATGGCAGGAGAGGTTCGATGCTTAGGATGTTTCCAATAACCAATGGGAAAGTGGCATGGGGTACCCAAATATCGATGTTCTATTATTATACATTACTTGACTTGTGTTATTTGGGGAGTGTTCCTTGGTGAGGCTTGGGTGGACAGTTTTCCTTGTTAGGTGCATCAGTTATCTCTTTTCTCACAGGGCATTAGAATGCCTCCCCACTTGTGCACTAGAGCTTTTGGTTTCCCTATTGAGTATACTTGTATGCTCACCCTATGTATATAAAACTATTTTCAGGTTTCTAGGAGGACTTCATGGATCGTGCAAGGTCGTACTAGTTCAGACGTTGGGACAGTTTTTTGGTACTGTTTTCTTTCTTTTGGTACTTCTTTTGGGGTTTTATTTTACTTTTTTATCATTTACTTTTGGAACATGCATTTGGGAGTGGTTTTTTTTTATTTACCTGTACTTCTGGTTTTGTTGGGATTTACCATCTTGTCTCTCAATTATGTTAAATAAAAAGGGTAATTCCTTCCATCTTGTGTGTGATTCTATACCCTTGGTGCTAGTCGCCACTCTGGGACCTATTGAATGCGGGTCTCGGGGGTCATTATCTCTCCTACAACTTGAAAAAGGAAGGGTTTGACAACCTGTTGTCCCTTATCTCATCTTGGTGAAGGCGGGTCATGATAGAATGGTATCAAAGGGAGGTTGGGAGATAGGATGGAGTTCGGAGTTAGGAGTTAGGAATAGTGAGGATTGCATGGGATGGTAGGGAAATAGTGTTGGACAATCATGGTGCGTGAAATAGGCCAGGAAAGACCGGCTAGGACACAGGATTTTAGGGCCCCCCATGATCCGATGCAAGGACTATGGGCCTACCAAATGACCAAGTGAGGCTACACTGATTGAAGGGTAGAGACCCTAGGGAAGGTACATGCATCATAATGACTTGTTTTCTTGTGTTTCATGGGTATTTTGGGGATCTAAAATGAATAAGAAATCTAAGAAAAATTAAGAACAATATTTTACACTACTTGGGATTAGGCATTCCTTGTTTACCTTGCATCTATGGAACCTAGGAGATGACCACGAGTAGTGCGGGATATCAAGGCCAATGATGTTGACTTGGATGATCGGTAGAGGACTGAATGAGAGGAGGATGATCAGTGTCAGAGGACGCTTCATGCCTTTTAGTGGTAGACCCTCTGGAAGTATGAGGGTAGCATCTCAGACATGGAGACAGAAAGATGGATAGAGGAGCTAGTGATATCTTTCAGCTTGATCTGGTCTCCGATGGTGTACTGGGTTTCTCTGGCTGTAAGCTAGATATGGGGAGAAGCATGTCAGTGGTGGATGCTTTATATTAGGGAGAAGAGGGAGACTAAGGTGGCATGGACTGACTTCGAGAGGGAGTTCTGGGCAGAATTCCTCTCTTCCACAATGAAGGCTGAGAAGAGGCATGAACTACTCTCCCTCTAGCAGGGGGGAATGTTAGTGACAGAGTTGGGGATCAAGTTCAAGGATCACCTCCACTTTGCTCCGGACCTCTTTCTATATGAGGAATCTCATGCGATATGTTTGGAGGAGGCACTCTGACCTTCCCTTGAATATGTTGTTACTCCCTTCACCTTACCGATATACTTGGAGGTCTAGAAGAAGGCTGAAGTGGTGGAGAGGATGCACACGTTGGGAGGTATATCGCGAGAAGGAATCCAGTTGGGCTCGTCGAAGGTGAAGGTTGTCAGCAGCAGGCCTCCAGTATCAGCGCCCTATAGGTTTGGACCAGTATAGAGCAGGCCACAACAATTCTAGTTCCGATCTCCTAGTCCTCACCCTTTCCTTTCAGGCCTAGGAATGAGATTCTCCATCTGTGCCAGCCATGGGAACCTTCGGAATCAGTGCTCGGGCCGAGTATAGTACAGTGGGGGTGGGCCAGTGCAGCACCCGCCCAAGCCGTAGCAGTTTCCATCCAGGCCCTTTCAGTAGCAACAGCAGCAGGGACAATGAGCTCCCACTCTTCCAAGGGCAGACGTCACAAGATGCCAACCTCAGGGCGCTCCTTAGGGACCTCGACTAGGGCACGGTCGAAAAGGTGACCGATAGCCGAGGGGCAGGGGAGCTGGGCGTGGGTAGTTACACGCCATAGAGGCAGAAGCTCTACCAGGGCCAGAAGTTGTTCGAGGTATGATCTGCTTATTTAGTACTCTTGCATATTCCTTGTTTGATACAGGAGCTTCGTACTCCTTTCTTGCACCCAGTCTGGCCAATGCTCTAGGTCTAGATACTAAGAGACTTCCAGTGCCCCTGGTGTTGAGTACACCATTCGGAGGTCATAACGACTTGTTTTATGTTTGTCGAGGGTGTAGACTGATGATAGGGCCACATCAGTCAATCAGGGATCTTCTACTATTTCAGATACATCCATACGATTTCATCTTAGGCATTGACTAGTTGTTCTCTATATGTGCCGTTATTGACTGATTCCGAGGAAGGATTGTGTTTCAGACTTGGGTGGCCGATGTGTGACTTTCATCAGCGAACGGGGTTACCAGGAAGGTAACCAGAAAGTGGATCCCATCCCTTCCTTGTTAGATGAACTGTCAGTGGAGTCGGTGGATACATAAATGGTGGATGGCCCAGGGATCATCAGTGAGTTTATAGACGTCTTCCCTGAATAGGTGGGGACTCTACCACCTCGAAGTGATGTTGACTTCGGGATAGACTTTCAACCTAGTGCCCGTATGATTTCGATGGCTCCCTACCAGATGGCACCTTCTGAGATTCAGAAGATGCGGATTCAGATTGAAAATCTGATGAAGAAGGGTTTTATTCGACCAAGTGTGTCACCATGGGGTGCTCTTGTCTTGTTTGCAAAGTAGGAAGATGGTGATCATAGGATAAGAATAGACTACCGGGGACTGAATCAGGTAACAGTCAAAAACTGTTACCCCCTCTTGAGAATAGATGGCCTTTTCGACCAGTTAAAAGGGGCAGGGTGGTTCTCCAAGATTGACCTACGGTCGGGATATCACCAGCTGAGGTTGAAGGAGGGTGACATCTCGAATACTGCCTTCAGGTGAAATATGGGCACTTTGAGTGTGTGGTCGTGACATTCGATGTTACAAACACTCCAGCTGTGTTCATGGGTCTCATGAACTCCATTTTCCAAGAATACCTGGACCAGTTCATAGTCGTGTTTATTGACGACATCTTGATCTACTCAAGGTCAGATTAAGATCACGCTGAGCACCTGAGAACGGTTTTAGAGGCCCTCCAATAGCACCAACTCTTTGGGAAATTGTCCAAGTACAATTTCTGGACGCGAGAAGTGCACTTACTTGGACACGTGGTGTCTGAGAAGGGAATAGTGGTGGACCCATCGAAGATTGAGGTAGTTGTTTCTTTGGAATCACCCAAGAATGTCGTAGAAATTCATAGTTTCCTCAGTCTGGCAGGTTACTACTGGAGGTTCGTCCCTTCTTCTCCCGAGTTAAGGCACCTTCGATAGCCTTGACCAAAAAGGGGTAGGCTTACATGTTTGATGGGAAGTGTGAGGCATCCTTCATCTATCTGAAGGGGAAGTTGGTAAATTCCCCAATGCTGAGGTTTCCAGAAGAAGGGGTAGCGTATGAGGTGTTCTATGGTTCTTCAGGACAAGGCCTCGGGTGTGTGCTGATGCAACGATAAGGGGTGATCCCTTATTGGTCTAGACAGTTACGTCCCCATGAGCATAATTATTCCACCCACGATCTGGAGCTTGTAGCGGTTGTGTTTACACTAAAGTTGTGGTGGCATTACCTCATCAGGGAGCGCTTCGTGGTCTTCACGGATCAGAAAAGCATGAAGTATATCTTCTCCCAGCAGGACCTGAACTTACGGCAATAAAGGTGGATGGAGTTCCTTCAGGACTATAACTTCGAGATTTTCTATACCTTAGGAAAATGGAATGTGGTGGTTGATGCCTTGAGCAAGAAGTCACAGAAGGATGCGGTTCTAGAGTCGGCAGATTATTGGAAGGCGATGGAGGAGTTGGTTGCCCTACACCTGGATCTAAGGGAGGATGGTGGTAGAGGTTGTCTGTTTCAGATGACAATGCAATCCTCTCTCCTATGTCAAGTGGCGTTGTCTAAGTGGGTAGACAGAGAGAGTGAAATAATTCATGACCAGGTTAACCATGGCGATGCTCCGGAATGGAGGAAAGAGGATGGTAAGAATTGGATGTTTTTCAGAGGGAAGATGTTTGTTCTGGAGACGATGCGCGAGATATTTCTTGGTGAGTTCCACAACTCACCCCTGTAAGTACACCTGCGAGCTTCCAAAATGTACCGGGGCTTGAGAGGTCAATTCTGGTGGCCCGAGGTGAAGCGGGAAGTGGAAGATTTCGTTGTAAAGTTCCTCATGTGTCAGCAGGTGAAGGCTGAACACTGTATCCTAGGGGGTATGCTATAACCTTTAGATGTCTGTGAGTGGAAGTGGGACGACATATCGATGGATTTCGTCATGGGAGTACCAAGAGTTAAAGTTGTTTGCGATGCTATCTAGGTAGTGGTGGACCGACTGATGAAATCGGCCCACTTCCTAGAAATCAAGGAGTCAAGTACGGTGGATTCCCTAGCAAAGAGGTACGTGGATGAGGTTGTGCGGTTGCACGGAGTCCTAAGATCCATAGTCTCAAATAGGGATGCATGGTTTAACTCACGAGCATGGAGAGGATTACAGCATGCTTCTGTCACCCAGCTACGTCTTAGCACTTCTTTCCACCCCCAGACAGATGGACAGACAGAGCGCAAAATCCAGACATTGGAGGATATGCTACAAGCATGTATTCTGAGCTCTAGAGGATAGTGGGTGCGAAACTTACCTCTGGTAGAGTTTTCCTACAGTAATAGTTATCAATCTACCATTGGAATGGCTCTATTTGATGCTTTGTATGGGAGGCCATGTCGCTCACCCGTGTGCAAGACTAAGGTTACGGAAACGGGTGTTCTTGGCCCGGAGGTGGTACAGAGCACAATGGAGAAGGTTCAGCTTATACGGGAGAGGATGAAGGCGGCTCAGGACCGGCAGAAGTCATATTCCGATAATAGGAGGAGACCCTTGGATTTCAAGGTCAAGGACCATGTATTCTTGAAGGTCTCCCCTCGGCATGGACAACGGAGTTTTGGCAGGGGGGTAAGCTTTCTCCAAGGTTAATCAGACCATTCAAAGTGATGTGGTAGGTTAGAGAAGTATCTTATTAGCTGTCTCTACAACCTCCACTATTGAGAATGCATGATTCCTTCCATGTATCTTAGTTCCGACGATATCTACATGATGATTTACACGTCCTAGACTGGGGAAATCTAGATATCGAGGCTGATGCAATGTTTATAGAAATACCGGTGAGGATCGAGGATCGCGAGGAGAAGATGCTCCATGGACAAACCATCCCTTTGTTTCATGTGTTATGGAGGCATGGTGGGCTCGAGGAGGGTACCTGAGAATGGGAGGCACAGATGCGCACCCAATACCCAGAGCCGTTTTGAGTTTTGTTCTGTTTCATTTTGTACTTGTTTCTGATGTAATACTAACCTCTTTGGTTTAGGAGATGTTTTTTTTTCTACCTTGCGAATGTTATGAAAAGTCCTGATAGGTGGAGAAGAGAGGACATGATCCCTAATCAAGATGCATTAAGGTGGATGCAATTAAACCTGTGCGGGTGATTCAGTGCCACCCAAAGCGGATAGTATCTTTACATGGAGGAAGGAACTATCAGAACCGTGTGTCAGGGAAATATGGACCTTGAGTTAGGCAGGGCATTTTGGGGTGGTTTTTCACCGAGAGGTATCTTTCGAGGGGGGGGGGGGTTCAGACCCCTCTCTTCTCTTCAGGTCTAGATTTGATTATCGAGGATGAGAATAGTTCGAGGGATATCTGATGTAATGGCCCAGACCCTCATGGTCCATCCCTTTGCCAAATTTAATATCCTAAGGGTGGAATCTCAGTGGTAGGATGTCATTTCGGAGTGCGACCGATCTGTGTGGCACGGTCGGCGTGTCACCAATCGGTGCGACCGATCCGTGTGCGACCGATCGGTGTGAAACTGATCAGAGTGACATGGTTGGTGTGTCACCGATCAGTGTGACACGATCAGAGTGGCATCGATCAGTGTGAGACCGATTGGTGTGCGACCGATCGGTGTGTCACTTATCGGTGCGACATGATCGGTGTGTCACCAATCGGTGCGACTTGTTGGGTTTTTCTTCTACAGTTTTTCCTGTAATGCTACATTTAAACCTTTTTATCCTTTTGGAAGTGGTTCAAGCCCGTTTTTAGCCCCATGATCAATGTTTCAAAATTCATAATAGTGGGGTGACCCTCAAAGGACCCAGCTATGTGTAAATTTCCCCTCTATTTATATAAAATCCTTAAAGTCATAGTTGTTACCACCTTTTCCCGATGAGAGTTATTAAATAATAGTTAATTCTATCTTGCGTAACCACCCAACCACATAGTGAAACCATGATCCGACTTTATATCCGTTTAAAATTCCATATCTCGTAACAACAGGATCTTATCTTTATATCACGCTAGAAATTCTTTCTTCTTCATCTTGTCTCGTCTCATTTTCTTCTTTGTGCATTTGGAGTTCCCCTTAGCGAGTCAAGTGGTGCGCCTATTCTAGAGACTTTCTACTCACCCTTGGAGTCCCCGACATTCCTCCCCTACAAGTCACGCATCCCCAGTTCTTGGCGCGTGGAGAAGAACTTCAATCCTTGATCAACCAAGTAGGGTTTTTCCTTCATCTCTCTTACTGTGTACCATGAGGGGTGGGTACGCTACTGTTTCAGTTGGAATGGATGAAACCAAACCTTAACAAAGATAATAAACAGACTGTTAAAGAATGATGGGGTGTGTTTGACATTTCTGTTGTACTCTTTTAGAAATGTTATATGTTGTGAACTATATGGGCTTATGCTCACTAAAAATCATGGATTTTGGTGGTCTTTCCTTGGGCACTAATGATCCATTGTCTTTTGTGATGATTAAATTACTATAACATGGAAATTGGTTAATCACCTAAACTCGATTGGTTAAATGGATTCCCAATGAACATCAATCCTTGTTTGGTCACCCTGGTTAACCAACAGAATGAAAAACCTAATGAATTATGTGCTTGAACATGGAAGTTTCCCTACTCTATTTTGGTAGGAGGTGTGTTGTTCTGCTTCATTCTTATGGGGTGATGTGGATGGGTAGGGGATCCTCTATTGTGGCAGGGTTGTTGGTTGTGAATCTGAAGCAGTGTGGGGCTATATCTCAAAGCTTGGTTTGGTTCCATTACTTTGAGGGATTTCACAGATCCCTTTGTTGTTGTTACTTTACAAGAGAACTGGGTGAGAATGCTTAAATTGTTGTGTGGGTGTTTCCCTTTCTCTGGCTTGTGGTTATGCCTGTTAGTTTCCCAATAGTGCAGAATTTACTAAAATGGGATCAATTGAACATGAAAACAAGAATGGTCTCAATGGGGAATTTTTTTCCAGTAAGAGTGGTGACATGGTCGTGGGTTCGGTGTTTCTTGTGAATGAATAGTAATTAGGGTGTTTGTGGTTAAAATGGTTTTGGAACTCTTAGGTTGGGATGAGTTCTTTTTATATACATTGTATAATTTTAGATCTCGTGTTTCTTATTCGCGCCCCACCCAAGTTGATCACCTTGTGTCGAACACCCCCATTTAATGGGGGAGGGTATTTTTCCAAGCACTCTTATGAGTGGCTGGTTATTAGCTCCTTTTCTACTCCCTTTCCCGAATAGCCCAAGACTCATAGGGTAGGCTTTGATGGCCTGAGGTCCATTATAGCCCAAGATTATTTGGTCAAGGTAGTTGTGGTGGTTGCCCAGGTGTGTGTGGGCAGGTTGTTTTCCAGGTGTCTTCGGGATGAAGCCCAGGTGTCTTCGGGCGTGGTAGTAGTTGTTTTATCCCAGGTGTTTGTGTGCATGTTTACGTGTGGTTGTTGGGATCTAGGTGTTTGCGGGCGGGACGTGTGGTTGTGACCCATGTGTGTGCGGGCGTGGTGTGGCATTGGTACTACAGTGAGAATGGCAGGAGAGGTTCGATGCGTAAGATGTTTCCAATAACCAGTGGGAAAGTGGCACGGGTTACCCAAATATCGATGTTCTATTACTATACATTACTTTACTTGCGTTATATGGGGATTATGCCTTGGTGAGGCATGGGTGGATATTTTTTGTTGTCAGGTGCTTCAGTTATCTCTTTTCACACAGGGCATTAGAATGCCTCCCCACTTGTGCGAGAGAGCTTTTGGTTTCCCTACTGAGTATACTTGTATGCTCACCCTATGTATATAAAACTGTTTTCAGGTTTTCAGGAGGACTTTAGGGATCATGTAGGGTTGTACTAGTTTAGACTTTGGGACAGTTATTATTGTTGTTTTCTTTCTTTTGGTACTTCTTTTGTGGTTTTCTTTTACTTTTGTATCATTTACTTCTGGAACATACATTTGGGAGTGGTTTGTTTTGGATTTACCAGTACTTTTAGTGTTATTGGGATTTACCATCTTATCTATCGATTCTGTTAAATAAAAATGGTAATTCTTTCCCTCTTGTGTGTGATTCTATACCCTTGGTGCTAGTCTCCACTCTGGGACCTATTGAAGGCGGGTCTCAGGGGTCATTATCTCTCCTTCAACTTGAAGTAGGAAGGTTTCGGAAACCTTTTGTCCCTTCTCTCATCTTGGTGAAGGTGGGTCATGATAGAATATGGTGGTCTCATGTTGTGTATATACTACCAAAGGCTGAACTAGGTAACGTTCAGGAACCATTAACCCCTCCTAATGATCGACGAAATATTTGATCAGTTGAAGGGGAAAGGATGGTTCTCCAAGATCGACCTAGGTCAGGATATCACTAGTTGAGGGTGAAAAAGGGTGACATCTTGAAGACTACCTTTAGGTGAAGATATGGGAAATTTGAGTTCATGGTCATGTCGTTCGGCATTACGAACTCACCAACCATGTTCATGGGGCTCATGAACTCCATATTCCCAGAATATCTAGACCGGTTTGTAGTCTTGTTTATTGAAAACATCATGATCTACTCAAGATCAGAGGAGGATCAGTCTGAGCATCTGAGGACGGTTTTTAAGGTCCTATAATATCACCATCTCTATAGTAAGTTGTCCATGTGCAAGTTATGGATATGAGAAGTGCACTTACTTGGACATGTGGTGTCTGATTATGGGATATAAGTGGACCCATTAAAGGTCGATGTGGTTGTTTCTTGGGTATCACCCAAGAACGTGGAAGAGGTTCATAGTTTACTGGGTCTAGTGGGTCACTACCGGAGATTTTTTTCCCAAATTTTCCTGAGTTGATGCACCCTTGAATGCCTTGACCATGAATGACTAGGCATTTATATAGAGTGAGCAGTTCCAGACATCCTTCAGTTATCTGAAGGGGAAGCTGGTTGGTTCCCCAGTAATGTGGTTTCCAGAATAAGTGATGATGTTTGATGTGTTTGGTGATGCATCAAGCCAAGGCTTGGGGTGTGTGTTGATGAAACAGATGGGTGTGATCTCTTATGGGTCTAGACAATTATGTCACCATCGTCATAACAATGCCACCCATGATCTGGAACTTGTAGCAGTCATGTTCACACTAAATTTGGGGTGGCATTACCTCATCAGGAAGTGCTTCATGGTCTTCATGGATAACAAGATCTTGAGGTATATCTTATCCCAGTGGGACATAACCTTGTGGAAGTGAAGGTGGATATAGTTTATTTGGGACTATGACTTGGAAATATCTTACACTAAAGGTCGGGGGGAATGTGGTGTCCGATTACATGAGTAGGAAATCGTAGAAGGATGTTGTTCTAGAATCAGCAGATACTTGGAAGGTGATGGAGGAGTAGGCTACCCTACACTTGGATGTAGGGGTAGAGGATAGTAGAGGCTGCCTATTTCAGATGATAGTACAGTCTCCTCTATTTCAATAGGAGGAGGAGTCTTAGTGGGGGTACTTAGAGGCTTATGTGATGTGTGATTGTGTTAGCTAGGGCAATGCTCCGAGAGGATGGTTGGAAGACGGGCTGAATCAGATGTTGTTTCATGGTAAGTTGTTTGTCCTAATGGAAATGCACAAGAGAGTTCTTGGTGAGTTCCATAAATCACCCCTGGTGGTACACCTAGGAGTTTCCAAGCTGTACCGGGGTTTAAGGGGTCAGTTTTGGTGGCCCAAGGTGAAGCGGGTAGTGGTAGAGTTTGTAGAAATGTGCCTCATGTGTCAGGAGGTGAAGGATGAACACTATGTCCCACGAGGTCTGTTACAACATTTAGATGACCCCAAGTGGAAATAAGACGACATCTTGATGGATTTTTTCATGGGACTACCCAGAGTTCAAGGGGGTTGTGATGATATCTAGATAGTGGTGAATCGGCTGATGAAATCTGCTCACTTCTTAACAATCAAGGAGTCGAGTGCAGTGGATTCCTTAGCACAGAGGTATGTATATGAGTTGGAGTGGTTTCATGGAGTTCTGAGGTACATAGTCATAGATCGGGATACCTTGTTTACCTCATGGGTCTGTAAAGGATTAAAACATGCTTTTTTCACCCAGTTATGCCTCAACACTACTTTCCACCCCCAGACAGATGGGTTGATAGAGCGGACCATCTAGACATTGGATGATATACTATAAGAATGTGTTTTGGAATTTGGGGAATCTTGGGTATGACACTTTCTTCTGGTAGATATTTCCTACAACAATATCTATCACTCTACCATTGGAATTGATTCGTTCTAATCCTTGTACAAGAGGTTGTGTCACTCACCCATTTGCTAGATAGAGGTCAGGGAAGCAGGTGTTCTTGGCCCAGAGGTGGTGCAGAGCATTACAGAGAAGGTTCAACTTATACGAGAGAGGATGAAGGTGGATTAGAACTAGAAGAAGTAATATTACAATCATAGGATGAGACCCTTGGAGTTTGAATTCGGGGACCACGTGTTCTTGAAGGTCTCCCCTCGGCATGGGAAACAGAGGTTTGGCAGGGGAAGTAAGCTTTCTCCCAGTTTGTCGGACCCTTAGAGGTGTTGTAGTGGGTCGTAGAAATGGATTATCATCTGGAGTTACCACCTCTTCTACTGGGAGTGCACAATGTCTTCCATGTGTCTCATCTCCCTCAATATCTATACAGTTATGTACACATTGTTGACTAGGGGAGCTGTATATTGAGGATGACATGAAGTTTGTAGAGCGACTAGTGAGGATGGAGTATTGTGAGGAGAAGGTTCTTCATGGATAAACCATCCCATTGGTTTTTGTATTATGGAGGCTTGGTGGCCTCTAAGAGAGTACCTGGGAATGGGAGGCATAGATGTGCACCCAGTACCCCGAGTTATTTGGAATTTTTTTCTGATTTGTTTTTTACTTGTTTGTGATGAAGTGCTTGAACTTGTTAACTACAAAATGGAGTGTTTCCCTTCTTCTATGAATGTGCGTAAAGAGTCCTGAATTTGGAGAGGGGAGGACCTGATCCCTATTTAAGATGAATTAAAGTGGATGTTGTTAAACCTATGTGGGTGAGTCAGTACCGCCTAAAGTGGATAGTATCTTGATATGGATGAAGGGAATATCTAATCAATATGGCTGGGCAATATGACCTTTACATGTGTGTATGGTTACTTGGGGGAGAAGAGTGGTAGTGTATCAATGGTTGTTCAGAAGATAGATGAGGGAGAGGTGTTCCTAGATACCAATTAGGTTTACTCCTGAGAGGTATCTTTCGAGGTGGTTGTTCAGACACCTCTCTTTTCTTCGGGTCTAGTTTCGATTCTTGAGGGAAAGAATATTTTGAGAGGTATCTGATGTAATGGACCGGATAGTGACTCATTAAGGAGTTTTTCAAAAACACAGTTTCATAAAATGATTCCACCGAAATGGTGGCACTAGTCACAGTCACACACCAAAACAGTGTCACCACTTACTGTGTTCCACCGAACTGGTGGTACCTTTATGGTGTCACTATAATGGTGGAACCATAGTGGTCGCACCGTCTTGATCGCAAACCAAAATGGTGGCACCAATTACGGTGTTCCATCGAACTAGTGGAACCATGACGGTGGAACCGTAGCAGTTGCACCATCACAGTCACACACCAAAATGGTGGCACTTCTTACGGCATCACCGTGATAGTGGCCCCGTGATGGTGGAACCATTACGGTGTCTCACCAAGTGGTGTCCCACCATTTGTTTTTTTTCAGTTCCCAAATTTTTCCAGTTTCACCCCGACAACGTATCTTTTGACGTAAAAGTGTTTAATACCCCTTTAAAATCCATTAAAATCCCATAAATGATATCTAAAATCCCCTAAGATCCATGCAACCATTAACTTTCCAAAACATCTGGCTTTTTCCTATATGTCACATTCTTTTCTTGTACTTTCCAGTTCCTCCCCTGTTATGTGTTTTCCTCTGTTTAAAGAAAACCCTTTTACTCATAGTCATTATGGCCACCTCTCCGATGAAAATTATTAAATGAAAATTAATTACATAATGTGTAGCCACCCAACCTCATGGAGAAACCACGATCCTCCTTTAAATATGTTCAATATTTCATATCCCATAACTGTAGGATCTCTCCTTATATTGAACGGGGATTCTTTCTTCTTCTTGGATGGTCTCTATTTCTTTCTTTGGTGCATTTAGAGTCCCCTTTCCCAAGGCTAGTGGTGCACTTATGCAAGATCCTTTCTTAATTACCCTCAAACTCCTCAGAGTTCCTCCCATACCAGTCATGCATCCCTAGTTCTTGACACGTAGAGAAAAACTTTGATCATAGATTATTCAGGTAGGGTTATTTTTTAATCTCTCTTTACAGTGTATCATACGGGGAGGGTATGATAATGTTTCCTTTCCGGATGGTTGAAACCAAACCATAATAAATAAAATAAATGGTTTTTAAAGAATTAAGGGGTGTGTTTGATGATATTGTTATACTCTTTTATATTTTATTATATATCGTGAATTTTACGAGCTTATCTCCACTAAAAATCATGGTCATTGGTGGTCCCTTATTTCACGATAATAAACCTCACTTTTCTGGATAATCCTATTATTGAATAGATGTAACATGGAGAATGGTTAATCACAAAAACTCTATTGATTAAATGGATTCCCAATGAATAAGAATCCTTGTGTGGTCACCCCAGTTAACCAAATGGAAAGATGGAACTAAAAGAATGGTGTGTATAAATCGAAAAACTCCCTTGCTCTATTCTGGTGATATGTGTGGTTGTTCTGCTTTATGATTATAGTGTGACGTGGATAGGGATGGGATACCGTTTTGTACAATTGTTGGTTTGTGGATCAGAGTCTATGTGGGGCCATATGTTGGGGATTGGTTTGGTTCCATTACATTGAGGGATCTCACAAATTCCATTTTTTGTTGTGACATTACAAGAGAACATGGTGTGAATTATTAAATTGTTGCATGACTATTTTTCCTTCCTTGGATGGTGGCTATGTCTGTTAGTTACCCGATAGTGAAGAATTATTTAAATGGAATCACTAGAATATGATAACAAGAATGGGTTCGATGGGGAATTGATTTCTGGGAATGAGTTGTGCCTTGGTTGTGGTTGTTGTGATTTTTTATGAATAAATAGTAATGAGGGTGTTGTTGTAGGGGACTATTTTGGAACTCCTAGGTTAGGATGAGTGCCTGTTTACCTATATGTATAATTTAGTTCTTATGTTTCCTATTCGAGCTCCACCCAAGTTGACCACTTCATGCCAAACACCCCCATTTCATGTGGAAGGGTGTTTTTTCCAACACTCCTATGAGTGGCTGGTTATTAGATCCTTTCCTGCTCCATTTTCCAAGTAGACCAAGACTCTTCTAGTAGGATATACCGGCTTGATCTTCATTATAGAATAAGATTATTTGAGAAGGGTATGTTTTGGTGGTTAGCCCAGGTGTGTGTGGGTAGGTTGTTTCCCACGTGTCTTCAGGATGAGGCCCAGGTGTCTTCGGGTGTGGCAGTAGTTGTTCGGGCCTAGTTTTCTTCAGGTGTGGTGGTAGTTGTTTTGGCCCAGGTTTATGTGGGTGGGGATGTGCGTGGTTGTTGTGGCCAAGGTGTTTGTGGGCAGGTTGCGTGGTTGTGGTGGCCCAAAAGGTTATTGTTGGGGCGGCAATGAGAATGCAATGAAAATGGCGGGGGAGGTCTAACACGTAGGATGTCTTCAATAACCAGTGAGAAAGTTGTGTGGGGTACCCAAAAATAAATCTATTATTACTATTACTTTACATAAATTTCATTATTTGGAGAGTGTGCCTTGGTGAGGTTTGGGTGGATAGTTTTTTTGCCAGGTTCTTTAGTTATCTTCTTTTCTCATAGGGCATTAGAATGCCTCTCCACTTGTGCACAAGACCTTTTGGTATTCCCTACTGAGTATACCTATATACTCACCCTCTGCATATAAAATTGTTTCAGGTTTCCAAGAGGAATTTAGGGACCATGCAGGACTGTATTATCTTGGACTCTGGGACCATTATTCTTTATTCTTTTATTTTATTTTGATACTTCCCTTTGGAGTTTTTTTACTTGTAGAACTTTATATTGGAACATGCATATGGGAATGGATTGTTTTTTGATTAACTTGTAATTCCAGTTTTTTTGTTGTTTGGGATTTACTATCTTATCTTCTGATCCTTTTCAAAAAAAGTTTAATTCCTTCCATATCACAAATTATTTTATACCCTAAGTTCTAGTATCCACTCTAGGTCCTATTGAATGCGGGACTTGGGGGTCATTATCTCTCCTTCAACTTGAAGAAGAAAGGGTTTGGCAGTCTGTTTTCCCTTCCCTCATCTTGTTGAAGGTAGGTCGTGATAGTGATGTTCAAGGTTAATCAAGGACACTAAATAACCCCCGATATGATCAATGGATTCCATTGTATTAATCAATAAAAAGACTTATTTATTCAATGGGTGACTAACCATAAATCAATTCTCATTTTTATCATCATTCCAAATAAGGAACCAAAAATGATTCATTCCAAAAGCCTCCCATCCACACCAAATCAAATGAAATGGATCAGGGGATGATTGGTGAGAATATGCAACTAAGTAAAAATAATCAAGAATATCATACATAGGATTATCACCATAGATACACTTTATACATGAAGATGATCTATGTAAGGATGAAAGAACTAAAAACCTTTAAAATTGTGTATAAAAGGAGGAAAAATAATTTATTTTTTGGGGTCCCACACTTTTAAGAGTTTTATAGGTTTTTATTATTATATTACCATAAAATAAACTTAATATTATAGTATCTCACTTATTACCTTATTATTTATGATTCTCCCACCCTATCTCTCCAACTCTATTTTCATGGATTATTAACCAAATAGTTGAAAATTGGGGGAGGAAATAGTGTTATCTGGTTCTCTTATTTATTTATTATATGTTATTATTACATTTAATGGTGTCTTGTGAGAAATTTTTATCTCATAATATCAGTTTTACTTTTCCCTCCCACACTCTCATCCATACCTCTTCCACCATGAAACATATTCTCCCTCTCTTCTATCATCTTTTCGGACATATAGTGGTGATATATTGGTCAGGAGATTAAATGAAAAAATGGTGGATTTGGGAAGAGAATTTATTGATATCCTTGGTTAAGTAGGTTTATGGACAATTATTTTTATAGTATTAGGGGGTTTAATGGGATTTGGGGGTCTTTAAAACTCGTTGCCCTCCAATAAAATTAATGATAAAATGTGGTTGAAATATTTTCCTGATTTGGATAATGAGTGATACTAAGACAAAAAATGATAAAAATAAAGGAATAAACCTATATGTAGTTATATTTTAACTCCATTCACTGTAACTTTATTATTTCCATTATTTTTTATTTTATTTTTTTTATTTTAAAATCCCATTTTTGTTTTAAAATAATTTTCATTATTAAAAAACAAAAAATAACAATATATAACCATCCCCTATGAAGTTATAACTATCCTATTGACTCTAGTCAAGGGGTAGCCTAGTTATTATACTAGGATACACACTTAGGGTTAAAATATTATTTGTTAAGCCCTGTGATAAGTATTTTCATTAAATATCGAACTATTATTGGGGAGGGTTAATTTAGTAGTTTTCTTTAAATCACATTTCTAAATACTTTTGTTTTCATTCACTATTTTTTTTCTTTTTTTACCCTTATTTATTTTATTTTTTATTCTTGGATACACATACTTGAGTTAAAATTAATCTATAATGTTTTTAAATATTTATACTCAGATAAGGAGAGTATATGAAATCAATACTTTATCTAAATACTCATTCATAACACAATAATAAAATGATGAAAACATTCTCCTCCCATAGGATTATCATGATAAAAAAATCGATTTAAACAACATAAAAAAACCAAAGGTGTATGGTAATGGATATTTAAATGGTTTCTACTAGATGAAATAACTTAATTAACTTAAAGATTGCATGATCCTATTCTGACAAGTTGAAAAATTTTGATACATTGAGGAGATGCTTCAGGATAAATTTTATGAGAATTAGAATGACATAAAAGAGTTAAAGGAAATGATGGTCTAGTTGACCATCACTATTTAACAATACATGGTAAAATCACCACCATGGGAAGAGTAATAATTACATCCTATGGTTTTCTCTGACCATGAAATTTAAAATTTGCAAGAAAAACATCAAAACACTTCTCTTCCATAACTCAAAATATTATATCAATTATCATATCCATAAATTAAAAAGTTCTCAATAGATTTAATTAATGGCATAGAACTATCCTAGTATCATATTTTATTCAATATTTCTTTATTGTAATTTCATTATCACTCTATTTTTATTTATAGATCTTTCATGGTTAATCTAGTTATAGCCCTGGATAGTGAAGATGATGATTAAGTTCCCACTATGGTGGAGAAATTGGTGACTAAAATTGACACCTAAATCTCTATGGATAATTATTTACCCTCATATCACTTCACAAGTATAAGTATACAACTATAACACCCTGTTATTTTATGTATATTTTTTTGAAATTAACTTCAAGTATTCTATATCCTTCTTTACTTGCAACCCTGAGTCTAAATGAGCCCATGATATAGTATATCATTATAACCTCACTATTGGATTGGTAGATAAGAATTGGAATAATAAAATTATGAAGTATATGTGAATTTTTTTAGTATTATATAAATTTATTTATAAGATATCAATTTTTTAAAAAAATCATTTAATGATTAAACAACTTGTTTTTCAATGAAATTTATTTTTCTACAAATTATGCATCTTTATCTTAAAATGTTATATATATTACTTTTTAAATTTTATTTCAATAAAATATATTTATAATTCATAAGAATAAATTAATAATAATCCATATATTAGTTATCTAAATGTTAGGAATGAAAATAGAATATTATAAAGGTAAAATGATTTATTTTTCATAAATCAATTTTAATGTGTGCGGTGTGTTTTTATCATAATTAATTAAATTAAAAAAATGGATTATTAATTTTAAAGAAATTTTTTGATAATATATTTTGTGAAATATTTTTTCATTCATTTGATATTTTTTAATAGATTTGTATTGAAATTAAATTCACTTTTATTATTAAAAAATATTTTTTCTAAAAAATTAGGTTTCAATGTGTTTTGTATCCTTATTTTGATATTAATTTCTGTCACTAATAGAAATTAAATTTTATAAAATGGATTAAATATTTTGAATCGTCATTTATAATTTTTTTAATGTTCACACATTTATTTTTTCTTCTAAATTAATATTAAAAATAATAATAATTTATTATCATAATTAAGGTTAAAATTAGTTTACCTTGGGGTTAAACTAAGGGATATGGGTAATAATTCCATGTAAACTTGTATATTTCCTTTTTTTTTAATATATTAAGGCCCTATTTAGTCGTAACTTTTATTCATTTTCTATTTTTCATCACTTTCACCAAAAAGTGAAATTATATTATTTAAATCTTTTAAATAATTCAATGTGTGTCATCTCCCTAAATTATACAAGGGAACCTTTTCTCCTCCATTATTCACAATTTTTAAACCTTGTAGATTTCCCAATTCATTACCTAAAAACTTCATATATTTCTTACTTTCATTATAGATCCCTTTTTATTCACCTAAGACTAATCTTTTATGGATAATGGTGAAATCCAAGTGAGGTCTCTCAAAGAAGAGAGATAAATCTTAATTGAGAACTTTCAGTTTTACTTTTTATTATACTTAATATAAAACTATTGTTTAAATCATAACATTATGACTATAATATAATAAAAATAATAAGATTTTATTATTATGATGACTTAAAAATTTTCCACATCCTTTCCATCAATTCGAAAATGAAAGTATTGCTCGTGCGTATATGTGGACTACCACCTCCTTAAATCAGTATGATTTATTTTCCAAAACCTCCTTATATTGATGGATATAATGAATAATTTAATAAATATATATGATATTTATTATATAATTATTATTATTTATGGAATAATATTATTTATCTTTCTTTACTCCCCATTGTGAGTAAATGAAAAAACATTATCCATACGTACGGACTACTATCTCCATTAATGGTGAAATTAATTTTTCTATCTCTAAATTTTATAGATGTTTAAATATATATATATATATATTATTAATATATATTATGTTAATATCATGGTTAAAATTATGGAGATTATAGAACCATGAACAATATACAAGGACCGGAACAAATGAAATGAAACTTACTTGGAAAAAAATAGTTAGCACCCATAAAAGATGATTCTAAAAAATAATTATCAAAAAATGGGTGTTGAGATGTTATAAATGGATAATATGTGATATTCTATGCATTTATATCTTTCTGGTATATAATTATAATAAAATTAATTTTATTATACATGGGTTTAGAGTTCTTATGATGCAAGTTGAACTGAGGATTATGTTTTTATGTTGCAATCTCTTTTTACCGAGATAGTATATATATAAATTTTATGATGATGGAATTATATTATCTACCTCTTAAAAATTATATTTAATTTTTTACCATCTATTTTTACTAGATAAAATATTTTTAGTTAATTTTATTCTCTCTATGTAATTAAATGTTTTTAACAATGTTTTGAGGAAAATTATATTTTTTCTGTTTGACCATTAATATTTTCTTCATATACATATTTTCATTAAAAAATATTCAATAATGTCTTTACTATTCTAAAAATAATAATTAAAATTTTTTTACCTATGTTTTAATTTCAATACAAATTTATAAAATAAATATTCTTTTTGTTTTCTGTTCAAGGTGATTTTTACCAAAGGTGTGAACAAAATATTTGTTTTAAAATAAAATGCATGAATAGATTTTATCATCGTCATTAATAATATTTACATTTAATAATCAATTATAATTTTATATGGTTATTTTTAAATAAATTGTTTTCTTCCATATTGAGTAAATTTTTATATTTTAAATAAGTGATTTCAAAATGAATAAGGTGTTTTCCTTAAGAAATATTTCAATGATCTTTTAAAATAATTTTTTTATTTATGAAAATATCCTTCGATGTTTTATATATGTCACTGGGGATATGATCCTATGATATAATCATTAGTATTTCCCTATATGGTATTTTATTATTATGATAAAATATTGAATAAATCCATTTTCTTTTCCACTGGTAAAGTTATGATGAAATGATAAATATTTTCACGGATATGTGGAATATATATGAATGGATTATATGTAAGTTAGATTATAACCCTATAATGAATTGGGTTAGGATTAATATTTTATTATCTCAAATGGTTCGTGGTAGGATATCCCAAGACCAAAAATTATACACACAAGGTTATCCCATGGCTAAAATATGGACAATGGTGGTTGTCCCAAGCCTAATATGTGGTGAATATCTTGGTGGTTAGAATTAACATAATATTTCTATGATTATTATTATGACACACTTTATTCCACTATTTTATAACATGATCTTAAACCAATCTTATTCCATCATAGATCATGGTCTTGGATTATTTTATGATTAATGTCTTGTGAACATCTAATATTTATACCGTGAACCTTAATTATGATCTATGAATTTTTTTGTATGATATTGAAATGTTAAGTTAATATTATTATACCCACTAATTCATTTTATAGTTAAAAATTGTCATTAACTAATATCTCTCTTTTTAAACTTTCTGATCATCTAATATGAGCCTATATTTGGTTTTCTTTTACCAAAGATATTAAGAATTGTATTAATTTTGATAGGCCTAATAAGGGTTTTAGTTATGAAGAACTTAGTGGTAGGTAATATTGATTTTTTATATACCATTTATTTATAGATCTATGTTTCCAAAGTCACTATATCATTATGGTTCTAGAATGGATTATAAATATATGCACTAAATATTCATATAATAAGATGTGATATTTATATATGTAATTTTTGGACCACTTTAGTTGGAATTAAATAATGTTTCAATTATTTTTGGAAAATATGATGAAAAAACATTACTAAGAACCCTTAGAAAAAGAATAAGTTTATTAAAACATCATATGTTATGGTAAATAAATGAGTATAGTTTTTCTAGAAAACATATCCATATTTAGATACTGGAAATTGGATGTGGTAATGGCGTAGTTTTACATAGGTGTAACAAATTTAAAATGGGCGTATTGGGTATTAACTCAATCATCACTAGTACAAGATGAGTGGGCTTAATACTTCACACCAGGCTACACACTCTAGGCCAATATGCATGGGTTAATTAAAATTTTTACTATAAACCATTAGGAAGGATTTTAATAGATGATGATAATGTATTACCTAGGCAAAACCTAAGGTATAAAATATTAAATTTATGGTGTTATGATTTAGACATCCTTTAAATGATTTTCATGATTATATAGTTTATCACTGTGATTATTGTTTCTCAAACTTTTATGTCTGGTAATATTAAATGAATTAAACCAGAAGAATAATGTTAACACCGAATGTGATTGAAAATGTAATTATTATACACCTGATAAATCAAATGATATGGGATATAGAATGAAAATTTTTATTGAAATGATTATGTTACATTATCAATCCATGAATCATGTTTACATTACAAATGACCAATGGAGAGAATATTGTTTTGTTGAGTCATTCATGAAGAAACATACACCTTATTTTAGTGGGTCAATTAATCCACTAATTTTTTATTAGTGGATCAGTACCATGGAAAATAAATTTTCCATTATCTAGTTCTTATATAATAAAATTTTCATTTTTGTTTTTTATCATTTGGAAGGAAAAATAGTTCAATGGTGGAATCTTATCAAGAACACAAGTTAATTAAAATAAATTTAATTTATAGAGTGGGATGAGTTTAGAGTTATATTTTTTAACAAGTAGTTTACTCATATTCTTCATATGAAAATGTAGAAGTAATTCCTTGAGCTAAATTATAAGGATGATGAATCCATTTGTACATATGAGAAAAAAAATTCCAGACTTGTGAGGTACAATTTTGGTATCATTATCCAACCTGAAATAAAGATTTATCACCTTTTAAGTGGATTAAAACCATATATATGAATGGTTAATTTCATAAGAGACTTAGTTATCTATATATAAAACCATTAATGTGATATCAATGTGGAAATGGAGATTATATCCACCCATAAAACTCATGGTTTTTATAAAAAAAATAAATATGGAATTTAAAAGAGATTATAATGATAAAAACCATATAGGGAAGAAGATGAGTATTCCTTTATTCCAAAAATTTTAAAAGGAACATAGAGGAAATTTTCATAAGGGGACAATTTAACTGTTTAATTTTTGTAATAAAGGCTATTGTGAAATCGAATACAAAAGTTACGGGAAGAAGTTAGATAATAATGAAAATGGATAGACAACTTCATATAATGAACCACACACACTCTAATTCTTCTAATGAAATGATTAAATGAATTATGCTACCTTTTTCTTGAATCTAAGGTTAAATGACAACAATTTATATCGAAAAACTCTTAAGCATGGATAAAAAGGGAAATTTCAAGCGATCACTATTGTTCATGGATGTTATGAGAATGAAGTGCTGAAATATACACTTAGCATACACTCTAGAACTTATAATGTATTATTTGAATCATTTTATATATAAAAATAATTTTATAAGGGTTTTAAATTACCACCATAACAATTGGATATTAAATTAGTAGTATAGACTTATAATGGTATGATGATCACATATCAAGTCTTTGATTTTTTTCGAATTGAAATTTTTAGGAATGTGTTTCCTAAAAAAATTATTATTCTATCTCTAGTTAAATTCGATGTTATTTTGGGTAAGGATTTTCTTTCTTTATATATATCTTATAATAATTATTAAGGAATGTAAGTTATATTTTATATTCTAAATGATCATATGATCATCTATCGGTTTAAGGATATATATTAACTTGAAATAGAAATTAGATATGTTTTATGGGTATTTATTCCTATTCATATGGGGTATATATTCCAGATGGTTGTGGAGAAACTCAAAATTGGATATATTTCTATTGTATGAGGGTTTTTTGATGTCTTTCTAGAAAAGTTTCCTAATATTTCATAAAATTTTGAAGCTGATATTTCAATAGAAATCATCCCTGGTCCTACAACTATTTTAAAGACATCATATATAATTCCCAAATTGAGTTGCAAGAATTGAAGAAAAAACTCCCTTAGAATCATTACAATAGATTCATTCATCCAATTTTGTTGACATTACGTACAGTTATTCTTTTTTAATAATAAAGATGTATCATTGTCACAGAACATTGATTATAGAGAACATAACAAGATCATGATCAATAATATGTTTCTTATACCACATATTTATGATTTTATTGATCAATTGTGAGGTTTTCAATAATTTTATAATATTTAACTTATATTTAGATCCTATCAATTTCAGGTCAAAAATGAAGAGATAACCAAGATAGCCTTCCATATGAGGTATGTACACAATGAATTTCTAGTGACCCCATTTGGTATTACTAATTCCTTGACTATCTTCATGGATTTAATGAGTATAGTCTTTAGAGATTACTATGATTAGTTTTTGCTGGGTCTTATAGATGATATTATTATTTATTCCAAGAGTAAGGAATATCATGAAGATTACTTGAGGATTTTTTTGAAGACCCTAATAATGGAGAAGTTGTATATAAAATTTACTAACTGTGAATTTTTTCTATATTAAATTTCATTTCAAGATCATATATTAACAAGATAGGGTATATTGGTACATCCATCAAATATAGAAGTTATTAAAGATTATCCTAGACCAACCAATATGAAAGGGATCCATAGTTTTCTTGGATTGTATGCATATTATCAATGATTTGGTAATAAGTTTATATGGATATAATATTATACCCACCAAGTAAAATCAGAAGATATTTATGTTCTTCTGGACTGATGAATGTGAAGAAAATTTCATGTAACTGAATATAAGGTTATTCGGTGAACCTGTGCTCATACTACCCTATAGTGGATAATATTTTTTGATTTATACTGATGCATCAAAGAATGGGTTTGGAAGTACTCTTATACATAATTACATATTGATAGCTTATGTCACTCATTAATTAAATATTCATGAGAATAATTACCTAAACCATGATATAGAGTTAACCATGGTAATATTTGTATAAATATATAGAAAAAATATATTTATGGATAAATTTGTGATATATATACTGATCATAATAGTTTATTGTATATATTCACCTACAAATATTTTAAATATTATACGAGATCAACACATTTCAACCCTTGGAATGTTAATATGGTAGTTCATGCTTTGAGTCAAAATGCTATTGCAAGCTTATTTACAAAGAGGATAAAAAAATCCACTATTTATAGATTTTCAAAGTATTAACCTTTAAATCATGAAGTAAGTGTAGAAATATTACCTTCCTAAATTGATTGTTTCACCATTTATCCATGTAAATATTAAATAGGAATATAATGAAGATGTAGGGCTATAAAAAAGGTAAGAAATATTAATGATTTAAAACTTGATTACGATGGTATGATAAGGTTCTGTTATAAATTATGTGTTCCATAAATATCAAACTTCAAGAATTAGGTATGGGAAGAATCTCACAACTCATCATTCTCAATCCATCATGGAAGTAAGATGATATATATAGATATGAATGAGTATTTCTAGTGGGAAATCATGAAGAGATACATTTCATAGAACGTGTAACACCCCAATATTTCAAAAGTGTAACATCATGTTTGATAATGTGTATGAATTGAAAAAACAATCTTAAAATAGAATATAACACCCCAAGAAATTATGATATATTTCTTTAAATTTAATCTCTTTGATAGCTTGTGATGCATGCAATGTTTAGTTTAAACATAATATGATACTTTATTAGAATATTATTATTTAAACATAACCATTATAACCTAGTCATTAAGATAGTGAATATGAATAGAAAAAAAAATTATGAAATTTATATGGTTTACAAATGTATAAATTAAATTCAATGTATATTTATTGATTATAAATAAAATAAAAACCATTTTAAATGGAATGAAATGTTTTTTAAAAAATCATATTTTTTTAAAATGAGGATTAATCACTCTTTTAACACATAATTTAAATTTTATTTTTACCAATTTTAAAAAAATTATTTGGAAAAATAAAATAATTTTTTTAAATCTACATGTAAAAATTATATTTTAGAATTTTATAGAATGATTAATTATTTGATGAATAGTGAAAAATAATGATTTATATTGAAAACTGTCATTTCATTTAAATAATTTATAAAGTTAAATTATATTTTAAATTGGTTTTAAAGTAACATTAGTTTAATTATATTAAAATTTTAATAATTTATGTCATTGTAATCAATTTTATATTTAATTTTCAAATTAAAAAATTTTAGAATTGTGTGAATTTTCTATTTGGAAGACCTCTCTTTCGTTGCTTTTGTAGTTTAATTTTTTATTTAATTATTCTAATTTTTTTTTAATTTAATTGATAAAAATGTATTAAATATTTTTAATAATCATATTTTACATTATCTAATACGTTAAACTTAATTTATAAACATAATAAATAGTGAAAATTGTTAAAATTAATTATCAGGGTTAAAGTAAAATGGGTTTACCATGGATTAAACTAAAAATATAAGGGTTAAAAATGACCTATAATTTATATAAAATAAATTATATACATATATTTAGACTATATAACCAATAATATTTGATAATTACCCCTTTTGGTGTCTTTTTTCAATATAAAAATATGGGTATCACTTTATCTTTTCAAAAATTTCATATGTGTCCTCTACCCCACTTATAAAAGGTTACCCCCTCTCCTCCCCTCTTCATACATCAAAAACCATTGGGATTAAGAAAACCCTACCTAAATACCGTCCTAAATTCCCTTACCTAATTCTAGAGTCCCTATTTTGATTGTAAACCCCTCTTAATAAGCCTTTAGGTATAAACCTAAAGAGGCTCTTTGAATATGACATAAAATTCTTAAAAGTGTGTATTTTTTTATTTATTCATGAATATTATTAAATTATGATAATATAATAACACCATTATATCTGATATATTTAGATTTTACAATGTTAATATAATAACTCTGATTTATATCCACTTCTATTAAATGGGAAATAAAACTGTCAATCGTGTGTATGTCGGGCTACCGCCTTACGATGTAATGTGATTCGTTATTCAAATATGATTTGCATGAATGGATGTAAGTTTAATGTTAATTAATAAATATTATATATATTATATAACTATACTTTTTGAAATATATTATCAAATATATATTATTACCTCCCAATCTTTTGGAAAAAAATAACTTCACTCATGCAGACGTGTAGACTACCATGTCCATGCAGCGATATAAATTGTTTTAGTTTTATTTTGAAATGATTTATAATAAAGATGAATTTGATTAATATATGATATATATACAATATAATAATTATTTTTATAATTTTAATTAATATTTTATTTTATTTTTTATATATAATGACAAAAATAGGAACAAAATTTACATGTATATACAATCTACTGCCTCCAGGAATGGTGTAATCCATTTTTATCTCTAAATTTAAATGATTAATATAAATAAATATATAATTAATATATATGAAAGTTATATAATGTTTAAAATTTTTTGTATTATTTAAACATGATAAAATTGAATGTTCAAAAATTAACAAACTAAAACGCACCTGAAAAACAAAGCAATTATCACCCGATGTAGTTATTGTAACCAAATATTGTTATTAAAAGATTGATAAATGACTATAAATAAATAATATAAGTAATAATAAATATTAGTGTGTTTTCATAATATTTTTATAGTAAACCTATAATTATCATACAGGAGTTTCATACACGTATGAAGGAAGTACAACTTGAGGTAAGACTTTCTCATCTTACTTTTACTTCTATGAGACATACATAATATTAACCACTTATTCCTTTATATGGCGTATTTTATTATCATTTTGATATGTTTTATAGTGAATATATTTCTATTTATGATTTTCAATGTTTAATTTTATGTTATTTCTTTCATGAGACTTATTATTTAAATGTTGCGAAATTTGTAAGGGTTTATTTCACAATCTGATCATTATTCGGGATTGTTTTTGTTTAAGTATCTCTAGGGACAAATCTTTGATATTTATATCATAAAATAAACCTATTTTCTTATAAAATGGTTATTAATGAACTTTTTAACTTAATATTACCATTTTTAAACACTTTAGTAATCAAAATTATTGAGAAAATGTTTTCAATAAAATCTAATTTCATTTCAATCTTCGATTTAAAATCCTTTTTCATTAAAATGTATCTTTTCTGAAAATGATTAACAAAAAAATAACCAATTATAAAGACTTTATTAAATTAATTTTTATCCATTTTTACATTTTTCAAAAAAAAATTAATCTTTATATGGTTTTAAAATTATGCCTCGTTTGTATTTTACTAAAAATGGGAAAGGAAACTTTGTTTTAACATGTATGGAATAAACATAATTTATCACCTTCATCAACACTAAATGTTTTAAAGATTCATTTTTTAATTTCAAAATTTTATTTCAATTAAATTTATTTTAAAAAAAAGTAGTGAACTTTTTGTTTTAAAATGTTATTTTCAAAGAGACAAAGTTATTTTCCTCACAAAGGGTTTTAATTTAAGTTTTATGGTATTTCTATTCAATTATGATTACAAACATTTATTTTACTTATGATTCACTAGGGATATATTATATTGATATAATCCTTAAAAAAATTTATAGTATGGTTTATTATCATTTTTACTAAGTATATACAATTTTAATTCCATTCAATATATTATTCATGATGGTTTATGATTTTGTTTATTTGATTAGTGTAAGTGTTAACACTTTGTATATTGATTTTTCAATATGAATGTTTATTTTGATTATGTTTCACCCATTTAATATGTTTAATTCATCATACATAGTATGTTATGGTTGGTTCCTAGTTATAGAAAGCCCCTTGATGCATCGACATGTTTCCTAAGACAAATTAGTTGGAAATATTATCTGAGTTTATACCCACAGATTTAAACTATCTTGTGAAAGGTCCTAACATTATGTTCTAGATGTTCGGAATTATGAATTTCCCTATTATAATATTAGTTATTGATTTCCATATGATTATTCAATTAGTTAAAAAATCCATGGATAATTATCGATCTCAAGTGATTATTTATATGGATTTATTTGATCAATATCTATTTATTCCATATTATTCTCAATTTATTCATTAAATAGTATGTGTTTTAATTATTTTCCTTGCCATATTGAGTATTCTTGTTTATTCCTAATATCTTCCACTATATGTTTACCCTTTCTAAGCACAAAAACTCGCCCTTTTAGTATGTTTTATTTTCCCTAATATTCCAAGAAGTGCTTTTTGATTTGTATAAAGGGATACACTATGAGGAATAATGGTGTTCTCAAAGAAAACACTTTGTGTATTTGATTATTTCAAATGTATGTGAAAGTAGAATAAACCGAGACAACTGAACTATTCGGTCCTTCTTGATGTGATACCTAGTATCTAGTGCTAATGTAATAAAGTAGATACCATATCCAGGATATTGGGGTAGGGGTCTTTATATTTGGTATCAAAGGAAGATTAGTAGAAACCTTTGAACTGGATTTAGAAAAACATATATTAAGGAAAAATAACCCTATGATAAACTTTGAGGATGAGTATATAAGAACATCCAAAAATTTTGGTAAGTTGTAGATTATATTGTTTTTCCTAGGAATACATAACTTTCAAGATAATATAAGTGTATGTGGTTCTGCTATAGATATACCTTGGGGTAATAACTCCAAAAAAGGTGTTCGGGCTTGACTCGAGTGTTACCCAGTATACCAAAACAGACTTTACTTCGCACCAATTTAAATACACCCATGGGATATTATTAGGATAATTCACATTTTATTTAAAAAACATTATGAAGTATTTAGAAATATTTTTATGATTTGAAAAATTTCCTAACAAAAAAATATTTATTATTATGAGATAACCTATGAATAAATTTTTCAACTAGTGTTAATTGTTTCACTAGTTTTGGGAATAATCATTATGTTTTGTAATTTTATGATCTAATATAGGGTATTTAATTGTTTTGAAATGTCTTATAGAATAATTAATAGGAACTATATCAATTAATACAATCCAAAGAGTAAGAATGATCATTTATTTGATGATATTAAGCCAATATTTTGAAGGCAACCAGTAACCCAGAAATTTCCATCATTCAAGGACCTAGCATCATATGCTATATAGCTAGGTAAATAATTCTATAAATATTATATATTCAAAGAGAAGTAAGAGAATAAAGTAATTAAGGATAAAAAATGGATAATGGGAAGAATGGAAATAAGGATTTTACAACATTTAATAATTTTGGAAGGAATTTATTTTGTACTTTCTTGAAGGGAATGAGAGTTTTCTACATGTTTATAGAGAAAGGACACCATTATAATTATTTCAAGGTAAATATAGAATCTATGAATGTTAAATTATTTAACTATGATGTTTTGGTGAACGACACAAACTAATTACCCAATTGTTAAGGGAATATACCTTAGAAGAAGCTAATAGGTCAAGGTTTAGATTATGATATTACTATGGTCAAAGTGAAATTATTAAACTGATTCTATATTTGGATTCAAGAAACATGTTTTAGGATTATTTTAAAAAAATTATTGGTATAAGAATTATGAAATAAATATATATTATATTGCAGTGATTTTTATTTAAGGATTTGAGAGCATATTTTAAATGGAATATATGACCAAGAAACATGATCTTTTGTTAAGATTAATGACTTATAAAAAAATATTTGGTAAAAAATCTTTAATATGTGTTAAATGTTTAGATAATAATGATATATATATGTTATGGGATAGTATTAGTAACCTTGAAATTGGTTAGTAATTTATGTTATCATTATAGGAGTTTACTGCATGTTTGGATTTATGGAATACATTCAACAACCTGAGCTTTTATTTTTGGAAGAATTCATGTTTTTATTATGGTTTTATGGTGATAAAGGTATTCACGTATTTGAAATTTTACAATATGATATATTTTATATTTTCTAGGTAATATAATGTTCATTTAGTGACCTAATATCAAAATGTTTTGAATTTGAATTAGGCCATACATATTTTGGATGAGTCTTAAAGTTAACTATTTATGGAATGGATTATTTTGAACATTGGGTGTTATTTTATAAATTATGTTAACAATTTTGGTCTTGGAAAATATATATAGATAGGAGGAATGAATTGTCAATATTTTATTAAGCTAATGATCTATTAAATGTTAATTTTAGTGCTTTATGAAGAAACATTACTATTAGATATTCATTTCTTGGAGTAAGATATGAAGTAATAATTGATTGAAAAATATCCAAATGATAAAACTTTAAGTAAATTTTCTAGTTTTCTCTATCATAATGGTAATAGAATCCCTCAACTTTAGGAAATATATCTTATGTAAAAAATATTGTCCTATTAATTTCATTTATATTAAATAAATGTTTTTTAAAACATCATGAATTTATGGTTTTTTATTGGTTAACTTTATCATGACCATGTTCTCTATCAATATCTATTTATCCTTGGGAATTAATATTCTCTTCTATATCTGTGTTTTCATTTCTTACCCATGTTCTTCTATATGAATACACAGTAATGTTTAATTCTAGATGACCATAATATTTCTATTTATATCTTACCAAGATGATGTTTTATTAACCCCTTTTATAATGTGGGTTTTAACAATGGTATTTTCAAATGTTAAACCCTTCATTACTAGAATCATTATTAAATTGTGAGACTAAATTTTTTTTAAAATGAGAAGAATGTAACACCTTGAGATTTTAAAATATTAACAAATTGTTTGATAGCATGTATGACATGAAACACCAATATTAGAAGAGTATATAACACCTAGATACTTTATGATATATTTCTTTAAATTCAGTCACTTCGATAGTTTTCTATGCATGAAATTCCAGGTTTAAACAAAACAAGATACTCTATTAAAATAATATTATTTCAAAATGATAATTATAACCTAGCCATTAATATTGGGAATATAAATAATAATAAATAAAATTATATGTTATAAAAATTAATAAAATAAATTAAATGGTTATATATTTATTATAAATAAAATAAGAACCATTTGAAATTGAAATAAATGATTTAAAGGAAACATTATTTTTTCTAAAATGAGTTTTAGTCTCTCTTTGTCCACATAATTTAAATTTAATTTTGAGCACTTTCAAAAAAAATTGTTTAACAATATGAACCTGATTTTATAAATATACATGTAAAAGTTATCTTTGGGAGATTTGTTTAGAATTTTCTAAAAATGTTAATTTTTTAATGAATAGTGAAAATACTTTTTTTGAAACCAAAGTTCACAGTAACTAGATTTTTTGTATAGCTTCGTATACCTAAAATTTATTAAAATGAAAAATAAATCATAGAGGCCGAAATAAGTGGAGCTCTGGATAATTCTTGATAACAAAATCCCCACTTTCTATTGAAATGGATCCTAAGGTACAAAACTCTATAAAAGAGAGGTCATGGGAAGCCTTGGATGCCATTTAGATAGCCAAACAATTGCCTTCACTCCAAATATGGGGGATCTCAATATCATTTTTAGGATATCCTTTCACATTCAGATCTAATTTGTGATTTTCCAAGTAGAGAAATTTACACCTTTGAGAAAACTCCAAAGGATTTTGGAGTCCATTTCCACAATAGACAAGTTGATATTTTTCGAGATCTACAGAAAAAAGTAATATTATATATTAAATTTGTTATAATGTAATTTTAGTTAAATTAAATTACAATTTAACTAATTTAGTTCAATTAATAAATTTCATATTTAATTTTGATATTAAAATATTATATACCGATATGAATTTTCCATTTGAAAGACAGCTCGTTCATCACGTCTGTAGTTTAATTTTAAATTTAATTCTACCACTTATGTGAATTTAATTTGTAAAAATAGATTCCATATTTGTAATCATAAAAAAAATATTATCTAATAATTTGAGCTTAATGTTTTACCCTAATTAATAGTGAAAATATAAAAAATAATTACTACAGTTAAGGTAAAAATGGGTTTACGGGGGGGGGGGGGTAACTAAGAAGATAATGATTAAAAATAAACTAAAACATATAAAACACCCACTTTAAGGAAATATTTAAACCTTATAACCTAAAATTTTTTATAATGACCCATATTGAGGCTTATTTAATGAGAAAAATGTGGGTATCACTTTATCTTTTCAAAAATTCCATGTATGTCCTCTCACCCACTTATAAAAGACCACACACCCTCCTACCCTATTAAAACTTCCAAAAATATTTTATTTGTCTATAAAATGACCAAATACCTTCATTAATTCTCTCCCCACAACCTAGAGACATTATTTTTATTAGTAACCCATCCTAATAAGTCTTAAGGTATAACCCTAAAGAGGATCTCTGAAGAAGAGGTAAAATTATTAAACATGTGTATTTGTTTTATTTAATTTTACACCTTCTTAAAATATGATAATATAATGAAACCACTATATTATATATAATGGTATTTTATAATGTTAATTTTATAACCCAAGTCTATTTCCACTTCAATCAAATTGGAAATGAAATTGTCAATCGTGTGTGCGGTGGACTACCGCCTCGCGAAGTAATGTGATTCGGCTTTCTCATATGATTTACAAGAAAGGAAGTAAGATTAAAATTAATAAATATATTTGATATTTATGATCTAAATATACTTATTAAAATATAATATCACATATTATTTCTTACCTTTCAATACTTCAAAAAACAATAATGTTGCTTGAGCGAACGTATGGACTATCGTATCCACATATCGATGTGAAATGTTTTTCATTTTATTTTTTTCATTAATGGTAGTAAGGATTTATTTTATTAATATGAATTTTATATATGAAATAATTATTATTATGAAAATATTAATTAATATTTAATTTAATTTTATTCCATCAGACGAGAAAAATGATAATAGTGTTTATGCGTACGTACGACATATCATCTCCATGAATGATGTAATCCATTTTCTATATATGACTTTAATATATTACTCAAAATACATATATAATTAATTTCTATTGAAATTATATCATTTTTAACATTCTAAATAGTATTTAAACAGTATCAAATTAAAAGGACCAAAATTACCGAACTAAAACATGCATGAAAAAAGAAGCAATTATCACCTGAAACATTGATTTAAACAAAGAATTGTTAATAAACGGGTGATAAAATACTAAAATTAAATCATATATGAAAAAATATATATTAATATGGTTCTATAATATATTTATAATAAACTTATATTTATTATTTTGTAGGTTCTTACACATTCAAAGGAATTCAAACCTAAGGTAAGGGTTTCTCGTCTCACTTTTACTTCTATGAGAAATATATCATATTGACAACTTATTCTTTTGTGTTGGGTATATACTACCCCTTTTATATGATATATCATGAATATATTTCCCTTAATTATTTTTAAAGTTTCATTTGATTTTATTTATTTCATATTGATTATGTTTCAAAAGTTACAAAAGTGGTAATGGTTTATTTCACAATCTCATCATTATTAGTTTGTTTTTATTTAAGACTCCGTAGGGGGGTTATTTGGTATTTATCTATTAAAATAAATATACTTTATTATAATATGGTTAGTCATATAATTTTTCATGTAATAGAACCATTTTTTTACTCTTTGGTACTTCACATGATTGAGAAGATGTTTTTAATAAAATATGACTTTATTTATCCCTACCGTTGAAAATGTATTTTCATCAAAATAATTTTTTTCTAAAAATGTTTTCCAAAATGAATTTGACCATGTAAAAATTCATTAGTAAATTCATTTCTATAAATTTTTAATTTTTACAAAAAAATTAAAAGAATGTTCATGTCATTTTCAAAATAAGGCTCATTTGTCTATTACTGAAAGTGTGAAAGGAATATTTGTTTTAAAATGTATTGCATGAACTGAATTTCTTAATTTCATGACAACACAATGCTTCAAATATTATTTTATAAGTTTCAAATTTTATTTTCAAATAAAAATATTTTCAAAATTTTTTGTTAACCTTTTGTTTTAAAAGGTGATTTTCAAAATAAAAATATCATTTTCCTCAAGAATGTTTTTAATGACATTTTTATGGTTTTCTATTCTTAAAAAATCATCCCTTTACAGTAATTATGATACAATAGGTTATATGTATGATATAATCCTTATTCCATATTTTTATGGATTATAATTATATTGAATGAGGATATACAATTTTATTACTAGCCATCATATTATTCTGGATGGCTTATGATTATTTATATTTTTTTGGGGTAAGTATTAACATTTCTTATGTCAGTTTTTTAATAAAAAAATTTATGTTTATTATGTTTCCCCTATTTTATATTAGGATTGAATTGTAATTACTGTGATATGGGTGTGTATTGGTTATATATATCCCCTCTATTCGTCGATGGGTCTCATGAGATAAATCAGTTTGCTAAATTAGATGGGTTTCTTCCAATAGATTTAAACTATCTTATGAAATTTCTTAATAGTATGATTAATATGTTTGGAATTATGAATTCCCTCATTATGATATCAGTTATTTATATTCATGTGATTATTCGATTAGTTATAATATTAATGGATAAGTTTCGATCTCTTGTTATTATTTATATGTCCATATTTGGACATTATTTATTTCTTCCATATTATTATTAGTTTATTGTTATATTGATTATTCTTATTTATTTCGGATAGTTAATATTTTATTCTTACCCTAAATGAGAATCTAAGATTAGACCTTTTATATTTTTTATTTCCCTTATGATAATAGGAAGTGTTTTGTAATTGATATGAATGGATATTCAATGAGGAACAATTGAATTCTCAAAGAAAATACATTTTTTATTTGATATTTTCAAATGTATTTGAAATTCAAATATGTATCTAGTTTACCAAGACTACTAAACTATTTTGTCTTTTAATATGAGATACAATTTATATATTTCCAATATAATAATGTAGACACTAGCTCTGGGCTACTGGGTTTAGGGTCTTTATATTATATATCTTTATTCTTAGTATGTCAACAAGTTAAGGTGGAGATATATTACTCTAAGTTTATGTTATAACCATTTCCCATACTATAATAAAAATGGTAAAACATCACTAGGAATTTTGTTTTCGGACTCCCCAAAACATCTAAAGGTCATAATGTTATTGGGGTTATAGATGATTTTTTATGAATCAAACACATTTCATTATGATCAGATAATATTTATATCTTGATCATATTTCTAGGATATAAACTAACGAGGTGTAAAGGTTTCATGAGGTATCGCATTCTACTGTATCATATTGATATCTAAGGTTAACCTCAATGTTTTTGTGAAGTCATTAGTTAGCTCTGGATGTAGAGTTTTGTTTCAATGTTTTCTGGTATCCTTTGATCGAGGGTCAATCTGAGAGAACCTTTAAAAATGTGGTGTCTATTATAAGAACTTATTCTCTATATTTCAAAGGTTTTTCGGATCAAATCCTTCCCATTTTTTAATTATCTTATAATAATATATTTCACTTGAGTATTTAGATAGTTCCTTATGAAACCCTCTATAGAAGGAAGTGCAGAACACCAACATATTGGGTAAAGTTAGAGAAATAAATCTACGGGGTCTTAATCTAGCTAAGGAATTTGAAGATAATTTTAGATCCATTCATCATCACATCAAGTCATCTCATATTCTAAAGAATATTTATGATGAAAATCATTGATGAGATATGGAATTTAAAGTTGGTGAGAATTTATTCCTACAAATATATCAATGGAAGAATGTTATGATATTTGGAGAGAAGTGAAATACAATCCATATATATCTACCCTGTTAGATTCTTTATTTCTTATCACTTGGCAATTCCACCAATCATCTCACAAGTTCATTATTTGTTCAATGTATCATTATTAGGTACATTTATAATCCTTCATATGTATTAAACTTAGAGGTCATACCAGTGTAGTATGATATTTATTATGAATAAAATCTATTAGAAAACATGGATTGTAGAGATAAATTCCTATGAAATAAGACTACTCATCTGGTTAAAGTTCTCTAGAAGAATCAGAAATTCAAGAAAGATACATGGGAATATAAGGGTGTGAAGAAACAGTAGAATCCTCATTTATTTATATAAATTTTATTTAATTTCAAGGTAAAAATCCATTTTATGTTAGTTATAATGTAAAACCAAAATATTTTATATGTATTTATTTTCAAAAAAATTTGAATTATTTGATAGCTTACTTTACACACAACCCCATGTGATAATAAAACCATGATATAGTATACCTTTATAACCTATTAATTGGGTTAATGGTTAAGAATATGAATAACCACATAATGGAATATATTTTTAATATATAGGGATGATAAAAACTTATTTATTAGAACCCATTTTTAATAAAATCATTTAACGATAAAAAGATCTATTTTTTGAATAAATGTATTTTTATACATATTATGTATTTTTATATAAAAAAAGAATATTTATTACCATTGAAAAATTATTTCAAAAAAATATTGATAATTTATGATAATAAAATAATGATCATCCATGAATTAGTTATATAATTGTAATGAATAAAGATTAAATCTTTTAATAGAAAAAAAGAGTTATTTTTTATAAAACTGTTTTTATATGTGCAATGTGTTTTCCCCATAATAAATTAAATTAATAATAATTGATATAAAATTTTAATTTATTTTTTAGGTAATATATTATATATAATATATTTAAATTAATTTGATAGTTTTTATTAGGCATGTATTGAAGTTAAATTCTATTTTATTCTTAAAAATGCACTTTTCTAAATATGAGATTTTATTACGTTTTGCATTCTTATTTTCAAATAAATTTACACCACTTATAGAAAGTTAATTTGATAAAATATATTACATATTTTAAATAATAATTTCCAAATTTTATAATGAATACATTTTTATTTTTTGGGCATAATGAATAGTAAAAATAGTAAAAAAAGTATTATCATGGTTAAGGTCAAAATGAGTTTACGAGGTGTTAAACTAAGATATAAGGGTAATAATTCCAAATAAACTATTATAATTATTATTTATTGAAGATATATTTTCCCTATACTATATTATTATAAACATTGTGTCCATTAGTTCAACTCTGACATAAAATTAACCTTATATTATTTGAATCTTTTAAGTAATTTCATATGTCCCCTCTCACTCATTTATAAAAGGGAACATACTATCATCCCTTATTCAAATAGTATTATAATTATATATCAAAAATACCTAAAATAATGAATTCATATATTCCTTAACTTCATCGAAGATCCCCTTTTCATCTTCTAAGATCAATCTTTCAAGGATTATGGTGAATGTTAAAGGAGGTCTCTCAAAGAAGTGGTATAAATCTTCAATTTTCTCTTTCAGTTTTACTTATTATTATACTTACTATAAACCTAGTGTATCCACAATAATTTTATTAATAAAGTATATAAAATATACTTAGATGTTATTATGAGGATTTAACAACCTTTGTCCACCTCTTTTCCATCAAATTAGAAATGAATGTATTGTTTGTGCGTACATTTGGACTACTTCCTCCACGTAGTGATATGATTAATTTTTCATCACCGCCTCAAATTGATGAATATAATTATGGATATAATAAATATATATTATAAGTATTATATGATTATGATTTTGGAATTATAATATATTATTTTTCTTTCTTTCTGTCTTTTTTTTATAAAATCAAAATAGTGTTCATGTGTACGGACAAACTGCATTCTGCAAGAATGGTGAGATTCATTTATATATTTATACCTTTAATGGATATTTACAAATATGAATTTTATAAATATATATGAAATTTATATATTTATTAAAATTCATGATATTATGGAACTGGTATCAAAATACAAGTACCTGAAATACTAAATCAAAACTTACATGAAAAACGAAGTAGTTAAAACCCATAAATGATAAGTTTAAAAAATAGTTATTAATAAATAGGTGATGAAATTATAAAATTTTATTATATTTATAAGTTTTTATATGTTTGTTATATATAAGTATAATAAATTTAAAATTATTATAATATAGATATGGTGACTATGATGCAAGTGAAACTTGATGTAAGGGTTTTATGTTATAATATAAATTTTTACCAGGATTATTTGAGCTTAAATTTTGTGATGATAAAATTATATGATTTATATCTCAAAAATATTATGTCATTTATTTTTCTATTATTATTTATATTAATAAACAAATTTCTTTTCATTTTCCTCTCTATATGTACTCAAAGGTCAAAAATATTGTTTTTAAGGAGAATTGACTTTGTTTACTATTTAGTTGAGAATCACTTATTATATGTAAATATTTTCTTTAGAAAATTTCAAGAAATTTTTTAATATCCTAATTAGATTTTTTAAATTTATTTTTACCCATTGTTGACTTTCTATAAGAAGGTTTAAAAGGAATCATCTTCTCATTTTCTGAATATGGTAATTTTTACCATAGGTGTGAATAGAATCTTTGTTTTAACATACACCAAATAAAAAACTTTTCCTAAATTGATGAATAATCTTTTATTTGAGGATTAATTTAAAATTTTCAATGATTCCTTTCAAAAAAAATCTTAATATTTTAGAAATTTATATATTTAACATTGGTGATTCCATAATAAAAATTTATATATTTTCCTCAAGAAATATTCTAGTGATATTTTAAATGTATTTTTCATCTATGATTACATCCTTTGATGTTAATTATTCATCCTTAGGGATGTAATCATATGATATAATCCATATTATTTCCCTAAATGGTTTTTTATTATGTCGACGAAATATTGATGAAACCCATTTTCTTTTTCAGGGTTTAAATTCCGATAAAAAGATAAATATTCTCATGATATTGTGGTATAAATTTTAATGGATTATAATATAGGTGGTTCTATTATATAAGTTCAATAAATTGGGTAAGGATTATTGTTCTATTACCTAAAAGTGTACATAGGTTGTTTTCCTAAGACCGATAAGGGTATATGGGAGGTTATCCCAAGCCCAAAGTAAATGGGTGGTTATCCCAGACCTAAAATGTGAGTAATATCTTAGTGAATATGCTTGACATAATATTTATATGATTTTGATTATTCAACACTTTATACCACTCTTTTATGACATGATATTATACCAATGTTATTCTCTCATAACTCATATTCTTTGATTCCTTTATGATTTATTTCTTATAAACTACCAAGATTTATACCATGAGTCGTGATTACGATCTATAAATTTATTGTTATTATATTAAAATATTAATCTCATATTCTCATACCATTATCCTCATTTTAGGATTATAAATGATCATTGATTGATATCTTCCTTGTTTAACCTCATTAAGAATCTGATATAACCCTTTATTTTGTTTCTTTTTCCCTAGGATATGAAGAAAGGTTTTAATTATGATATGAAAAGAAGGTTTCTAGTTATTAATAACTTTTTAGAGAATAATTTAGATCGTTTATATACCTATTTATGAATCTAAGTTTCTAAATACACTAAAACTTTACAGTTAAATCTTGGATTGTAAATACTGGTAATAGATATCCATCTAATAACATGTAATATTTATGTTTCTAATATTTGGGTTACCTAGATAATAATAAATGAGTGGACCCTTTATTTTTATTCCATGTACATTAAATTTTCATTTTCATATCATTTTAGGGTATACATAATTTTTACATATTTTGAATGTCTAAACTATTGGTTTCCAATTATGGACATCATTAAAAGACACATGTGGTGGTTATTATTAAGGAATCCCTAGACATTATGAGACCTTGTATGATTATTAATTCTATCTTGCTAGAGGTCGTATAAAATTTTCACCCTTTGAGATATTATCCTAATATTATCTTTTATTATTTTTCATTTTTTATTTAATTTTTCTTTAATATTATTTTTAATATTTTTGTTTTCATTTAATAATTTTAAAGAGATAGTATGAGGATGAATTATAGACATTCAATAAATTATGGTTTTTTTATCCTTAATATATGTTTGGTTAACATTTTTTAGTGTCATTTTTCTGAATTTTAATTCATATACACATTTATGAGTTTCATTGGTGGAAATTTATAAAATAGGTGAGGTGGGGGGGCACACTAAATTTTATCGAGTTTTAAAAAAATTATGTCTTCTTTTTTTAAATATCTTTATTTTTTAAACTTTTAGAATAATTTTAATTTAAAAAATATCCACACTCATTTTTTATACTTGAGATGAATTTTAGAGAAAAAAAAATATGATTTTTGATCAAAATGGAATTCAATGATGATGATATGAAAGCATTTTCCCTCAATTTTTATTTTCAATTTTTTTTGAGTTTATGAAAAAAATTTAATCCATTACCATGAGCATTGTCCCAAATATATTTTCCATATTGAAAAATTTATAAACATATTTTTATATATTTGATACCCTCAATTTTATAGACAGATACTTAGAATTTTTATACAATCAAGAACTTCAGATCAACATTTTTAAAATATATTCTGAGTTCATGAAATGTATTTAAAATGATTCAGTCATTCATTTTGGATTATCTAACATTAATATTTATATTGACCATTACATACTCTATTTTTAAGAACATAGAATAAAATTAATTATCCACTATATTTAATCAACAATTCAATAGAACTATCCCTTATTTACCCTCATTTAAAAATATTTTTATGTGATTATTTCATGTTTGAATGTCGTGGATGGATTTTATGTGTTTTTGTTTTTGGAAGGAATTACATTGTATTAGTAATTATTAGGGTGATTTAATCATTTTGTAAATTTTAAAAATAAATATGGATGATTCCACTAATTATATTCATTTTACAAACTATTCTTTATATAAAATTAATATGAAAAAATATAACAAAATAAAATAAAATAAAAAGTTAGTACATATAATAAAAATAAAAATAAAAAAATGGTAAATAGTATTCAATTACCTTTTTATTTATATTTTTATAATTATATAACATAACAAAAAAATTGTGTGGTATAATTATAAAGTAAATTGAGTGAGGGATTATTAATTTCTTTACTAGATATAACATGAAATATATCTATCTACAAAACCTCCTCATTTAAATGTGGTAAAGTCTCATGCATCAATCATAATCTACCAAAGAATAACATTGAGTACATGATGATTGAATTAATTTTTCATTATCTCATTTTTTATTGATTAAAAATTTTATAATCCTATGATGAAACATGTATTTTCCCATGTATGATCATAAATATTAATTTATTATTCTCTTTTATTGAAAAGTTACATAAATTTTCATCGAAAATAGGTTTTAAGTGATGAATGGATAGAATAATTCATTTAAATAAATTTTAGTGTGAGAAAATATAAGAAAAGTTGAATGAATTTCATTAAAATGACATAATAAAATTCGTTTTGAAAAATGGATGGCTATTTTCTCATGTCGGAAAACGGTGTGGGTTATTTATTTAATATGGTTTTTTATTACGAGTAAATAAAAATAAGTGTGTTTGAATGACCATTGTAATATTTTTATATATTTTTCAATGTATTTCATTGTTAATTATCATAATAATTTCATTGGTATATAGGAATTAATCTCATTTTTTATCTTTTATTAAAGAAATTTATTTAAATGGTTAATTGATTAACATAGGATTTTAATTGATTTATTTATTTTGTAACTGATGACGATATAACCTATAAAAATTTGGTTCGGTTTTAAGTGATTTTATGGTGTGGGATGATAAGAATAGGGGAATGTTTTCCCATATATCATCACCTATGATGGGAGATTTTCCTCATGTGATATGGATCCTTATCTATTGATAAACCATGTTATTTTATGTGACACTATCATGTTGAGGTACAACTGAAAAATGAAACTTGTGGTAGACCATCATCTAATGAAAAATATCTATGATATCATGTGATAACTCCCATACATACATAATTCATTTCTCTATTTATGGCAAGATATTTTTTTAGATTTGACACTAATAACCGAATGATGAAACATCACTTTCACTATATAGGACTGATAATTTCACCTTATATGATCTAAGTCACCTCATATGATAATCAATATGTCATGATAGGGCTAAAATGCATTATTTATATGAAATAGGAATAGTTATAAATACATTTTATGATATTCTATTCACACTGATCTTGTCACTATCATTGATTCTGATATTAAAATAATTGCCCCCTATGATAGAAAAACTATATGAGAATTATACTATTTTTTTCTATGGAATCTTGATGTATTTACCTATGATTATAACATTGATAGTGATAAATTAATATCATAGCTTGGTTCAATCACTTCAACACACACTCAATCATCATAAAACCCCTTAAATATACCAAGGTAAGGCTCAAGTTTATTCATTAACACTCATGAAACCTATACATGATTAAAATATTACATGGGTTTGATCAATGTACCATGTGATTTATATGTAATTGGTGACCCTAAATTAATAAATTATCTTCATCAAGGTCAATCTAAAATATTAAATTGAAAAGAAATATTTCAATGTTCCTCTAATGAACCCAAATTAAAAGGAAACAGATAATTTAAGGATTATGTGGAAGATATAACTGAGGAAAAAGAATTGAGAAGCTTATACAAAGAATTATCACCTCATTTACATTCTGCACATGAAGATTATCCAAATGAGGAACAATTAATAAAGAACCTATTTCTATGTATATAAAAGTGGGGAAATCATCTATTATCGAAGTACCCACCATATTGAGATTAGTATATATATTTATTCTTTTATTCTCATAAGTTCATTTTAATAAAAAAATAACTCTCTTTTCCCTTTTTTTTATGTTTCTCCCACTATGTCTCTCTAACTCCATTTTCATTGATTATTGACCCAAGGGTTAAACCTATACGGAGGATATGGTGTTCTCAAGTTCTTATCATTATTTATTTTTTTTTTTCCATTCCATTTTGGTAATTAAGGGGGTGTTATCTTATACTTCTAGTTTTTACCCTTGTCCGTCACATTCTCAATTATACCACTTCCACAGTATAATCAATTCTACCTCTATTCTCTAAAATTATCCAACTTAAAGTGTACATGGATTTTTTAAGAGATAAAACAACACATTGTTGAATTGAGAGTTTTTTTGTATATTATGGGTTGAGGGTGTTAATGACACATTCCCTATGAGGGTATAGGGGTTAATGAGATTTAAAGGTGTTTGAAACCCATTGAAATCCCCCAAAATTTGAGGTTGAAGATGGAAAATAAATAGTAATAAATTAGATAATGAGTTATATTAATACCCCAAATAAGAAATAATAAAGGAATACACATGGATTTCCCTATTATTCAATTCCATTCTTTTTAACATTGTCATTTTAATTTATTTTTAATTTCACATTATTTTATTTTATTTAAAGAAATAGTTTTAAAAAACAATTCTACATTAAAAATACAAAAAATTACAATAAGATACAAACCTTCAAAAATTAACAACTATATATTTAACCCTTCTTGAGACACTACCCATGTCTTCCACTAGGATAAACTTTTAAGATTAAAATATCATTTAATAATTTTTAATAAATGAAAAAGTATAATAATAATTATTATTATTTTACTATAAAATAATTCATTATAATTCAAGGATATAGATTTATTAAGTTAAATATATCTAGGAGTTGAAAATATGTAAAAATAAATAATTAAAGTACATTATACATTTCTTATGGCTCATATTATCAAATAAACATCACAGGTACAACAAGAAAAATATAATAGAAAAATATTAATTGTCACATAATTAACATATTGAATGAACTAAAAATAAGAATTATTAATTTTTGGATTTGTATGAATCAATTTTTAGGAGGTAAGAGTAAATATGTCCATTGTTCATTATGGCCATTGCTAGTATAGTCATTATAAAGTAACCATTAGAATTAGTGTATATTAAGGGTAATAAAGTGAGTAAATTAGTATAGAAGAGAAAAACCATTCTCTAAACTAGTAGAAACATACATTATGGAGGTCATTTTTTAGATATTGTGAAGGATGTATCATCACTTGGGTTTTCTCTTAACCAGGACCAAGTAGAACATTAATCATTAATGTTTGATAAGAATCATTTACTGGAAAAGCTCATATTAGTAGAAATCACTAAAATATCAATTTTTGGTTGAACCTTACTATGAAATAATGAACATATCACACCATACCATTATGTTTTGTTCTATTAAAATAATCTATTATGAATCTTGGGATTAAGTATTATTAACATGAAAATTATTTTAGTAATAAAATACTATTTAATCTAATATGAAATTAAATATATTTCTATTATATAAAAGTTAAAATGCATATAATTATAATATTCATATGATAAAATGGATTTATTATTTTAAACCAGGATGTGAAAATTAAGTAAGGGTGAAATTTTTTTAATTATTGGTAAAAAAAGTAAATTATGTTAAAAATTGTAAAATATGTTAAATAAGACATCATATATATGTATTTATAACTTAAATCAGCCAAGGTAGTTTTGTTTGTATAATTTTGGCACCATCTATTATTTTGGATCACTAAGGTTGGTAAAGGGGAACTACAGGTCATAGTAAAGCACTTAAGATAGTAAATAAAATAAAATATTCAAAACTTTAATACATGAAATTCCACTCACCACACCTATAAATACCCACTCTCCCTTATTATTTTTCCTAAAATTAATTTAAATTTATATCATCATATATCTATTAAGGATTATCTTATTTATATTTTTTATCAATATTGAATAGTTTTATTCATTCTAAGGGGTGGATTTTGGCTATGAAGCTTAAGAGAGGTAGGGGTCCTTTTTCTATCTCTTTTAAATTCCTATTTATAATTCCATTAACGTGTTCTTCTTTATTACAATGTCATCATTCCAATATTGTTTTTATATCATTATATTTACTATATTTATTATATCATATACATGTGAGATCTAATTTCACACACATTATACTCCATTCATAAGTTGTTATAATGCTAAATTCTCTAAAGAGGTATGAAATTTAATATTACCCCATGATCAAAAATCCATTTGTATTCCAATTATTTGTGGTATTATAAATAAATTTTTTAAATAGGGGGGATTGTATAAATAATATTGAAAATAATGTATCTATTGGATCCTCTATCAGGTGATTAGTGGATTGAACATGTTTTTGGGATAAGTTCACTTTTTCCATCAAGGAATAATGACATGGATTTTTCTCCTTAAGGAAATATTATATCTCTAATTCAAATAAAATATTTTTTTAAATACTCATTTTTTCATATGTGTTTTATAAAAAAATTATTTGGTCTAAATTTATTTAAAATATATATAATAAATTTCCTAAAATAATAAATAATGTTAATCATAATAAGTACCTGATAACTACAATTCTATATTCATCACTTGATAAACTTACTTATTTGAACATCATGAATCCAAATTATTCCTTATATGATTCAAGGGAACCGAATTAGACATTGTTATTAATTCATTTACTTGGGAAATATATTTACATGATCATATAATTTTTTTTCTATACAGCGAAATATTGTAAGATGATATCCATTGATATATTAAGCTAAGTATTTTTTTAGTTGTTCATTATTAGACATTATTCAATATAATACCTATGCTCATTTAGTATGTGATGGAATGCATTGGAATTTTATGTGATGGGTGGGTCCAAGAATTATATACCCCCTATTTTTCAAGTATGTCTAATGAGACAAGTAAGGAAGGAAAATGGGAAAATCCTTACCATTTATATATTATGATTTGGTAAAAGGCATAGTTGATGTGATTATGATTTCGAAAATTATGTATTCACACAATTTCCATCATTATGAGGACATTTAATTTTATCCATGGGATTATTTATTACATTCTTTATCTATGGATTATGTTATGATTATTTATTCATTGATATTGCATTATTTATCTACATATTAAAACTATATTTCATATACCATTTTTAGGACATATTAGCTTATGTTGTAAAAAATCCCTTACTGAGAATCTAATATATCCTTTTTATTTTGTTTTCAATTCCCCCGGGTAATGTAGAAAAATATAATGTATGATCCAATATAGTAATATAATTAAGGATTAAATATTTTTCTAGAAATTATGTAATATGTTATGTTTTAGTTTAATGTTATATATCTAATTTTTTAAGGACTACTAGACCTTGATCCAAGGTATGTTTCCAAAAATAATTTTATTACCATGTAAAAAATAACCAATCATATTTTAGTGAATAGAGGTGGGGATGTTACATAAGCTATGTGATAAAGATTTTTATCAAATTGAAACATAAACACGGCTATTCTAGATTCCATCACAATTATAACAACTCATGCAGAACCCCTAGTGGGACTCTTGGTCTTGGTTATGATTGTGGGAACTTAAACACACACACACAGATATATATATATATATATTTCTCAATTAAATTTTTTGATAGTGTTATTGATAATGATGAATGGTGATCAATATGTTATGGGTTTACCAAAATATCATCCTTCAAGGAGTATTACATTATTAGAAATGATCATTACAATCATTTAAAATGAACCATGTGATTTGTATGATAATTTTTAAGTATGAAATTTGAAAATACATTTGATTTTATAGTAATCATATCCCCCTTACTCATTGATATAGTTTTTTAGTGTGATACATAGTATAGTTTAAAATATTCTGGAGTTGTCTTTTTTTAATTTATGAATCATAATGAGTTAAATGACTTATTAATGAAAATTATCATCATTTAAATTGGTTTACTAGCTTAACTGATAATTTAATAGCACCAAGTGACTATTATTTCATAAGATACCACGTAATATGATGATATAGCCTATATACTTACCCTAAAACCAATGTTATGATATTAGTGGACTTGTTTCAAATATAGAGATATGGAAGCATGATGATGGCATTGTCCCCGACCTAGAATCCATTAAACCGATACCCTGAGTCGGGTCACCACATGACCTCAAGCATTCCTCCTTGTACACCAGATCTTGCTGACTAGTAGTGAGGGTCTAACAGAACACGTGGGAAGACTATACCTTCTTTACCATAGTAAGAAACAAAATGTAACATATTAAATAAAGGAAATGATAAGAAATAAACCAGAAATATATGTTATAAACTATTCCCCAAATAGGGTACAAAACATAACCAAATGATAAATACGGAATTCCATGCTAACAGTGCAAAAAGTGAAGAAAATACAAAATAAAGATAAATAGCCAAGTCCCCAAAATGGGTCCTGACTTGATGTGTGGATGCTCATCCATGAACATCCCAAGCCCACTCAAATCCCAAGAAAAGTAAATTTTCCCTTATCCTAACCAGGGACCATGAAATATTCTTAGGTACCCAATGGCGGCCCGAGTAGTGTGTGAGTACAACTCAATAGTCCACCAACAACAATGTCTACAAAATATCAAGTCTAAATAGACAGTGCATGAGAATACTAGATAAATTAAATGGTAAAAAAAATAATACACTTTTTTCAATAGTTACCATTATTTAATTTATCAATTTTCATTATTTATGTCATTGGTTAGGAATTTAAATCATTTACACTACAGCCTAAGTCAGTAAATTACTAATTCTAAGGGACTAAGTCAAGTTCTCTATCTCACTAGGGAAAACCATTTCACAATAAATTACATCACACTTACCTTGGAGCCTCATTTGGGGTAGTTTCATCTTATTCAATCATTAGTGTACTAGAGCCTCAGTCTGACTCCCTAACCCATGCATTCTAGGGGTGGGGTTTAGAGCCTCAGTCTAACCTGACACATGGGATGAACCTCATTTAATTATCTCACACCCCACCAAGCCATGTAAACATTCTTATGTATCCATTCACCACATTAACCACATCACAAACTATACAAAATCAATACGCATAACATTCACATTTGAAAACTATTTAACTTGTGAATTAACCTCAAGCCTTAACCCATTCGAAAAATTACTATTTATATAGCATATCCCATTTAACCCATTTTCCTTTCTCGTGCCTTAACCTATTAAGAATATTCATCTATTCCCATACTTTGGACTATTTTATGTATTCAAAAATATCCATACATTATTCGATTTAACACATTCATCAATTAACAAGAATTTACCCTTTTCAACATTTTCATCATTCCCCATGAATTAAACGAATTATTAATTTAAGTATAATTCATAATTCATTTCGCATAATCACATTACTTCATATAACCTGATTCATAATAATCCAAACAATCCCTTATTATATTATCTAAGTCTAGAATCAAATATAAATATTCCTTTTTCAACTCAACTAACATTCAACATGTTCATTGGGGGAACTACTTTATCAAAAGTCATTTATATGCTTAACATCAGAATTTTCCATGTTCATAAATGTTGGTGCACCCCATGGGTGGCCCCAAATCAGTCTAGTAAACCTCAATGCATCCCATGGGGATCGTGAGGTGTTTAATTAATCATTTAGACAACCATTTTACCAATATATCCAAGGTAATCCAATTTAAAACTTGAGAGAACCATTATCACAAATTCACATCAAAAATCAACTTCAAAAATATGGGATATAACATATAGACCACCAACATTACCAAGATGAACTCACTCTTAAACTCTTCCTTTGAATTGAATTCAAAAACCCTTCGAGATCCCAACCTATGATCAGCTAGAAAAATTGGGTTTTAGGCATTCTAAAGAAGTAGTACAAAAATGCAAGACCTAATCCAGAAAAGATAACAAAGTGTAGTGTTATACATACCCAAAGCTTAGATCTACAACCAATGATGGTTCAAATAGCCTATAATTCAAGAAAATGGATCCTTGAAAAGATTTGGGGGTTTAGGATTGTCACTAGGTCTAAAGGAGGAAGAATGGGGAATAAAATATGGTGAAACACTTAACCTCTCTAGGGGGAATGGAAATTTCTAAATTTTTAAGGGGCGCAAGGTTTGGCTGCAGGGTTTCCTAAACCATACGCCAACCATGTTCCAGCCTCTATCCAAGAGGTGTCCAAGTCACACGGTTTCCTGGGGATCCTATATGGTTTCACAAATAATTTTCCAACATTTCAGAATACCTCTATCCAAGACCAAATGGTTTGGCCTCCCCCTTTTCATGGTTTGTTTAACTGTGCATCCCTCCTCCTAGATAAAATGGCTTGGCCGCACAGTTACCCATAACCATGTTCCAACCATGAAACATGTACCAGATATCCATTTTCCCCTTTCTTTCATTTCATAACCCCCTGATACACCCATGATCATCCTTATACATTCAGTAAACATTTAATTATCCCATTTTAAGATATTTTAACCAAGAATTAAAAAGGAAGATACCTCCATGATTTTAGGGATCTTACAACCTCTCCACATTATAATGTCTTTTCCTCGATCTTCACTTCCAAGTATCACTGAGATTCTGAAGAAAATATATTGGGCCACTGATCTTGAATATATAACTCTTTATCCAAGTTTTCTTCACAAAAATTACCATGTTACCACAAAACTTGAACCAAGAGAAGAAACATTCCCTATAGACCCTTCTCACTATTATCTACAACACGAACTTGATGGTACTCAAAAGATTCGTCAGCCTCAAACTCAACATCCTCTACATCGATCATGTGAGATGGGTTAGGGTGATACAGTTGAAGTTGTGACACAAGAAAAACATCATGCATACCACTATACCACTATGGAAGATCTAATAGGTACACCACTAGTATGATACTCCCCAAAATATAAAATGGTTTTATATACCTAGGTGACAACTTACCATGCTTTTGAATCTAACAGTGACCTGACCTTGGAAACACTTGAAAACACATGATCACCCACCAAAAAATAAAGAGGTCTACGATGTCGATCCACATATGACTTCTTCATACTCTAAGACATATCCATTAGCTTCTAGATAAAATAAAATTTCTCTGATGACTCTTGCATAAGACTTAGTCCCAACAACTCTCATTCCCTAGCTTCCATCTAATATAACCGAAGACTAAACGACCTTCAATAGAGAACCTCATATGGTGTCATATGATTTTTTTCCTAGTAACTATTGTTTTAAGAAAACTCAATAAGAGACACGTGATTTTCTCAAGATCCACCAAAATCTTGTAAACAAGCTCTAAATATGTCCACAATTTCCTAAATAGTGAACTATGACCTCCCATCTGTCTATGGGTGGAAATTATTAATAAAAAACACATATGCACCAAGTGCCTTCAGTAATCCCTTCCAAAAGAGAAAAGTAAAATGTGGATCACAATCCGAAAATAGCATTCATGGAACCCCATGAAACCATACCAACTCCAGAATATATAACTCAGCCAACTGATCAATGGTGAATTTATCTCAAATTAGTTATAAATGAACCACCTTAACCAACTTATCAATGATTACCCAGATCACATCATTCTTATTAGGTATACATGGAAGACCAACTTTGAAATCCATCATCACATCATACCATTTTTATTTCAGAATTGGAAAATACTACCACAAACCACTCAGTTAATGATGCTTGACCTTCACCTGCTGATAGTTATAACATCATTACATGAAACCCACAACCTCTTTCTTCATCCCTATCCACCAATACTGTCTATGAAGATAATGATATATTTTGGTCAACCAAGATGAACTTCACACTTCGATGAATGAAACTCAAACATCATCTCTTTTCACATACATGTAGGCATGATAATATGACCACGAACATAGACAATATCATCATCACCAACATTCCATCCAGAAGGTGTCTCCCTACCATCAAGGCATTTCCTTAAGTCCAAACACTATGGATATTAATACCTCATTTCCTTGATCTTACTCAGAAGTGTGGACTCCACTACCAAGGATGTAAGGGTCATCTACCCTTGTCTATCCTAAACCTCTAGATGCATCTCATCAAACAACTCTATCATCCTCCACATAGAGTTTGATTCTTGAATGACCTGATTTTGAGCCTTTCGACTCAAAGAATATGTAATGATATTTCCATTTACCAATGTGTATACCAACTCAAAGTAAAAGGACTACATATACTAAACCCATATTCACTGATGAATATTTAAATCATGATAAGATAATATATAATTAACATGTTTATTATCATTAAGAATCTTAAATAATTCTCCCAGTGAGTAATGTTCCCAACACTTTAGAAAATAAACCACTATGGCCAATTTGAGATCAGGCATAGGATAATTTCATTCATGATGTCCAAACTATCAAGAACCATATGAAACAACTTGATACTTCAAAATCAACACTTCCCAAAACCCAAAACTAGATGCATCACAAAAGAATGTATACTCTATACTCATCTCAAAAAGAATCAAAACTTTTTGGGGTAATAATCAGCTTCTTCAACACGTGTAAGGAAATCTCACATGCCTCAGACCATTCAAACTTGATTCTATTTTTGGTTAATACCAACAGAGGTTTATCCAAATGGAAGAAGTATTTGATATAGCTTCAGTAATATTATATTAAGATTAGAAAACTTTGGATATCAGAGAAATTATTAGGCTGGTTCTAAGATAAAAAAGCTTTAACATTCTGTGGGTCTACTAACACACCTACCTCAGAGACAATATGACCCAATTAATGAACCTTGTTAATAAAAAAAGGAATTTGGATATATTGGAATATATATTATTCTCTACTAGTGTAATCATGATGATTTTGAAGATGTTTGGAATGATCATCGTGATTCTTTCAGTACAGTAATATTTCATCAAAAAATATAACTACGAATTGATCCAGGTAAGGATGAAAGATTTGTTTCATTAGGGCCATAAACATTGTCAGCACATTGGTCAACCTGAATAGAATCACAAAAAAATCATAAAACCTATGACTACTCTTAAAAATCGTTCATGGTATATATGATAAGGTCTCTATTTTTGATGATGATACCATGATCACATATCAATCTTGGAGAACATTGAATCACCTCTCAGCAGATCAAAAATATCATCAATTTGAGAAAGATGTTATTAGTTCTTAACTATCATTTTATTCAAACTTCTATAATCAACTAAAAACTACAAAGACCCATCAATATTCTTGTAAAATAGCATGGGAGATCCCCAAGGTGATATACATGGATGAATAATTCCCTTGTTCTTCGGTTCCACCAAATAAGTTTTTAATTCCTAAAGTTATGCTAGTGTCATTCTGTATGGAAGAATATGAACCGATTCTACCCCCGAAAAAAATACTATACTGAAATCCATGTAACTCTCAGGTGGAAGCCCTAAGAAATATTTATTAAATACATCTTATAATTGATCTACCACAGGAGGAAATACAGGCTGCTCAAATCCCCCATCATCAAGTATAAGGCAACCCAATTGGGCTGTGAGTTTACCCAACTACTAAAAAACTATCCCAGCACAACCTCCTTAGATATCCCACTCCCCTTGGTGAATATAGGTATCTCTTTCCAGGGATGTGAACATCACCCTATGATGGTAGTAGTCAATATGAGACAGGTACAACACTATCCAATTCATGGCCAAAATCTACTCAAAACCAAACATCTAAAGCCCAAACAAGTCCCACAAAAAATGGTACCCACCAACCTCAAGAGCACAAACATTAAACTATCGAATATTTTCTTCTTTCACCCCTAATGGTTTATCGATCAACATGACCCCACACATATGTTCCACCACTAGGCTCAACACGCTAAAAAAATGGGATGATATAAAATAATGTGAGTCACCTATATCAAATAGAGAACTAGAGAGGGTTAAAGTTATAAGAATCATACCTCAAAAAGTCAATGGCTTAGCCTATCCACCTCCAGACGTAGGCTGAACTAGTTGAAGTTGGCCCATTATTCTTCCATGAGCTCCAGTTAGAGTTTCTAGTGTTTCAATACCCTGCTTATATGCTCGATCTCATTTGGGTGTACCTCATACATTACCCCAACATTTATGTCTGATGGATATCTAATTGCCTTCATGTTATGCATTAACTGATCCACTACCTTTACTCAGAATCAGCATCAATCCTCCACCTTTACCCATCTATCGAGGGTTCCTGTAGAACCTTTTCACATACCTCAAATTTTCACATGCTCGGCACTCAACTGATTGCTGGGGACACTGACTACTCAAGTGCCCTATGAGGCTTCACTAATAGTAGAAAACCCAATCTCTACCTAGAGATTTTGGTTCCCTTTTTTAACTAATATTTCCACCACCACCTTGGTGTAAACTCTCAAAGAGAAACTTTATACTATTGTAATTTTCACTACCCAGTTTCCTAACTAAAACTGCATTTCCAACACTTAAATACTCTTTAAGATTACAATCTAAAGTAAGGGTCTCGTATACCACTTTAGAATCCCTATTCAAATCAAATATATTCACCTAGGACTAAATCTCATGCCTAATCCCATCCCAGAAACACCTTTTTGTAGCTTCCACATCCCTTACCAATGCTAGGACGAAGCATTGTAAGTTAGGGAAGTGGCCACCATATTCCATCACTTATATAGAACCTTGGGTCAGCCTCATAAAATTTTCATCCTTATCCTATGTCAAGGTCTCCAGATAGAAATTTATAGAACCTTTTCCCTAAAATCCTTCTATATCATACCATCATCCTGCTAGGTATAAAATAGAACATCCCACCACTCCCAATCCCATATCATATAAGCCGCTATATTGACTATCTTCTTAAGAAAAATTATCTAGGTGATCATGAATTTTCTAAATAGAATCTATCCAAAACATAGTTTCATCATGTACACCCTATCCAGAAAAATTCAGAGGGTGTTCTAGCTAAAACTCCTTGGTCAACTCAAAAATACTTGGAACAACCCTCCAAGGGTCATGCTTTATCATCTACATGAACCAATAAAAGTTATCATAGAATTTTGCCTCTCCCCCATTACCCTGGATCATTGGGTTTTCTTCCTCCACTTTTGGATGGGCATTCTCAGTGCCATCCTCTTGTCACCCAACTAGTACACGATTTTGTGGTGAAATTTCTCACCAATTCCAAACATGAATCTTTGAATACTTAACATAAAAACTCCATAGATTTCACAAAAGAGGTATCTATACTAACCATAAAAACCCATTACACATACACTATCCCAAAGGATACCCTCACACCTATTTCATTATCTTTAATCATTCTTATCACAGGTCATGGTCAATATGGTGTAGACCATCAAACATAGTCACAAGACTTTATTTAGACATCTTTGTAAAACCATTTCCACACTCACAATGTAAATATTCCCTATTAGGAACATTACCAATTTCACAACTTGTTACAACGAACATTTTAACTCATTTACAACCCTTTATTGAGCATAATTGTTTAACTATTATTTAAAATTATTTCCATTACCCATTTTCATCACCGTTATTAGACATGAATTCCTTTATATTTTTAAGGAAAATGAAATGCATTTTATCCCTCAAGTCTCACACAACTTCCCCATGTGTGCCTACTATGATTCATGTCACCTATTTCCCAAGGTGCCTATTATGATGCATGAATTCACATTCTCATTCCATTCTAGAAATGAATAAATATCACAAAATAGTCACATAACACAATAAGTGAATCATCAAATGTTGAAATGTCATTAAACTATAACAACGCAAACCAATAACAATAACCCCACACTATACATAAGGGTTTTCCTCTATAATTGGGTTAGCTACTCCCAAGCATAAGCTCATTGAAAATCCTTTACACATACTAATCTCATGTCTACCATTCACAAATAATAAGACCATAGAAAATAACCTACTCTAATACCACTTTATAACTTCCCTACCCCAAAATCTACTAATCTGGTACCCTGAGATGGGTCGCCACATGACTTCAAGCACCCCCCCCCCCCATATTCCAAAGGCTACTGACAAGTAGGGAGGATATAATAGACCACATGGGGAGACTATACCCTCTTTACCAGAGTAATCCATGGTAGATAACATATAAAATAAACAAAACAATAATCAATCTACCAGAAAAATCTATTACCAACAATTCCTCAAATAGGGTACAAAACAAAACCAAACGATAAATATTAAATGTCATTATAAGAGTTTAAAAAGTGAAAAAAATTCAAAAATAAAGATAAAAATATGAATCCCCAAAATAGTTCTGGAATCTATGCCTGGATCCTCATCCATGCACATCCCAATCCCACTCAACTCCCTAGCATAGGGCCTTTTCCCTTTTCCTGACCTACAACCATGAAATCTACTCAAGTACACAATAGTGGTCTGAGTAGGGTGTGAGTAAAACATAGTGGGATTGCACCAACGGTCATTAAAAAACATCTACTCTAAATAGAGAGTGCATAAAAATTCTATATAAATGATAAGGTAGTAAAATAATATGCACTTTTCAATAGTCATCAAAATATAATGTAACCTATTTCATAATTTGTTCCATGGGTTGGGAATTTACATCAATTACACTATGGCCCAATCCAGTCAATTACTAAGTATAAGGGAGTAAGTAAATATCCCTATATAACTAGGGAAACCCATTTCATGATAAATTACATCACACTTTCCTTGGAGGCTCAATCCAGGTAGTTTCATCCAATGAAACCATTATGGGTCTAGATCCTTAGTTTGACTCCCTAACCTATGCATTCTAGGGATGGGGTTTAGAGCCTCAGTACAACTAGACCTATAGTAGGAGTCTAAATACATTATCTCACACACCACTAATACATTTTCACTTGCTTATTTACCCATTTACCACATAAACCACATCATAAATAATAAATAATTAATAAACATAACATTCACATTTCATAACTATTCAACTTGTGAGTTAATATCAATCCTTAACCCATTATCATAATTACCATTTACATTTCATATCCCATTTAACCCATTTTTATTTCTCATACCTTAACCTATTAATCATATTCAATAATTTTCATACTTCTTCCTATTTAACATATTCATAAATTTTCATATGTTAGCCCATTTAACACATTCATCAATTCACTAGCATTTATATTTTCCAACATGTTCATCATTCCACATGCATTAACCCACTTATTAATTTCATATACAATTCATAAATAATTTATCACAATCATGTTATTTTATATAAACCATTTCATAACAAGACAAAAAATCCATTTTGACATTATCCAAGTCTAGAAACAACTCTCAATATTAATTTTTCAACTCAACTAACATATCAACATGTTCATTAAGGGCTTTGCTTTATCAGAATTAATTTATATATTTAACATCACAATTTTCCATGTTTAGAAATGTTAGAGCATCCCATGGGTGTCCCCAAATCCATCTAGTCAACCTTAATGAATCCCATAAGGATAATGAGGCGTTCAATTCATCATTTATCTAAAAATTTCACCAAATATATCCAATGTAATGAAATTCACAATAATAGAGAACCATTAACAGAACTATACATTCAAAAATCAACATCAAAACTATGTTATATAACTATAGACCACATACCTAAATTCCCAATGTGGTTGCACTCTTAAACTCAGCCTTTTACTCGGATTCAAACACCCTTTGAAGTCCCAACAAATGATCTTCTAGAAAAAGAGGGTTTCAAGCATTTATAAGAAGAGTAATGAAACGACAAGCCCTAATTCAGAAAATAGAACCAAGAGAAGTGTTAGAATTACATAGAGCATCGATTTGAAACCAATGGTGCTCAAAAAAAATATAATCAAAGAAGATAGTTACTCGGAAAGATTTTTGGGTTTAGTTTCCTTACTAGGACTAGAGGAGGAATAATTGGGGATAAAATCGGTTGAAACACTTAAAACCAAAATGGGTGAAATGGTAATTTCTAACTTTTTAAGGGGGCGCACAATTTCCCAAACTGTGAACCAGCCTCTATCCAAGAGGGGTCCCAGTCACATAGTTACGTATGGATCTTGCACAGATTGAAAAACTATGTTCCAACCATGTTTAATTCCTCTATACAAGACCAAATGGTTTGGAATCCTCCTTTTCATAGTATGTTCAACCATGCACCCATCCTCCTAGATATCATGGTTTGGGAGAATGGTTACCCCTAACAATGTTTCATCCAAGAAACATGCACTGGATGGTCATTTCCCCCTTTCTTTCATGTTCCAAACCCCCAAGACATCCCTGATCATCCTTTTACATTAATTAAATAGTTCATTAGACCAATTTAATATATTTAAACATAAATTAAAATAGGGACATATCTTTATGAAGTCTGTGATCTTAAAATAACTAATTACATTGATAAAAAACTAGGATAATGAGTTTTCATTCCTAGTTATGATTTTGATCAGGAGTTGATATATGACCCATATTTCATTTCTTGTTATTTTATATATTATTCTATAGATTACCACTATCTTAAAATTTATTCATCATATGACCTTAACACCTAGATGGCATTTGAGTGTCCATGAGTTGGTATTCAAGTAGATATATAGTGTTAGGTATCCCTTCATCTGGTATACTACCTAGTTGGTTGTAGGGCCTCTATATTAGTTATGGATATTGGTATTCTCTTTATCAATATTATCATCAACAATGTGTGGGTCCATTTTGGGTATTCTGTTCTGGAATCTGCATTATCAATACTACCATTGAGAAAGTATGGGTTCCTAATATGACATGATAGGTATAGTGTAAATCCCTCTGATCAATCATATATCTCAATGGGTCATTAATAAGATCCATAATCCACCCCCATAATAAATATCTCTCAATACAACATTATTTAAAAACATTAGTGTCATTATTAGTATTTGAATACTTTTACTTTGAGATGACTGATTATTCCTCATAGATAAGGTTGTGTTAATTTTTAAGTCCCAAATTGTTTGATTATATCTTCATGAGAATTTTTATTTTGGAAGTGATACTTATTGGGTACTTGGGAAAAATTTTCTTCGAAGAGATTAATTTTATGAATGATTACTTTTAGACATTTGGGTTCATCTAGTCTTATATAAAATATCTTTTGAGACACTGATATTGTTATTATCATCAATTTTTTATGTGACCTAGACTATACAAATTTTGGAATTGAGTTATAAATTCTTTACTATATACTATTATTTTATATGATTCAATTATTTTTAATACACAATCTTGGTTTTGGTATTTTATAGCACTGAGATGTCTAACTTGGTCAATATAATCCCCATACATGGTTACCGATACAGTAATGTAATTATTATTTTATAAATGTTGTTTATTACTATAGAACATGGTGTTTATGGATCTAGATTTGAATTTTAGATATTTTGGATCATCTAGACTAATAAATAATATCTTTTGAGATATTGAATATGTTATGGCCCTCTATTTGATGTTTGTCCTATACTATCCCTACATAGAATTGATTTGTAAATTCATGACTATATACTTGTATTCCATATGCTTATATTATTCTAAATACACAATATTAGTTTTGGTGTTTTATAGACCTAATATTTCCAACTAGTTTATTACACTCACCCCCTATATAGGAACCTATACTGTTATGTAATTATGATTTTTCATATGTTTTTTATTTCCAGAGCACATGGTGGTCATGGATATAGATATCATAGTTCATGAGATGGACAATTAAAAGTATATGGAGGTCTCTTGGTGTAAGATTTCATATATACTATTTGATGAAAATTACTTTATGTTTTTATTCACATACATTATATTTGGACCAAGCTACTATTATCCAGTAATTATCATGTTTTTAAAATATATTATAAATCATTTTATTTTTGATTATTGTATGTCATGTATTTATAATACAGTTTAGATTTCATTGGGATATATGTCACATTTTTTTGTTATCTAGTGGTAATATAGTGGTTTATTGTTATATGTTATGTGGGTGAATTCATCCCTTCAGTAAATCCTCTCTCTTGGTGTTGGTGATTGGACCTTGACCTATTTGAGATTAGTTTTGAAAGTACTACCGACATTTTCATCAACCAAGGTGAGAAACTATTGGGGATGGTCATATCATAGTGGTATTAAGGTATTTGTGACTCAGAGATGAATTTTGGAGTTGGGAATATTTATGGTTTTTTTGTAAAAAAATAGTGAAAAATATATTTGAGTTTAATATGTTTGGATAGATAACCCAAAAATGGATATGGAAACAATTTCAATCTTGTACAATGTATCTGATACTTTAGTTATAGTCTCAAGTACTTATGGAACCATTTAAAATGTATAGTTAGGTTGGAATATGAATCAAATAGTGGGAAAGTCATTATTTATGTGCATGCATGATTTTGATAGGGGAACTATCTGGATATTGATAGTAAGGTAAATTTAGATCATAAATTCTAAAATCATGTATTTATATTATTAATAATAAATCAAGAATTATGAACTCTTTTTAGATGTGATATATATCTATTTTAAACCTTATATGTGATGTCACCTTCAAAGAATGACTGGATTTTCACCAAGGTGAGTTCCACCAATTATTGATTGTGATGGTGATGAGATATTTATCAAGGATATAAGAACATGGGATCACCACCTACTTCAATTCCACGTTTTGATCACACTATTTTGGTTAAGACTTATTATGTTGATGAGATGTTTCATGTGCCTCAACACTTGATTATACTTGTATTTTAAGTTGATCCTGATTCTATATAGTGAAGCCTGTGTTGGATGATATTGGTAGAATATTTCTGGATTTGAGAATATTAACTCCTATTATGTTTTTTCCTTGTAATTTTTTTTTGATTTTGGGAAGGTAGTGGATAAATTTAACCTTATTTTATAAAATGAGTATCTTTTCATGGATTAATATCTTTAAAATGTTTATTATATTTTTCATCCACAGTGTCAATTATAATTGGATTGAAATACATATCTGTAGACGCCGGAAAAGTCCGTTGTTCCCAAACGAAGCTCCGGATGCGGAAAGCGAAGTGATATTTGGAGTCAGAGGCACGTTCCGGAGGGCCCGGAGGGCTTGCGCGAAATTTCAGAGGCTCGCGCGCAAAGTTGAGTCGCGGCGCGCAATCCTCCCGGGATGCGCGCAATGCGCTGGGCCGGCGCGCTATTTTGCGCGCCCGCGGCCTGCGCGGCGCCTTTGCGCGCTGAGTGCTGATTCCGCGCCCGCGAAGCGAATTGCGCGCCCGAGACCGGATTCCGCGCCCGGGGTTTCCTATAAATATAAGGCGACCCCCGACGTTTTGAAGGTTGCCGGAATCCGAAGCGTCGCTCGTTCGCGCAATCCAACCCCTTCCGCGCGCAATGCCGATCTTCAGGTAACCTCCTTTCTTTCGCGCAATAGAGCCTTGGGGTCCGCCTTCGCGCGCAATCCCCTTGGCTCATTTCCTTTGAATAAATTTCAACCCGAAGGCCTTTGCGCGCAAAAGAAGCCTCTTGCGCGCAATTGCCCCCTGGGTGCGCGCAATCCAGCCCGATTGCGCGCACCCCCCATTTTCAAAGTGGTCGTTCGTTAGAGAATGAGCCGTTGCCCCCGCGCGCTACCCGAAGCCCGGTGCGCGCAATCCCAATCATCCGCGCGCGAAGCGCTGGCCCAATTGCGCGCCAGCCCGCCATTTTGCGCGCCGACCCGCGGTTTTGCGCGCAAAGCTCCTCTTTTGCGCGCAATCCGCCAGGGTCGCCTCCTTTGACCCCCTGAGGGTACCCGCCTGCGTGGCGCCCGATGATCCTCATCCTGGGTGCCCGCACCGTGCGCTGTCTTCCCGTGCAGCCTTCCAGGCTCGTGCGAAGTGACACGGACCCATCGGCAGCAATCATTCGTCCAGCATGACGTTAAACTGCATATTCGTCCAGCATGACGTTAAACTGCATATTCGTCCAGCATGACGTTAAACTGCATATTCGTCCAGCATGACGTTAAACTGCATATTCGTCCCGCATGACGTTAAACTGCACATCCGTCCAAGCTGCACGACGCTAAACTGCCTAGCCCCCATCGTCCGTGTTGCAAGACGTTAAACTGCCAAGTGTTTCGTCCTCAACACACGACGTTAAACTGTGCTTCGTCCGGCAAGACGTTAAACCGTCCGCTTCGTCCTCAACACACGACGTTAAACTGTGCTTCGTCCGGCAAGACGTTAAACCGTCCGCTTCGTCCTCAACACATGACGTTAAACTGTACTTCGTCTGGCAAGACGCTAAACCGTCCGCATCATCCGATCCCGTGCTCTGCACGTAGGGTCTCCCCCGGTTTGGATATGGCCCCCACCCGCTCGTCTCTGCAGGGATGTCGGGATTGTCCCGCTTTTGGGACGATTTAATGGGAGTGGTTTTTCCCTACGGGGGCAGGGTATTACAAACCCCTAGTTTCTCGTGGGAGGCTGCACATGTGTATCTCCATTGCGCCTCCCCACTACCGAAGCCAGTAGAGGGTGTGACTGGGATCGAGGTGTCTTCTGCTTTCGGTCCAAGTCCCTGCCAACTGAGTTTTGCCGCATCCGGGCTGCCTCAAGTGCGTAAGTCCTGACAGAATGAACTACGTGGACTTTGATCCCTGTCTTCTAAACAGGGTACGTAGGAATCCTTCTTGAGGTCCAAGCCCGCCACCTGGTCGTCCCGGTCGTATTTACGTCGGTTCGTCCATCAGTGGACCCCTCCAGGGTTCACGCTTGCGTTGATTCACCTATGAATCCGCCCCTGTGGGAGACTGCCCGTGTGTATCTCCACGGTGCCTCCCCACAGCCCCCCTTTTTCCATTTCTCCTTTTATCATCCAGCATGACGTGAAACTGTGATCCACCCGGCCGTTCCATCCCCCTCTGTGCGAGGTGGTTCGGTTCAATCCTCCGCCCGGCGGCCTCGACCTCTTCGTGAGTCGGCTTGCCGACGTCCAGCATGACGTTAAACTGTATACCCGAACTACGTTGACTTTGATCCGTGCTAACGCGCGGTACGTAGGAAGCCCCTACGGGGTCCAAGCTCTTCACTCCATCATCCATCCTGATCCTTACCCGGGCCGCCACATCCCGGTGGGGTCATGCCACTTCACTCCACTCCACGTTACTTGGGAAGCCGCCCATGTGCTGGCCCCAGCGTCGGAGGTTCCCCGCAAGGGGTTCTGTCATCTGATCCACTTTTCGTGTTGATCGGTCCGATGCCGTCCCCGCTGGACGTTAAACTCGCGGCATACCCCGTGTTAAACATGGGAAGCTGAGGAAAACCTCAGGTGACACAGTTCCCCGCACCCAGTACGGGATGCCTCAGGCCATCATGCCTTCGAGAAGCCCTATTAGGGACGGAAGACAGACGTGCAGAGCCGCAGTGTTACGACACGCCCCCAGCACCCAGAGCCACCCGGCCTTCTCACTGCAGGTTGCTGCCCCGCCCAGACTCCTTGGAGCGTCCGGGCGGAAGCAGCGTAATTAACCGGTGTCCATGAAGATATGGCGCCAGGAACGAGATTCACGAACATTCTTAAGTCTATGAGGGAGACCCGGATTAGGCGACGAGTTCCGAGGAGACGTCCAAGGAAGGAGGAGCCGACATCCCATCATCCCGGTTTCGATCAAGGAGCAGACGCCCCTGAATAAGGGACGAATGCCGCCCGCCCTTGGAAAGCGGGACTGCGGGACCACAAGCCGCGCGCCCATCCCCTCGGGTTGACGGGTGCACGCGCGAACGCGTCCTGGCGGAACAGCGTAACCCAACGCACATCCGCACCGAAACAGAAAAATGGTGAACCCGACGTGAATCTCTTCTCCTCGATACGAAGACCGATGGCTTTCAGAGGTGTTGGAAGACCGGCATGTTGCCCGGCCAAGCATTCAAGTCTTACCCGCCAGGGGCTGGGGAAGTGAAATCGGGCACTCCGTCTCGCAACGTCGAGGGCCTGGGTTCCCCCCACGGAAGGCGTCGTGGCTCTAATGGTTGGTTGTCGATTCCTTTTTCCTGTCAGTGTTAATGGGTTCTTCTCCCTGCTTTCAGAAATCAGGTCGCCCGATCCAGTGCCCGATCGCCACCCGCCCACTGGCGCAGGGATAAGGGAAACACCGACGTGGCTACTCCGCGCGGTCCTGCCCGTTCCACAGTCGTCCCAGCAGCCGCAATTGCGGGACGACCACGCCCTCTCTCCCCCTCGGAGGTCATCCAGAGAAGGGTGATCAACACCCTGGTGCGGAGATACGAGGAAGAGGGAGTTATCCCCACTAGGGAAATGGCTCGCCTAGACCTTGAGGAGGCTGCGCCTCGCCACCACTGCCGCCCCCGAGGGCCGCGCAGGGAGGCACCGCTGCCTATCTCAACGTCCAACCGCTTCGGGAGCTTATCCCCGGAGCGCTCTGACAATTCCCTTCCCTATGCGGATGAGGTGGAAGATGCCTGGGATCACCCTATCCGGGATTCGCTCCAGGGATCTACGGTAAGGACTCCCGCCAGGCCACGGCGACACCGCCGCCAGGCCTCTCAAGTCGAAGAGCGGGCTCTCCACCTGCCCGCGCCGCTCATCCCGACTCGTCTGTCTCGACGCCAACGTCGGGCACGAGCGGAAGAGGATGCCCACCTTGGGGCTCTAGCAACAGCGGCCTCATTGGCCCAAGCCACTGCTGGCTCCAGTCGCCAGGCCTCTGCGCATCCTGAGCGGGGGAACTCCTATGCCCGACCTGGATCGAGGCCCCGACCTCCCCAAAGGCAGGTTGGGTCGACTCTCCCGGTTGCTGGCACTGGCAGTAGCCACCGCGGACCACCTCGCGGTAGCGCTATTCACCGGCAGGATCTACTCTGTGTGGCCGATCCAGGAGGCATGGGTCATCCCACCTTCCGATCCCGGCCCGGAGGCCTGCCCGGAATCATCTCTCCCCGCGTCCCCTTTGATATCTGTCCCGGTGCCCCTCGCACCTTGGTTCCCAGTCCTCTTGGCCCCAGCACCAGTGCGGCCGGAGGACGCCAGGACAGAGATCAGCCCTGCCCCGAAGAACCACCCAGGGGCAGGAAGGCAAGGCGTCGACGCCGAGGGAAGAATGTTACGGAATTCCGGACAGAGATCCGACCGGTTTGCTTCTCTGACTCAGAGGCGGAGTACGATTCGGCGACAGAGCCCCTTCCACAATCCCGCCAGTCAAGGGCAGGGGTAGGAATGCGGCACGTCAGCCTCGTGCTCCCCGAGAGCGAGATCGATGTGATCCCCGCTTCTCTCCGAAGGTATATCCGGAGTAACGAGGGCCTGGTAGACCCCCAAGGATCAAGCTTGCGGTTGGTACCGGCCCCTCCGGAAGTGCCTTCCGTCTCGATCGGAGAAGCCGGAGACTTTTTCTGGGGACCGACGGTCGAACCACGATTTGGTGCGCCCTCGGCGAGCACCGATGCTACGGCAGGATGTTCGCTCGCCGGCCCGTCCTATCGTGATGTGGTAGCCAGGGCACCGCCACCCTCAGAGGGCGGCCCGGGATATGGAGGCCAATTGGCATGCTCGCTGTATTCACCGCCGGCCAGCCCGTCAGCCCGGCGGCCCGCCTCGGCACCACTACCAGTTCCCCGTCCGTTCCCAGCCATGGAAGAGGACCAAGGAGATCTGGGTCCCGAGTTTGAGTCGTGGAGCTTCTGGACCGTCCTTGCAGAGGGCCACTTCCCTGAGAAGTTTTGGCCAGTCGCAGGACTGGGCTTTGATGCACCCGAATCGCTCACCCCGGATGAGTTCGAATGCTTCCGCCGAACTCTCCGGGAGACTCGCTCCTGTCTTCACCGCCTACAAATTCCATACCCCGGGAGTCAAGCGCACCTGGAGGATATTGGTGAGCAGTGCCGTCAAATTGACCTGGCCATGCTCCCCGCGGTTCGGCACCCCGGGTCATTTGAGCACCACGAGGCCCTCCAACAACGATGCGTTGAGTGTTTTCAAGTACTCCGCAAAGTTATCGAGGAAGCCACTCCCCACGTGTATATCCGTGGATGGGGGCAGTACGCTGCCCTACGCTTCAGTGTGATTCGCCGACAGCCCGATTCGCTGGGTGGCCCTGAGGGTATATCCCCAGGGACAGAAACAGTCAATATGGCTGACCTGTCGGGAGAGGGGAACGACTTGGAACTTCTCGACGGGGGCTTCCCCCCCGAAGACAAGCCGTCGTCAGATCCATCGGTGAGATTTACTCGTCATCAGAGGAACCTCCTGGGGCTCCCCACACCCACTGAAGCACTGACGTTGAGCCGAAACTTCAGCAAAGGAAAAGAGCACAGCGAGGCTATAAGGCCCGCCGGCCCATCTGCCTCCATGCAGAGGGCAGAGGAGGATCCCGAGAAGGCTACGCTACGTCAGCAGCTCGCCGAACAGAAGAAGCTGGTTGACCAGCTCCTTGCCGAGCGCGCTGCAGAACGGCGGCCTGACTACGGTGATCCCAGGCCAGGGCAGCAGGGACCGGAACAACCGCTCCTCGATGAGACTCTCCCGGGCAACCGTGATTACGCCGTTATCGCCGACAGGAGAGAGGCCATTGCCTATGGCAAGAGGGCGCGGTATGTTTCGCCACACCCTCCCGAGCGGCGTGACTACCTGAGAGATCCCGCTCGGATTCCTCCCGCTGCCCCAAGGGCCGCTCCGCCCGCCATCCCACGAGCTGCCGAGTTCGACGACCCGGTCGACGACCCGATTGAAGGGCCATGCAATGCGCTCGTGGTTAGAGATCCTCGCCAGGACTGGAACCCATGTCCGGACGATCCGATGGCGGCACTCATTGCCCGCTTGGAAGCCTTGGAGACTCGGCAGGTGGCGATCCCACCGGACGGCAAGCCCTACCCAGCATGGGTGGATGACATGCCGGCGCCTCCGGGATTCGGGAATCCCACTTTCGCCCCCTTCAACGGAACTGGAGATCCGCCACAGCATTTAGCCCACTTCAACTCGAGGTGCGGGCCTATGTTGGGGACTCCGGCGCAGTAGGAGGCCGCTAAGCTTCGCTGCTTTGTTCAGACACTGGAAGGGCCAGCATTTGTCTGGTACAGCCAGCTCCCCGTCGGGTCGGTAACCAGCTGGGAGGACCTCCGTAGACAGTTCCTCTACCAGTTCAGTTCCACGACCCGGAAGACAAGTATCGCAGACCTCTTCAAGTGCAAGCAGAGGCCTGATAAGCGAGTCGCGGACTTCGTCGCCCGATGGAAGGGTCTCACGTATTCCCTTGACATGCCATTGACTCAGGAGCAGTTGCTGACAATGTGCGTCGGGAACGTCAAGACCGAGCTGGTCCCTTCCCTGATCACTCAGAATTAACCCGGAGGTTCAGGGACTTCTCAGACAAAGCTCAACGTCTTGAGGAAGCCCTGCAACAGGCCAGCCAGGCACACCCGCTGCCTCCTATGATTCCTGCAAGGAGAGTCAGCAGGGCTGAGCCCGCTGCTGTTTCCCAGATAGAGGCCCCCAGGCCGTTGGAGCTGCTGCCGGTGAGGCCAGCTCCACAGCCTCACAGGAATCCGCCTCCACGGGCTCAGTTCCCGGCCCAGCAGCGGCAGCCCCAGAACCGGCCGGCCCCTCCGTGTAATGTACTGCCGCAACCCAGGCGAGATAATCAGGGTCCACCTCCTCGGCCGGCCCCTCCAGCCCCTCGTCAAGACCACGCTCCCAGGGGCCCGCGACACCTGACTTACTCATTCCACGAGGATCAGGTCCCCGGTTATTTCCGGAGCGCCCTGGAGCAGAGGATTGTGCGATTGACTGAGTGTTGGAGGCCAGAGGAGGCACATCTTACGAATAACCCCCGCTACTGCCCCTACCATCGGGCCCTGGGGCACACCATCCAGCGGTGCTATGTGTTTAAGGATTGGCTCCAAGACCAGATTAACAACAATGTAATCAGGTTGGGCCCAGCTCCAGCACAAGTGGCGGGCGTGTTCGTGGGATCAGATGACGATAGTGGCAACGAGGACGAATGGCAGCTGGTCTCCGACCGCGGATCCCAGAAGTACAATAACTGGATGGCCCGCAAGACGACCATTCGCGCCCATGGAATCATCCGTGCGCGCTTGAATCAGCCTGAGCCCCCAGAACCTGCGGGTGCTGCTTCGGCATCGTCGTCCCAGCCTGCCTCTTCCAAGAGGAGCAGACGGCGGCAGCGCAAAAAGGAAGAGCGCGCCCCGCCGGTTCCGCCACTATCCCGCACTCTCGGCGATTTCATGCCCCCGGAGATGGGGGTCCCTCCTCGGATCCGCCCGGTGATGGATGATTCGTCCGATGACGGTATTGGGTACGCTTCGGTTAATACCGTCGAGCTGGTAAATCCCTTTTCGGTTCCCGACGTTGAAGAACACCAGGTGGACCTCCCTAGTGTCCCCGGTCGTCGCTACCGTCGGAAGAACCGCAGCAACAGGAGTCGCCGGGGCACAGCCGTTGGTACCTCCAGCCAGGCCGTGCACGCCACTGAGACTAGGCAGCAGGCTCAAAACCGAGCTCAGCGCGCGCAGCCCCCCCATCCGGGGATGACGGATTCGCCTCCGCCACTGTTTGTGGTGTGGGACCATGCAGAGCCGCCTCAGCCGCGTCGCAACCAGCTCCGCCCTGCCACGAGTCCATCCCGGCCTCCTGACTCCAGTACGGTGACCATTTCCCGGACTGCGACCAGTGAACAGCGAGATGCGCCAAGTACCAGTCGGCCGCCGATCCAACCGGCAAGGCCCGTCATGCCACCAACCGCAGAGCAACCTCTTGCAACCAGGGGCTCGCGCTTGGCCAAAAAGTATGATGTCCTGAAGCACTTGGCCGACATCCCAGCAAGGCTCTCCATCCTTGAGGCTCTGCGCATGTCGTCTGAGATGCGCGAGGCACTCGCTGAAGCCCTGAAAAGCCCCCTCCAGTTTGAGACAGAGGTTGCGGCTGCAGAGGCCTTTCACGCCGAAACGATCGAGGACGCCGAATGTCAGGCAGTTATCTCGTTCTCTGGTAAGGATGAAGACCCTCCTATACAGGGACATATCCGTCCGCTGTATGTCACTGGCCAGTTCAATGGCCTTGAAGTCCGGCGCTGTCTTGTCGACACGGGGTCCGGGATTAACCTGATTCCAACTCGGACGCTCCGGAGATTGGGGTTGTCTGAGGATGACTTGATTCCCTCCGACCTCAGGATCCAGGGGTACGACCGCACCAAGCAAACCCCGGTCGGCAAGATACGTTTGAAGACCCAGTTCGGTGACTTGGTTGCCAACACCGAATTCATGGTAGTCTCTCAGGACACTGCGTATAACGCATTGATGGGCAGGCCATGGCTTCACCTTCACGCGGCGGTTCCCTCGTCATACCACCAATGCCTCAAATACTCCCTTAATGGTCGAGTAGGCGTGCTTCAAGGAGATGCCTCTCCTTTTGCCTCATGTGAAGCCCGCTATCTGGACGCGGACTATTACAAGAGCAAGGATAAGCAGATCCTGGCAGGTGAGGTTGAGCCTGTCGCTGTTGAAAGCGATCCCTGGGCAAGTCTGGATGACGCTTACGTCCTCCCGATTCACCGGTTGGACGTCGCCATGGTCTTGACGGTCCGCGAGTCTCCTGATGAAATGGCCGCGACCGCCCGTGCCAGCACCAGTGGCCCAGCAGGATCTGGTAGCCCCAATGCAGTTTCCAACGCAGTCTCTCCCGTGGACGATCCCTCCCCGAGCGGAGAGGATATGGAAGACGCACCCCCAGCCTTTGAGGAGGGCGTCCCCGCCACGGTCGATGAATTAATACAGGTGAACCTTGGAACCGAGGCCGATCCAAGACCCACATTGGTTAGTGCCGCCATGCCCTCTGAGGAGCGGCAGCAGTACGTGGACTTTCTCAGGCAGCACCGTGATGTGTTCGCTTGGGGCTATGACGAGATGTCGGGGCTAGATCCTCAGGTAGCCGTCCACCGCCTTGGTCTCCCGGCGAACCATCGTGGGTTCAAGCAGCCTCCCAGGAAGATGCACCCATCCCACGGTGCCATGGTTGAGGCCGAAGTTGACAATCTTATCAAAGCCAACTTCGTGAGGGAAGTTCAGTACCCCAAATGGCTGGCCAACATTGTGCCGGTCAGGAAGAAGAACGGGCAGATTAGAGTCTGCATCGACTTCCGCGATCTCAACCGCCACTGTCCGAAGGATGATTTTCCCCTTCCTGTGACAGAGCTGTTGATTGATGCCACGGCAGGGTTCCAAGCCCTCTCCTTCATGGATGGATACTCCGGATACAACCAAATTCGGATGGCCCCTGAGGATGAGGAGTTCACTGCCTTCAGGGCCCCCCAAGGTACCTTTTGCTACAGGGTCATGCCCTTCGGCCTGAAGAATGCAGGTGCCACCTATCAACGGGAGATGCACCGCATATTCAAGCCAATCCTCGGCACACTGGTGGAATGCTACGTCGACAACTTGGTTGTCAAATCGCGCCAGCGTCGGGACCATCTCAAAGATCTTGAGAAAGTGTTCAGCTTCCTCCGGTCTCGCTGCCTGAAGATGAACCCGTTGAAGTGTGCCTTTGGGGTCACCTCCGGAAAGTTCCTTGGATTTGTGGTAAGATACCGGGGTATTGAGATCGACCCAGAGAAAATCAGGGCGATTAGCCAGATGCCTCCCCCAGGTACCGTCCGGGAACTGCAAGGGTTCCAAGGCCACTTAGCCTATATACGCCGATTCATCGCGAATCTGGCCGGCAAGTGTAAGCCCTTTTCTCGGCTCATGAAGAAAGGTGCCACCTATGTATGGGATAAAGAGTGTCAGACCGCTTTCGAGGAAATCAAGCAGTACCTGCTTCAACCTCCGGTCCTGATGCCGCCCGTATCCGGAAAGCCGCTGGTCCTTTATGTGACTGCCCTGGAACGGTCCCTAGGTGCCCTTCTCGCCCAGAAGAACAACGAGGGAACAGAGAATAGCCTCTATTACCTCAGTCGCATGCTCCTCGATGCGGAAGTTAGGTATTCCCCCATCGAGAAGAGCTGCCTGGCGCTCGTATTTGCCGTACAGAAATTACGGCACTACTTGCAGCACCATGAGGTACAGTTGGTTTCTCGGGTAGACCCGTTGAAATATATCCTGAGCCGGCCTATGTTGACTGGCCGCCTGGCGCGGTGGGCTGTGATTCTCCAGCAGTTCGACATCAGGTATGTGTCTCAGAAGGCCATCAAAGGGCAAGCATTGGCAGACTTTCTGGCAGCTCACCCGACCTCCGCGGATCAGCCGCTGGATCTAGGCTTTCCTGATGAGGTCATTCTCTCGGTTGATCGAGCCGATCCATGCTGGCAGATGCACTTTGACGGTTCATCCCGGAGCCCCACCGGTAGAAGACTCGATAATCCTAAGCTCAACAGAGTGGGCTTGGGCATCGTCTTCATTACCCCGGAGCGAGTCGTGCTGCCATACTCTTTCCTGTTGTCAGAGGGTTGTACCAACAATGAGGCGGAATACCATGCCCTCATCACCGGCCTCGAGTTGGCTCTCGAGATCGACGTGCCCCGTCTGTGCGTGAAAGGGGACTCCGAGCTGGTCGTTAAGCAGATAAATGGCGACTACGTTGTCAGGAAGCCGGAACTTGTGCCATTGTTGGAGTGCACCCTCCTTCTGATGGCCCGGTTCCCTTCTCGGCCAGAAATTGTCCATGTTCCCCGGTCGCAGAACGGTCGAGCAGATGCTTTGGCCAGCCTCGCTGCGTCACTTGCGGAGCCTGAACAGGACAACCTGATCGTCCGCGTGACGCGCCGCAGGCTCATCGCTCCCGTTATCCCGGAAGAAGATCGCAGCCCGTTGGTAAGTAACCTCACCACGGTTGCCCCTATGCCCGGAGCCCCGAGTACCCCAGATATGACAGTCGGATCAGCCCCTGATTGGAGGACGCCTTTGGTTGAGTACCTCCAACATGGCATTCTTCCATCGGATCGGGCCGAGCGCGAGCGAGTTCGACGCCGCGCATCGCAGTTCGTCCTCCAGAGCAGTCCCGGCCTGGAGCAGATCCTCTACAAACGCGGATTTGATGGTGTTCTCCTCCGTTGCCTTCAGGGAGTTGAGATCCCACGAGTCATGCAAGAGGTTCATGCTGGTTCATGTGGCGCCCACCAGACTGGGCCGAAGCTGTCCCACCAGATTCGGAGGTTGGGATACTTCTGGCCCTCTATGATCCATGACTGCATCGAGTATGCCAGGAGGTGCCATGCGTGCCAGGTTCATGCGAACTTTGTGCATCGGCCGCCGGAGCCTCTCCATACCACAAGGTATTCCTGGCCCTTTGCAGTCTGGGGACTGGACGTTGTGGGACCTTACCCGCCGGCGACAGCTCGCCAGTGCCGGTTCATTCTGACCGCCACGGAATTCTTCTCCAAATGGGCAGAAGCGATTCCGCTCAGAGAGGTCAAATCATGTTCGATCGCTGACTTCGTGACCTCCAACATCATCTATCGATTTGGAGTGCCTCACGCTATCCTCACGGATAACGGAACCAATTTCCGAGCAGCCGAGTTGAAGAAGTTGTACGCCAAGTATAACATTCGCTCGAACCATACATCTCGCTATCATGCGCAGGCGAATGGACAGATCGAGGCGTTCAACAAAACCCTCTCTAACATTCTGCAAAAGATGGTTGGTCAGAACAAGAAGAGTTGGCCGGACAAGCTCCCCAACGCCCTCTGGGCTTATCGGACGACGACTCGCAATTCCACCCAGATGACCCCTTATTCCCTGGTGTATGGAGCTGAGGCCGTCCTGCCCATCGAGATCCAGTTGCCGTCCTTGCGCACTGCGGTCTACGACCAGCAAGCGCCAGACAGAGTTGCTGAAGCCCGTCTAGTCGAGTTGGAAGCACTGGATGAGAATAGACTTCGCGCTTTGCACAACTTGGAGAGGCATCAAAGAAGAATGGCTCGAGCTTTCCATAAGAAGGTTCGCCTCCGCTCCTTCCTGCAGGGTGATCTAGTGCTAGCCCTAAGAGCGCCGATGATCCCCGGCAGGAAGCCGCCCAAGTTGGAGCCCAAGTGGGAGGGACCTTTTGTTGTCCACAAGGTCTATCCCAATGGCGCATACTCCCTAGCGACTATGGATGGTGAGCATGTCACTCCTCCCACCAACGCTAGGTTCCTCAAGCAGTACTTTGTCTGAGTGTGCCCACGTCCTGCACGACGTTAAACTGCATTCGTCCAGGCTACAATACGTTAAACTGTTCAGTATTCGTCCGCGCTGCAAGACGTTAAACTGCCAAGTGCTTCGTCCTGCATGACGCTAAACTGCACTACGTCCGAGCTACAAGACGTTAAACTGTTCAGCATTCGTCCTGCATGACGTAAAACTGCCCCTTAAGAACTACGTGCGGCTTGATTCCCATCCTTATGGGATACGTAGGACCGCCTGAACATTCATGTTTCAGGCCCAGCCCCATCCTTCTGGAATTTCCATCCCATCCCGGGCCCTTGGTCCAGTTGCCTCTGGGTATGTGGTGTATCGCGTGCGCGGGGGATTATGTCCTCATTTACGTCGGTTTTCTCGCCACGCTGTACGCCCCCCACGTTTGGGGATGCCTTCTGCTCCCCCCTTCTTTTTCCCTCATCGTCCTGCATGACGTTAAACTGCCTCTCAAAGAACTACGTATGGCTTGATTCCCATCCTTATGGGATACGTAGGACCGCCTGGACATTCATGTTTCAGGCCCAGCCCCATTTCCCGGGAATCTCTATCCCGCGTTGGGCCTCTGGCCCCAGTTCCCCTCCCTTTTTGTGCGAGGCGTATCGCGTGAGCGGGGGATTATGTCCTCATTCACGTCGGTCTACTGGCCGCGCCGTACGCCTCCCCCGTGTGTGGGACTACCTCACACCCCTCATCGTCCTGCATGACGTTAAACTGCCTCTCCAGAACTACGTATGGCTTGATTCCCATCCTTATGGGATACGTAGGACCGCCTGGACGCTGATGTTCCAGGTCCAGCCCCGTCTCCTGGTTGATCACGGGGATCTGCCCTCTTTTGGTTGCTCTCAGGGTGAGTCCTCCGACCCTTTCCGGAGATCTGTTAACATGTTTTGGGTACTTCGGTCTATGACTCGTAGTGTCAGATTCAATCCCGACAAGTCCTGTGTTGCTTGTCAGGCCTCGAGCTTCCTCTTGTTCGAGCCTTCACTCAAAGGGATCCTCGTTGGCGGTTTGGGTACGATGCCTCAGTGCTCTCCTACCGCTCCGGGTCGATTTACCGGCGAGTCCTGGGCCGCAAATCGATATGAATCCTGCGATTGAGCGGTTGATGCTCGTTTGCTTGCCCCGTCTTAGGCTGACGCGATCGGATGTTGTGTTGCGAATATGGTCAGCAACGTCCTTGATCGCCATGTCGGCTCTTTCAGGCTCTGAACATTGGATTGCGCAGTCCTCATCACACTCCGCCTTTATGCGTTGTAGTGGAATCTCGACACTCTCTTCATACTGACCTCCAGTACACCTCTACACGTTAGGCAGACCAACCAGGGTAATGACGTCGTTTGAGGCTCCCATGATCTGAGCACCAGGGATATATGCGGATATCCTCCCTAAGGGCCATGCGTAGCTGGACCCCCGTCCCCATAAGGAGGAGGGAGTCGCCCGAACAATCGCGTTCTAGGCCCAGTATATCTGGAGGCTAGCATCTCTGCCCCTCGGGTGATGGACATATGCAGATCCCTATCCCAAGACTCTTCTCCGGGAATCGTGCGTGACCGCAGGGCTGGGTATGTTCCCACCTCCGCCGTGTCTGCCGTACCGCAATAAGAGGATTCCTCCATGGTCCGAACCACACGACCTTAAACTGTGTTGTCTGGTCCTACCACACGACCGTAAACTGTGATCGTCTTGGCCGCCCGACGAGAAACGGCACTGCATCGTGATGTTCTCCTCGGGGGACACTCATGTTGGGCGCTGGTTAATAACCACGCCATTTCTCAATGCCTTCCATGGCTTGATTATTGTGGTGACGCCAGAGATTTCTCAATCACAGGCGTGTCGCCGCACAAAAAAAAACCATTCATCTTTAAGGACAAACAAGAAATATCAAATGCCGCTCCTTCTGTGTGCGAGGGTCAGACCCGCACTCTTCCCCGCGCTGGTGCCCGATTGTGTTTCGCCGCGCTTCAAGAACTACGTGCGGCTTGATTCCCATCCTTATGGGATACGTAGGAACGCCCGGATGTTTGAAACTTCGGGTCCAGCCCCCCACCTCTTAGAGATTCCCCCTTCTCTGGGGAATCCGCCGCCTTCAGGTCACCCTCAAGGCGTGTTCCCCGACCCCTTGCAGTGGTCCACCGGTGTCAAGAGTACTCTGGTTTATTGCCAGGAGGGTCAGGATCCGCTTGGTCAGGTTTCCTCCGCTTTTCAGGCTTCGTGCTCCCTTTCATTCGGGCCCATCGTCTACACCTTGGGTGGAGCCCCCGTGAACGGTTCGGACACAATGCCTCAGTGCTCTCCCACCAACTCGGGCCGGTACCCCCAATGGCCTCGGGCAGCAAATCGATATGAATCCTGCGATTGAGTGGTCGATGCTCGTTTGCTGCCTCATTTCACCAACGGTTAGTGCGATATTGATGCTGCTTTTCCGCCACGGTCGGCAGTACTCCCATATCGTTACGCTGGTGCCCCCAGTCCTTGAATGAATGGCCGCATGATTCACATTTTCCACCTCCCGTTCCGGCCAGGCGAAACCTCGACACTCTTGACACTATCCCTCAGTGCATCTTCGCATATCCAGGGGATATGATCACGATGTGGCGTGCTTTGAGGTCCTTATGGTCCGAGCTCTAAGACCTTAAACTAAGATCTCTCCTTATGGTCCGAGCTCTAAGACCTTAAACTAAGATCTCTCCTTATGGTCCGAGCTCTAAGACCTTAAACTAAGATCTCTCCTTATGGTCCGAGCTCTAAGACCTTAAACTAAGATCTCTCCTTATGGTCCGAGCTCTAAGACCTTAAACTAAGATCTAGCCCTTATGGTCCGAGCTCTAAGACCTTAAACTAAGATCTACCCCTATGGTCCGAGCTCTACGACCCTAAACTAAGATCTCCCCAAATGGGGTCCTACGTCCTGCATGACGTTAAACTGCACTCTTAGAACTACGTGTGGCTTGATCTCCAGCCTGATGGAGTACGTAGGAACGCCCGGGCATTCCGACTCGGGTCCAGCCTCAGGGATCGTTAAGTCCCGCCCCTCCTCGTCGCCGGCCGTCTGGCCTGACTTCGGGTAGAGTGGTGCAGTTGTGATATTCTCCCCGATTCAGCTCGGGATGCCCCATCGCAAGGATGGGAAGCGACGGTTTCCTCGTCAGAGAGGTGCTGTCTGAGAATTGAGGTGACTCACGGCCAGATTAGTGCATCCGCCTAATACGCTCTCCCCACGGTGGCGCAATTTTGAGAGCGTTGGATTCTGTCCGAACAAATCGTCACTTCGCCCCATGCTTCGCATGCCCTGTTGATCTGGATTTCCACCCTTGTGTCTGAAGGAACCCCAAAGCGGTATTCATGATGACATGTGGTCCGCCTCCTGCAATATGAATGATGGCCTTTTTCGGTCCGTCTATTGCAGTTGTTATGGTCGATCCACTGTCCGCCTACCGTCTTGGGCATTTCCTGGAAGGCCGACCGTTGTGGATGTCTGGATTCGGGACGCGCGATTCACCTTTTCTCATTTCCCTATGTTCGGATAAAATCTCAACGCCCCTAGCATTGTCCCGCTCGTGTGTTGGAACAGGTTGGGGGGATGGTACATTGATTAGGTCTGAGGTCTCCTTTCCTAGGAATGACCTCCCTCTTTTCTCCAGAAATCCAGGCCCAATTATGGATGCCTGATGCTTGGTTAACACTCCCGCAAGACAACGAATTGTGGTTGAGCATGTTAAACCAAAAGATGCAGATAAATATATTGATTCATACAGATGGATCAAAGTAGCGGAAGAAAATGTTTTGGGAATGGCAAAACAAAGCCCTTAGGGATTAGCGTGCTGAATGAGTCTTTCTAATGCCGCTACCCTTTGGCTGGTGGCCTCCAGAGCTGCTTCTCGCTCTCTGCGTGCCCTCTCTTCATCGGCGGTCGCAGCGCGCAGTTCGTCGATTCTGGCCTGTGCATGCTCCCGCTCGACCTGAATTGTGACCATCTGTTGGCCCGCCTCCGTCAGCTGTACCTGGGCGTCAACCAGCTGGGCTGCTAGTTGCTCCACAAGCTCGGTACACGTTGCGACGAAGGCCTCCTTCTCTGCCGCCTGCCCTTCGAGGCGCCGGACTTCCTGCTCCGCCGCGAGGAGCGCCCGCGTGCTCTCCGACATGTCCCGACTTTGTGTGACGTCGGCACGCCGGCAGCTCTCACGCATCTTTTCGGCCATGAAATCACGGACCGTTAGATGGAGGCGTTGAGCATCAGCTCCCCCGGCACACAGAAAGCGCAGCCAGGTTTGAAGTGATCCCATGCGCCCCAGCCACTCCGACGGGTCTCGCTTGAGGAAGCGCTGGATGCACTTCCACCCCCTACGGCGCGTTATCCGGCTCTCCTCGACCGCCTCCGTGTCTGAGTCGTCCATCTCCTCGGGATCGGCAGGCCGGTAGGCAGGGAAGGCAGCCAGCAGGTCTGCTGCAGGGTCCGCCCCTGGGAGGTCCTCACGAGGGATAGGTTCCCCAACATCCGGGCGACCTTCTTCTCTCTCCCCAGCGGCGCTGACACCCTCGTCAGCCCCCAACCTCTCTCCGATGGCAGCACCGCCGACGTCCGCAGCCCCTTGATCAGCAGTTGGTGGGGCCGGCTCGGTTTGGGAAGTCTGTTCCGGAGCAGGCGGCATGTCTGCCACCGGTCCACTCGTGGATGGCCCGGGTTCGGCAACCCGATGAGCCTCCAGTGTTGAGATCACTGCGCAGGGCATGCCATGGTTAGTCACGGATCGTCAACGGCAAGCACCAGCAGTAAAGTAGGGAGACTTACGGGAGTTCGGAGCGTCATCTTCCGCTATCCCGGTCGCCGCAGGAACAGTTGCATCAGGGGACCCCTTAGTGCTTGTCAGTTCGATAATGGGTGCCTGGCCCCCGCCTTGTCCTGCTGGCGCCTCTCCTACTCCCGCTGAGGACGCCTGACCGACATCCGTGTGCTCCTGAGAAAGATGAAGAAATGGGTTAGAAGCTGCATAAGAGAGTGGACGAAGCAGATTGAGTAGGGATACAAGCGGACCTCGAGGAGCTCAGTGACATCAACGTTGTCAGAGCCGGCCACCTCGCCGCTCTCCCGTGGGCTCCCCTGATGGGATCTTCCCTCGGAGCCTTCATCCTCCCCCATTTCCTCCTCTTCTTCGGAGTCGCTGCTACTGTCATCTTCTTCCGGCGGCATCTGTTCCGGAGCGGGCTCGAGACCGAGCATCACCTTCACCAGAAGGGATGGCTCCGTGTGCTGACCACGTTGGCGCGCGTACTCGTCCATGGCCGTCAGATACGCATACTGCCGGTTGAAGTCCACTCTGTCGGAAATCTGGAGGCGCCCGACCTCTGGCAGATAGATTCCTTCTCTGAGTATCTTTCGCCAGATGGCGTCGGTCCCCAGTGACTGCCGCAGAGTCATCCAGGCCGACCACAGCGCCGGGAAGACCGCATCATGGGAAGGTTCGAGCAGACGTCTCACCTGCTTCCTGGGCCGCTCGTCGACCACCGCACGTGCCCCCTCTCTGGGCGCTGAGGTCGTGGCGGCAGCTCGCGATGTGCCCGCCGCCGAAGTCCCTGCCCGCGCCGGCTCCGCTGTTTGGCGCGCCTCCGTTCTCCCCCGTGTGGCGGCGCCTCACCTCCTTCCTTGACGCCCGGTCTCCGCACGGGTAACTTCGAGCCGCCGAACTAGCTTCCGCAAAAGCCCATCGGGGTACGCGATGGCCCAGTGTTCGGCGTACACGGTTTCCAAGCTTGCGTCAACTCCGGTAGGAGGGAGAGTGATGACGTCGCCAGAGCCGAAAGCGGCAAACATCAGCCACATCTGGCGAAGGACGCCAGGGTTCGTCTCCTCCCGGACAGCAGTGAATACCCTCTTCGGCATCCGTTGAAGGCACCCGAACTGCCTGGCGAACCGGGTCGGCACGTAAGGCTCGCATATCACCTTCCCGTCGATCCGAGCCACGAGCACCCCGCCCCGCATGTTCAGGAAGTATTCATGCTGCTCCAGCGGACCCTGCCCATTGTCGATCATCTGGCCGACGGGAGTGGGGAACGGACTGAAGTTGAAGTTGGCATGATTGCCAATCCGGATCCGCACGCCCTCCTCACTTAGGGTCATCGGAGTGACCCCCGCGATGTTCAGCAGGGAGGGTCGCAGGCTGTTGCCCGGAGGAATGATGGCGTTCGGAAACGTGTACCCACCGAGGTGAGCAGCCACCCAGCCGTGGAAGAACTGAAAGGGCCCACAGATCCTTCGTGGCGACCCCCCTCGTGAGATGCGTCCCAGGATGGCATACAGCCTCGCCAACACTGGGACCCCGAGGTTGTATCTCTTGTTGGCGGCCATAGCGCCCGCCATCGCCAGTGTCGCCGGGCGAACGCCCATTCTCGCGTCCCGCACTGGCAGGAGCCACCCACTCAGAAAGGCGGCCAGGAACGCCGCGTACCGGACATTTGGGTCCCGGGCCTCGATGACGCGGTACCCCCATGAGCGGTAGTCGCCCGTCTCCAGGACCCGCCAGTACGACCCGTTCCGGCTCCTCTGAGCTGCGGTCGGGCACCGCTTCCCCCTACCTGGCATCTTGACCGCTGGGTCATGCTCCAAGAACTGGCCGAACCACTCCTTGTAGGCTATGTCCTTCTGGAAGTCCTTGATCCCAAGCCGCTGCGTAGCCAGGTCAAGGAGATGCCATGTCAGGATGGGAGTCCGTGACCTGTCTTCCCAGATGTTCTTCGGGGGCAGGAACTCATCGTATTGGTAGCCCTCCAGCGGGATACCTCTGATGCAGTGGATGTCCCAGAGACCGATGCCGACCTCCCCATGGTGAAGATGGAAGGTGTTGGTATCCGTAGACCATCGGGTGAGCAGCTCCGGCCCGAGCTCGGACTGCTGGTAGAAGTGGAACTGCGACGTCCACACCGCCTCGAACAGGCCGATGTACCGCAGCTCCTCTGCGAAGTGATCGCAAGTGTGGCGTACCCAGAACGCCCAGGCCCACTCACTGGTGAAGTTGCCCCCAGACCGCAAGTCCCAGTCCTTCAGCCAGCCCTTGGTGTCGTCCGTGACGCTCTGGCGATATGTTCTCGAGTAGAGGGCTGGAGAATTCTCCGCAGTAGGCTCACCCCCTTCAATGGTCCGCGTCCTCGGGTTCAGGACGTAGACATCCAAGTGCCTGGTTTCCCTGGCAGGATGCCCATTGTTGGTGATGTTATAGCGGTGAAGCTCGTCCTCCCGAGTCACCCAGGTCCGTGGCGCATCAACCTCGAACCCTGGCACCGGAACCTCATCAAGGATGCCGAAGTTCCAGAGCGGCAGGTTGTCCGACAGTGGATATGTCTTCTGGGCCGGCGTTAGTAAGTCGAACAAGGATTGATTGTTGGAAACAATATCCTTGGCTCCGTAAACCTCCTCGTTCGTCGCCATCTCAGCCCTGCGAGTGGCGGCATCCCCCTCATTTCCTCTGTGCGCGGCCATCTCAGAAGTTTCGGGAGTCGTGCGGGTTAAGGGATGAAGCGTGCGGGATCGGACGAGGCTGGTAGAGAAATTTGAAGGGTGGCGCGCAATCCAAGTGGACGGCGCGCAATTGGGAAGAATTTCGCGCAAAGTTCCGGGTGTTCGCGCAAAGACAGGCGAATTCCGGACGGTTTTGCGCGCCGATCGGGCGAATTTCGCGCTGGGAAAGGCAATTTCGCGCACGAGAGCGTTGGAGCCTATCGCGCGGAAGGCCTGAGTACGGAACGTGGGACCCAGGGCCCCTATTTATAGGCGAGGCCGGGGTCCGCGCTGCGCGGAAAGCGCTTTGCGCGACCGCAGCGGCGAATTTCGCGCACGGCGCCCCTTTTTGCGCGCCTAAGTCCCGCGCCGCCCAGGACTTCGGCATTCCGGCGTCTCCCTCGGAACCCGATCGTTGCGACCTCTCGCCGACCAGATTCCGAGGGGGGGCTTTTGTAGACGCCGGAAAAGTCCGTTGTTCCCAAACGAAGCTCCGGATGCGGAAAGCGAAGTGATATTTGGAGTCAGAGGCACGTTCCGGAGGGCCCTGAGGGCTTGCGCGAAATTTCATAGGCTCGCGCGCAAAGTTGAGTCGCGGCGCGCAATCCTCCCGGGATGCGCGCAATGCGCTGGGCCGGCGCGCTATTTTGCGCGCCCGCGGCCTGCGCGGCGCCTTTGCGCGCTGAGTGCTGATTCCGCGCCCGCGAAGCGAATTGCGCGCCCGAGACCGGATTCCGCGCCCGGGGTTGCCTATAAATATAAGGCGACCCCCGACGTTTTGAAGGTTGCCGGAATCCGAAGCGTCGCTCGTTCGCGCAATCCAACCCCTTCCGCGCGCAATGCCGATCTTCAGGTAACCTCCTTTCTTTCGCGCAATAGAGTCTTGGGGTCCGCCTTCGCGCGCAATCCCCTTGGCTCATTTCCTTTGAATAAATTTCAACCCGAAGGCCTTTGCGCGCAAAAGAAGCCTCTTGCGCGCAATTGCCCCCCGGGTGCGCGCAATCCAGCCCGATTGCGCGCACCCCCCATTTTCAAAGTGGTCGTTCGTTAGAGAATGAGCCGTTGCCCCCGCGCGCTACCCGAAGCCCGGTGCGCGCAATCCCAATCATCCGCGCGCGAAGCGCTGGCCCAATTGCGCGCCAGCCCGCCATTTTGCGCACCGACCCGCGGTTTTGCGCGCAAAGCTCCTCTTTTGCGCGCAATCCGCCAGGGTCGCCTCCTTTGACCCCCTGAGGGTACCCGCCTGCGTGGCGCCCGATGATCCTCATCCTGGGTGCCCGCACCGTGCGTTGTCTTCCCGTGCAGCCTTCCAGGCTCGTGCGAAGTGACACGGACCCATCGGCGGCAATCATTCGTCCAGCATGACGTTAAACTGCATATTCGTCCAGCATGACGTTAAACTGCATATTCGTCCAGCATGACGTTAAACTGCATATTCGTCCAGCATGACGTTAAACTGCATATTCGTCCCGCATGACGTTAAACTGCACATCCATCCAAGCTGCATGACGCTAAACTGCCTAGCCCCCATCGTCCGCGCTGCAAGACGTTAAACTGCCAAGTGTTTCGTCCTCAACACACGACGTTAAACTGTGCTTCGTCCGGCAAGACGTTAAACCGTCTGCTTCGTCCTCAACACACGACGTTAAACTGTGCTTCGTCCGGCAAGACGTTAAACCGTCCGCTTCGTCCTCAACACATGACGTTAAACTGTACTTCGTCTGGCAAGACGCTAAACCGTCCGCATCATCCGATCCCGTGCTCTGCACGCAGGGTCTCCCCCGGTTTGGATATGGCCCCCACCCGCTCGTCTCTGCAGGGATGTCGGGATTGTCCCGCTTTTGGGACGATTTAATGGGAGTGGCTTTTCCCTACGGGGGCAGGGTATTACAAACCCCTAGTTTCTCGTGGGAGGCTGCACATGTGTATCTCCATTGCGCCTCCCAACTGCCGAAGCCAGTAGAGGGTGTGACTGGGATCGAGGTGTCTTCTGCTTTCGGTCCAAGTCCCTTCCAACTGAGTTTTGCCACATCCGGGCTGCCTCAAGTGCGTAAGTCCTGACAGAATGAACTACGTGGACTTTGATCCCTGTCTTCTAAACAGGGTACGTAGGAAGCCTTCTTGAGGTCCAAGCCCGCCACCTGGTCGTCCCGGTCGTATTTACGTCGGTTCGTCCATCAGTGGACCCCTCCAGGGTTCACGCTTGCGTCGATTCACCTATGAATCCGCCCCTGTGGGAGACTGCCCGTGTGTATCTCCACGGTGCCTCCCCACAGCCCCCCTTTTTCCATTTCTCCTTTTATCGTCCAGCATGACGTGAAACTGTGATCCACCCGGCCGTTCCATCCCCCTCTGTGCGAGGTGGTTCGGTTCAATCCTCCGCCCGGCGGCCTCGACCTCTTCGTGAGTCGGCTGGCCGACGTCCAGCATGACGTTAAACTGTATACCCGAACTACGTTGACTTTGATCCGTGCTAACGCGCGGTACGTAGGAAGCCCCTACGGGGTCCAAGCTCTTCACTCCATCATCCATCATGATCCTTACCTGGGCCGCCACATCCCGGTGGGGTCATGCCACTTCACTCCACTCCACGTTACTTGGGAAGCCGCCCATGTGCTGGCCCCAGCGTCGGAGGTTCCCCGCAAGGGGTTCTGTCATTTGATCCACTTTTCGTGTTGATCGGTCTGATGCCGTCCCCGCTGGACGTTAAACTCGCGGCATACCCCGTGTTAAACATGGGAAGCTGAGGAAAACCTCAGGTGACACAGTTCCCCGCACCCAGTACGGGATGCCTCAGGCCATCATGCCTTCGAGAAGCCCTATTAGGGACGGAAGACAGACGTGCAGAGCCGCAGTGTTACGACACGCCCCCAGCACCCAGAGCCACCCGGCCTTCTCACTGCAGGTTGCTGCCCCGCCCAGACTCCTTGGAGCGTCCGGGCGGAAGCAGCGTAATTAACCGGTGTCCATGAAGATATGGCGCCGGGAACGAGATTCACGAACATTCTTAAGTCTATGAGGGAGACCCGGATTAGGCGACGAGTTCCGAGGAGACGTCCAAGGAAGGAGGAGCCGACATCCCATCATCCCTGTTTCGATCAAGGAGCAGACGCCCCTGAATAAGGGACGAATGCCGCCCGCCCTTGGAAAGCGGGACTGCGGGACCACAAGCCGCGCGCCCATCCCCTCGGGTTGACGGGTGCACGCGCGAACGCGTCCTGGCGGAACAGCGTAACCCGACGCACATCCGCACCGAAACAATATCCATTTTTTATAACACTTTTTTCTTGTTATCAATCATGTCTCTTAATTTAAGGGATTCCAATTTTTCATAAGATATAAAGTAATCTAGTTCTAAGGGAATAATGATTCATCTAAGGTTTAATGGAGGAAATTATATGATGATATGAAAAATTTATTTACTTTAAGGTGTCATAATGATAAATTTGGAATTATATCATCTTAGTGGAGAAATGTAAAGGAATTTTATGTAATATGGATGAATACCACCTTGAGATGTCAAATATTTATTGAACTATGAGTTATTTAAACCCATTAAGGGATAAAATATTTATCATCATCAGTATCACATATCTTTGGAATCAATATTGGTTTATAATGTGAATAATATGATTTTTATGGAATTTATTGAATGATTTAATTCATATTTGAATATGTTAGAGTCATTTGACATGAAATGTGTTACATTGAGGATTGAAGTAGATAACTATTTTCAACTGGGAATGACAAGGAATATTTAGTTTAGAGATGATAGTATAGGTTATCAAAAGAATATTTATTATTTTATTTTAATTGTTTGAGGAGGTGATATTGTTTTATGTTAGTAAATATTTATTATTATCAATTATGTTTCCTTTATGACTGCAATTTCTATGGTAGTAAAAATGAAAACTGGACCATTATTTATACTAGACCATTGGTTAAAGGTTTATTTACTAATGTTAGCTGATTAAACATTCTAATCCATTATAGGTTTCTAATAAATATAGTGAGGTGATCACCAGTGTCATCCACATTTTCTGAATGATAATCATTGAAATAGAAAATATTATGTTTTTTCTTTATTTTGAAAAATTGGTATCGTTTATGCATTAACCTTGACTAGAAATGGATGGATTTATTAAATCATAAAGTAGGATTTCTTTGACAAATGTGGTCATATATCTTTTCTTGAACACCCTAAGTTTTCATTGGGAATGTGAGGAGTGAAAATACCTTCCTTTAAGTTAGATTATAATGATACTAGATCTAATGGAAAGTCTTGAGAAAGTTTTCTCTTTTTGGTTAGTGGTACCCTTATCCTGTCAGGTTGTACGATGAGTTTCAGTGATAGAATTTTGGAATAGTTGTATAAAGAATCACTAAAAGGATTACAAAATTTCATAACTATTGTTAACTATATGTCAAATAGTAAAATTTCAAAAAGTTTAAGAGTATTAACTTGATCATACAACGATATAAGTGATATAAAAGAGTGATGAATTTAGAAAACATACCTTCTATGAAATTTTGAAGGATCATGACACTCTCAAATTAATCATTGGATCACTAAAATAATTTAATAATTTCAAGATTATTAAATTATTATTATTCAATATCCATATCATATGATTATAGATATATGATGGTGTGTCATTATACATGGAATTTTTTATAGATAATTGAGGGTGTGTTGTTGATCAATTACAAAATTAATTTGGTAGATTCCCTAGTGATTTCATGTTTGAGTATTGTGTGTGTGGGTAACCTACCCCAATTTATTATCATTATAAGAACATAAATTCACAATATGTTGTTTGAATCATAGATATATAGTTTATGTATTAAAAAATGAGCTCTATGGGATGTTATTTGTTGGATATTGAAAACTTATTCTTATATTCTATCATTGAGATATAATAATGACTAATAACATGAAATGGGTCAATTGTAGGTGTATAAATTTATTTATATGATATATTAAATATTATGGATGAATTTTAGTTATTTTCATGGTATTACATGATAATGGAATGAGTAGTTTTTCATCTTTATATTGTCTCTCATTTCAAGAAAAAATGTATTAAATGTGGGAAGAATTTAGTTACTTAGGATTGAATTGATAACTACATAGATTATGATTGAAATTATCTCTCAGTTAACTTCTATTATATTAATTGGATCCCATATTTATTATAGTATGTTTTTGTGAGATTAAATTTAATTTTATAGGAAATATGAATCGAAAATATGAATTTTTAAATTTTCATAGGGAGGGGAAATTTTTTAATTTTAACCAAGAAAGTAAACCTAGAGAATTTTTTAATGGTTTCATGATATTGGAATTTCATTTTTACTATTGGATATAAGAATCAAAATAATATGAATTTTTTTTGGTTTTGATGTATATACAATTAATAATATATTGTGTGTGTGTCATTTTTTAGTTATTAAAGAAAGATGAGGCTATTGAGATGCTCCAAAACTTCACTCCTAGATATGGTGCTAAAAATAAATTCTTTAAACATTGGATTTTATACCAAGGGAGATAACCCAATATAAACTTTCATATGTTTTAAATTTATATTATATCACCTAATAATATCACAGAATTTGAGGAACACAAAGGCTTAGTGTCTCTAGATACTGGATACATAAGAATATTATTGTGAATATATCTCTACAATTCCATCTTTCTATATCACCTTATAGGCATATTCGAGGTTATAATACTCTTTAAACTAAGGAATATAAAAATAAGAAAGGTGATTCCCCTGATTCATAGTAAGGTTAAACATAAGAGATAATAATATATGATCTTAAGTGAGCATAAGATAAGCGTTTGATCTTGATAGCATAGTCAAGTTCCATGAACATAACATTAGAATATCATACCCTAATAAATATAGAACATATATATAATAAATAAAGTCATATTGATCTGATTGTAACATAATAAATGAGTCATAAAAACATGAAAAATTTGAAAATCATAAGATTAAGGCACAAAAAAATGCATTGTAATCCATTTCCTATATCAAGGCTCATTGCCAAGAGCATACTCATGTAGTTGGTAGAGTCCCATAATGGATTGGGTTCAATATTGAATCTCAGAAATTTCATTTTATTGGATATAATTATTTACCCAATGTATTGAAGGTCTATATAATTTTGGTCCCACTCATACCTTAATGAAAAAATTCCATTAATGGTTTGATCACACACCCAATTCCATTTCATATTATCTCATGAGATATCAATATTTACCCAATTTATTTGTGGGATATATAAATATTGGTTCACCCATAACATAATGAAAACTATGGATAGGTGTTCCCATAGAACATTAAAACATTCATATTTCAAACATTACTTAATTAACCAATGGAAAAGATATGAGTTTCATGAAAATATCTATAAAAAACTGTAATAAAAATATTGAAAAAAAATATATGGTAGAATAATAATATGTTTTAATTGTAACATAAGGATAATTAAGTATATTAAAACATATGAACAATACCTTGCTAAGAACGCTTCAAAAGTACAACACAATAAGTGATCAACAATGGGATCATTTTATAAGGTGAGTTTAATCCCTCATTATAAAAATATTATAAGAGGTTTTAGAAGGTAATTAAGGACATAACTCCCAATGCGATAGATCTATTTTAATTAAATAAGAAAATGTAATAAAAATCATAAAAATTTATTATATAAATAATTTGTAACCTTTTTTGATAAGATAAAGTTATGAGTCACATTCTAAAATAATTTTAAATATGGTTCTTAGAATAATCATTTTTCAAACATTATTTATAAAAAATTAAAAATATTGGATCATTGAATGGATATAAATATTATCCAGAGGAAATATGGAGTGGAAGATAAAACATGCACATGTGAAAGGAAAATCCTTTTTGATATTTAAAAAATACCTTTATTGAAACCCACGTCATAAAAAAGGAAAATAAAGCATTATTTTAAATATATTTAATGAGATATAAGAATATCGCATGAGATAATATATATTTTTACCTAAATATAATAAATGAAAACATTTTTGAAAATAAATAATATGGATAGGAAAGACAAATAACCATAAAATAGGATGAGGATTATTCTTAGCAATGCTTAATTTTTTAAAAATTAAAAATTATATCAAGGAATAATTGATACAAAAATCCATAGAAAATGAGTTCATGAGAAATAAATTTAAATTAAAAAAATAAAAATAAAATAAAACACAATTCAATCATTGGGAATAATTTACCCAACTTATAATAATGGTTTTTAGAAAGAAACGTTATAAATCAATGAAAGGATATTGAGTTATGAATCACCTTTATGACATTAGTAAAAGTTAAATAAAAATACCTTGAATAATATAACTTTATATGTATGTGTAATTAAATTGAATCTAATTAAAGGTATTAAAATATAATCCATATAATAATAATTATACCACACAGTAAAAACAAGTGTTGAATATGGCATATATTTGAAAGAAAAAAATTGAGACCAAAAACCCTTATGGATTTGGTAACATTTGAATGAAAAAACTTTTAAACAGAACATATGGAATAGAGATTTTATTTATATGAATAAAATATAATCATTATAAAATATTTCACATAATTATTATATAAACTATATAAGAAAAAAGAGGTTCACAATATGAAATATGACTCAAAGAAAGAAATTTTGAGATGAGAAACCCTTATAAATATAGTACCAAATGAATCAAAATGATATGAATGAGGGATTATTTATAATAACTATAAAACTCGTGAAATTTTTTTAATAATAATTGTACATTCCAAATGGGGTAGTAATTTTATCATATAATATAAAAATATATTCATATAATTAAAACATGACTCAATGAAGGGAAATTAAGACGAAACCATTAACTTAACCCTTGACTTCCATAAAAGTTTCCTATAATCCTATATAATAAACATAATCATATTAATCACTTATTTATAACCTTATTAATATATATTAACTTTTATATACTTAATGTAAAACAATTCACAACACATTTATTAGTTAGTTATATTTTTTTCATCTTCAGATGTCAATAATTTTTTTCATTTCATATAGGGTTAATAATGGAAGTATTGATCCTTGTTCTTTGGAAAAAAATATTATAATTCCATGATTATTAAATTTAATGTAATATAATTTAAATACTTTTTTTTAAATTCATAATATCATTCCATAATAATTTTAGTTATTAGTTGTGAAAATTAAACTAGTGATGAGATTAGTTCATATAATTTACCGATATCAATGGATTACTTTATTATGATCATTGATTTTTATATAATACTTTTAGAAACATATTAAAGAAATATATTAATATCTAATATCATATATATATATATATATATCAAATTAATTCTTAATATCATCCACGTATGGCAATGATGAAAAACAAAACACGACGTTTATGGATGCGGTAGTCTGCATGTACACATGAATGACATTTTCATTTTTCAAAAAATATAAATAAAGGAATTGAAATAAAAATTTATCCTAAAATAATAATAATGATGTTATAAATATCATATATATTCATTAAATACATCTTTATAACTATCCATAAGAGTTATTGAATCGAAATATAGTACATTTTTTCATTCAGGCGGTAGTTTACATGTACGCATGACCAATGTTTTAATTTCTCATTACACTGAATGGAGGTACATAATATATATTACATAAATATAATAAAAATTAAGTATAATATAGATATAATTCCATTATATCATGGTGTTTATATAATATTTATATTAGGTTCAATAAAAAGTAAACATAAAATAACTTAGTTAAGACCATTACTTCTTCCATGGATATCCTCATCAAGATTAGACCATAAGCCATATTAGTTTGGTCTTTAGTGATACCAAGACCTCTGAACTTTTTAAATAGAGTTTGGAAAGGGTTATGTGAAATTATATCAATCTAATATTCTTTATATGTGAGGATAAGTGGGGTGGTAAAGGGCCCCTTTGAAAAGTGAGTGGGGTGGAATTCTTGTAAATGCCCACAAATTTATTTTAAAGGCATGTCACTTTCAAAGGAATATGGCTCTAAACATGGAAAATAATCGAGAGAGGGTAACCCTTGGATAATAAAATTCCTATACAAACAAAAATTTCTAATTTTTTGAGATATTTTATTCCTTTTCTCCCTGATTTTTATTTTTTACACTAATTTTCTTTTATCGTGGTAACATTTTTTTTACCTTGATAGATTATATTTGTGCATAAAAGTAAGATTAACCTTATCAGATAATTTGAATATTATGATTCAAAATATCATAACCATTTTATAACATTTAATTTTTATGGGTGATAGAAATTAATTTTAAACCTTCATATAATGTGTTCCAGATAGGAATCACTATTTTTGAATGGTTTACAATGGGTTTTTTTGTGGAATTGGAAACACCCAATGGCTCTATATACCTAATTATTTTAGGACCTACTTTCCAAAGGTATGTGATTCGTGGAAGGTTTTGACCAATTATTCTTAAGAACATGCATTGGCTGAGAGGATGGGAGGTCGGGCTCATCACACCCTTTTGGGGGGAATTATTGCCTACTTCGGGACTCTCTTATAGATTTGAGACATGCTCGTGAATCCTTCATTAATTTCAAATTATAATGTGGATCTATATAGAGTTAAAAACCAATTATTACCATGTATGGGACTGAGAATCATCTATATGTATCAGAGTTTCTTCATCAATAGAGATATAAATATGTATCTGATGTTCTCCATCAATGGTATCCCCTTTTGTACAGATTAGATATTCATTGGTCATGATTATGATAACGATAGTTTTCTAGCCACATAGTGGGGAACTCTAGAGTTTATTTTATTCCAGGGAGATGGAAGTTTTTTTGATGTTAGGATCAAACCCATAAACAGGCTTCCTATATATCCTTGTGAAAGGAGTCAGAACCCACATTTTTTGGTACCACTTAACGGGGCACATCATTATTTTTAATGTCATATGACAGGGATATAACCCTACAGTTTAACATCATGTAGAAAGAATGTCTAAATGGAAGATTCCTAGTAAAATTTTGTTGTGGGACTTAATCTAAAGCATCTCGGGGAACCAAGAAGGAAGATGGATTCTTAATTTTAATTAACCCCTGCCGAGAATGTGGCTTAGATAGAATAGGATTGATTTGGGGTGTTTGGTTTGGACCTCATAAAGGCTTCTTATGTATCACATTTAGAGGAAATCCCATGTAGTTTGGGTCTAAGTACCTATACCTATGGAGTCCCTTAGAAAATTCATCTTGTAGGGGAGTATATCTCTTTGAGTGGATTATGTTGAGGCTTACTCATGAAGAGGATGCCCTGTAAAAGGTACTATGAGGGATGTATCAACTCATGGTAATTTGTAAGCTTGTTTTTTTTCTTATTCCTAATTTGGTTTCCTGTTGAGTTTTGGATTATATTGGATTGGTGGTTACTCCTAAGGAGAATTTCCATTGAGTTCAGGCCCTATGTGGGTATCCTACGTATCCTGATTGTAGTTGGAATCAGAGTTATCATAGTTTAATTAGGAGCATGAATCATATAGATTTATTGATCACTAATAACCTCTAATATCACATAATTCATTCTTGGTGTGAGAAACAAGATTCAATAGACAGTCCAATATTCTACACAATCTACTTTTTCCCCTGGTGGACATGGAAACAAAGACCAAAGGGAGAGGGTGGAATGTTGAGTGTTCCCACCTCCTCTTCCCCCTCTTCCAATGATGGAAGAGGTCTGGGATATGACATTAACATCTCTTCAATTTACTATGGGATGACTCTAGGATGTGAAGAAGTATGGAGGAAGGTATAAGGAGAGAGAGGATAGGTCTTGGGTTCCCATCCCCTATCTCATATAGTGGCTCGTAGGTAGAGAGGATCAATATCTAAACCTCCTACAAGAAAGTATATAGTATTACTCCAAAAGGGATTCCCAGAAATTAGTCCCTTAGAGAGGGAGGATGATATCATTCAATGTTTAATGGAAAATAATGTATAATAATTGTCCTCCCAACTATTTACTGGAGGCTTCAGATCTTAGAGATGATAATGGGATGGCATGGTCCTAACCCTAATATCTAAGACTAGGAACACCCTAACACTGTCTTTGGGGTAGGTTTCCCCGTGACTATAGGATACACACTCACATGTACCTAAGGACCCTAAACATCCAATTGGAAAAGGTGGGAAACCTTGGAACATAGGAATACACACCAAAATGGGTGACGCTATAGTGTTCCACTCTCCATAGTTGTGTATGTCTGGAGTTTTTTTTGGAGGTTTCAACATAGTCCCTTTCATATAAGGGAGATAAAGTAGGATAGTCCCTACCATGGATGGCTTTGAAGAAGGCCTAATGAGTGGCATGTGTAGGTTGGAAATTAGGGCGAACCAAGGGGGATCACGTAGGGGGTTCTTCACACATGTAGGTTTGGAAAAACTAGTTTTACACTAGGTGATGGACCTCCTAGGAAACTACACTTCAGAGATACCTTTATAAAGCCTTCAATGGTCTCCACTAGTGTCTCAATAGTTGGCTCATACAGGTCCCTGGTTAAGGAAAGTGACATCACACGAGTGTTCATTAACCACAGGGTGAGTGAATACATCACACATTTATTTTCATTTTAAACCCTAGATGTAATTTAGTTTTATATACACCTTTCATTCTCTCTCATTCAGGTTTTAGAAAGCTACCTAGACTATTTCAAAGAGGTTGAGTGAAGGACTTGGAAGAGCATAACTTCAGTTGGCCTTCGAGAATTTTTATCCGTACAAATAAATGACTAATGGTTCTATTTATAGGAAAATATAGGTCCTAGGGTGATAGTATTATCCCGTTTAAGTGTATTTCCTAGGTGTATCACATAGGATCTCGTTCAGGTTGATCAAATAGGACGATTGCGCTGGTACCCTAGGAAACAATGGTGCTTTGGGGTATCAGGGTGAATGAACCTTAGGTCCATTTTCAATCCTTGGAAATTTTTCATTTAGATTATTTTATTCTTGAAAAGGTATTTTACTTTCTCTCATTTTCATCCATGTGATGAAACTAGGTTTCAAAAAAATTCCCCCCTCAGTATTGGATCTGATCGAATGTAGAGGGTCTGATCCTGAGGAAAATGGATAAAAATGGTGGATGAAGCATGCAGTTATTCCACATAGTTTTTCATCTTAGGTAATATTATGAGGTATTTCTCATAGGTGGGTAAAGTATGTGGGCTCTGTAGGGAGGCTTAATCATCTATAAATAGGGTCCTAAATCTGATGGTTGACCCTACCGACTCCAAACTTTTACGTATCGTCGCACTAGTCTCTTATCCTGACCCTCTACTAATGCTTTTTCTAGAAGTAATTATTCATACAGACACAATATGTATTTTTTTCATGATTCATACATCTAGATGAATGACTTATGTGGGGACATGAGTGATGTTCTTGCACGAGGAACTTGCACAGGGCACTTGTGTGAGTTTATGCCTTTGCCAAATTTTTGATATTTCTATAATTTTTTGAAATGGAGATTTATCTAAACATTGAAACTCTATGAACTTCTTTATATTCCATGGCAGATCAAAAGACTAAAATATATTATGAACAAACTAGAAAGCATATTGAAGATATGGTGAAGGTTGTAGGCCTCAATTACTATGATTCTTGTGATACTACTTTACCTGAACTAACATGATATTTGAACAAATATCACCACGATTTTTCTGAAAGTAATTATATGTCACTTTATAACCATGGTAATCTGAGGGAGGTCTTGACACCGGCTCTAAAAGTTATAATCCTCTATCCTAGTTTATAGACAATAAAATTTTTACTACTACCAACATTTTCGGTACAGGTTCATATATTAATGTTGGGACATCAGCCACGTCATGTGTTAGGAACCATAGCCAGTGTTCTTAGGATATAAAGTTGCATGAAGCTGAAATGAAGCCTCATTATTATCAATCCATTTATCATGGTTCCCAAACTGATCAATCAAAGGGATGTAAGAACGACTATGATTTTTTCCATGGATGGGGTGTTAAGATAGCACTAATGTGGGTACATTGGGTACATTGAACTTATTTAATGTTCAAGAAGGGGGTGCAACATGTCGATATTTATGAGGCCTTCAGGGAAGAGAAATCTTATTTTTATAAGAATTTAGAATTAATTCCTAATTTTCTAAGTCGATGGAGTCAAGAGACAAACTCCATCCATTTGATGCATGAATAATTTGGTATTAGTTTGTGGGATTTCCACAAGATTTCTGGGTCTTCGATACTTGGATACATGAATGGTGAGCTCATCCCCCCAATGTTGATGTAGAATTATGTAGAAAATATTCCACCTCTAGTGCCTGATCTGCAGAAGATCACACAAAAAATTACAATGTAATAGCCTCCCCTAAAGGGGGATATCCATCCAAGGGTATTGATGAATTCCTTTCGTAATCTGGTGGGTAAAGGACCTAGATCAAAATAACCAAGCTCTCCATATCCAACATTCCTATAAATACATGTCTTTTCTACTTTTTAACTATGTGGTTGTGTACCTATCTATTTTCATTCTATGATTCCAACAGTGTCATTAGTTTAAGAACATTTTTTGTGGAAGCCAATATTGATATAAAGAAGCATGTGGGTTTGGAAATCCTCGTCCTATAAAATCTTTATCAAATATTGTTGCATATTCAAGTTCAGAAGTCCCCATTCTAAATTGAAGGACTATTCTATGTATTGTGGTTATGTTTAGCAGCTCACTTTAGATCTTACATCGTGTAAAGTGGAGTCCAGGTTTCTGGAATCCTGTTTTGACTATATGTCTAGGCTATTTCTGGTATTTCTCTTTTGTCTATAAAGCCTGGTGAAATCTTATTGAGGCTGATCATATTCAAGGAGTTCAATTTCTTCCTGTATGAGAGCCCACCTACTAGGATTTTTTCTGATGATGGGAAATATAATATTGAACTAAGGTCATATATTATTGCCTTTATAGATGGAGTTTTGGAAACTCATATTAATGGAAAGGTTATATGTGAGAAATATACTCCATAGAGGTTTGTGCACTGATTCATGTACCTACAAAAATTGACCATAACTCTTCTAGTTCATATTCGATCATAATATCATCTAATAGTATCCAGAAAACTATGGATACTTATAGCCATTGATTTAGCTCAAGCGATGATCCATCAACCTCTACTAAACATGACCAATGGGTTTAATTCCTTGTATATTAATGCATGTATTTCATCATACCCTAGGGGATTATTTCTCAAATATATTCCTTGAATTAGGACTAGACCATCTGCTAAGTGAAAAAAATGGGGTAGAAAGGATTCAGCTACTATAGGAGATTTTTATTCTTATATGTAGGATGTTTCATCCCCTTCATAGGATATAGATGATGAGATCCCAAGTTCATCCAAATTTACTTGTGTGATATTCAGTCCACCAGCTAGAATCAAAAGGGATATGCCAACTAAGATTTCACCAAGGTGGTCTGGTCACCTACTCCAAGAAGAGACCTGAGTTTCATTTTCTCATCCTTCATCTATGAAATAGAGTGTCAGAAATCTTGTAAAATCCATGGTTTTTGAATAATAGTCAAGGTATATTGATATGTCCTTATAATTCATACAACTAGAGGTATTGAAACTCTGGAAAATTATATCTTCTGATGTTGAAATCATATTAGGAACTCCTTCATGTTGGGATGAGGATTATAGGTATAAGAGATGGTCGAGCTTCATCAGATCTTTAGTATGAGAATATTCCCATTGAGGTGAGGATTTACATTCAAGAACTAGATATGGTAATTTATGTGACTAGAATATGGATCCTAGCCACAAGGTGGGTGGAGGATATGATGAGTTGGGGCACTGCTAAATGGGTTGACCATTCATCTTATGAGGAATGGTTTGATTATGTAAATTATGAAGATGTAAGTCCTCCTTTTCTCATATCTTCTCTTATTATTCATTTATTTTAACTAGAATAGAGAAATTTTGTTAATGGGGATGTAATTTTTATTTGTAGTGGGTTGAGGGGAAATTAATTGGGGTTCCGTCTCCAAGATATGGGCCAAATGTAACCCCACTTGGTGTTGATGAATCATCTCCCAAATCGGGAGAACTATCCCCAGGGTAGGAAATGATGGATGATGAGATGGTAGGGGAAGTACCATTTCTGCCTTTAATACCTATATTTGATGAGGTTGACACTATCCCTCCTCCATATAAAAATTAAGGGAACTAGAGGATAAAATCGTAACCTCAGCATCTCATTGATAGTGGTAAGCCATCGCAACACCGTTAATATATTAATTATCCATAGAAAGTGTATAACCCTTTTTTTATTGAAATTACTTATTCCCTATCTTATCTTAAGTGGATTATAGATAAAACTTCAAGAACTGAGGAGGTTTTTATGTACCATGTGTGGATCCCTACTGATAAGTCGTCTCCCTTGACAGAAGAATTGTCGAGGGTTGAGGATATTCCATATCCTCCTATCACTTTTCCTACTATTGTGGAAAGAGAGGAGTATTATGGTAATGTAAATGTGAATCATAAGGTTCTCAATCTTATTACAAAATTTTTTAATTATGATATTTCAGGTTCATCTCATGCACTGAAGAACCTTAAGATGACTGATGTTGACCCTCCGACAGTAAATGAGAAAGTTGTTCGGGGTATCAATTTATTGGAGGAGGCTTCTGTGCTGGGTCCCAAGAAAAATATTCTAATTGTCTCAGTGGGTGAGATTACTATGGGGCATGGGATGTCAATATATTCCATGAGAAATATTTTCATTAACTTTGATTAATAATGGAAGATATTAATCTTCCTACTACATTAGAATAATTTGAGGGACATAATAGGGAATTGAACAGACATGAGACTTTATTTCTTGTATAACCAATTTCTTTGTACCTGAGCCTCTGACCATGAATTAATATAATGCATAGTTCTATCCATAGATAATTTCATAGTGATATTCATGAAAAAGATGTTGAAGTCCATATGACTACCACTATTGAGGGGGCGGTTTAGGTGAATCTTGATATGGAAAGTCCTCTTGAGCCTCATTTGGAGAGTCCCGAGAAGACCTTGCAAAGTGACCCTCTTTAAAAGGTTCCAATTCAAAAAACCAAAGTTAGGGAGGATAGAGATAAATCCACCTCAACTATTGACCCTCTATTGGTTGAGTGCCACTGGCTACTAATCAATCCCTATTTCTTTTACCTACTATATTTTTCAAGTCTAACGATGATTCTTTCTCAATGCTCAGTGCCATCAAAATATGTGGTTGGTTATGAGGGAAAAACCTCTCTTAAAATTCATTTGGTACTTGAATAAGAAACAATTATTAGTTATGTGGTAATGGGACTAGATTCTTTAACAAGTTTATAGATCCCAGAGTATGTTTCTTTCAGAGAGTAGATTTGATTCAGATTCAGAGTTGTAGAATTCACTCTACTTTACATGCCATGGGGTGGGAATGATATTTGGGAAATAATATCTAAGACACTTCTTGAGGAATGGAATTCAAGAATCCAATGACTTTTAATTATTTTTGGTATGATGGGATATGGGGGATTTGATTATCTCATGATTAAAATTGTTTTGAAAGAGATCATAAGCAAATAGGAGCAAGAGCATGAGCTTCAAAAGGACCTCATAAAGGAGAATCTTATCATAAATAATGATGATCTCAAGGATGCATTACCCAAAGTGAAGGCCAAATACACCAAGAAGCTAGAGGAATGTATGAAACGGGTTAATGAGAAAACCATTAAAGTTTCTCGCCTTCATTAGTAATTGGATCACACTTAGGGGGATCGTATACAACTCTATCAATCATTGGAAGAATCCCAAATCGAATGGTCAACTTCCATTACAGATGCAAAGGAAGCACTTCTCCAGGACAAGGAGACCAAATCCATTCGACTGACTAGGATTAAGTAGGTGGACGATGGGGCTTGGGAGGCCATTCAACATATGGAGAGTTTTTTGGATGGTCTATTATAAAGTATGAGGGAGAGACTTCATCTTGTGGATGGTCCTTGGATTTTTTTTATCTCATAAATGAAGAAAAATTTGTTTCCAATCATCTATGAATTCATCCATGTCTTTCTTCTGTGATCACAACATATTTTTTTAAATAATTTTCATGAAAAAAATTATATTTTTTTAATTCACAGTGACGGGATGGGGAGATTTTCTCATTTTTACCTATTTCATGGGGCCTTGTAACATGTTTCAACTGTTTCTAGGGTTGTACGAATAATCCTACAAGATTTTGGTCTTTTATTTCATCACCCTACTTGTTTCTTAATCTCATTACGATGTAGAATTAGTGGGTGAGACATGGATTTTTCGTACACTTACCTTTTTGGGTTTTCAACTTAATAGTTTTTTGTGCCCTTTATCTTTTTGTTGATCTATTCTACCTAAAACATATCGAGTGCAGGTCTAGTGAGTTGAGACTCGACTTTTTTCAATATTTTCATTTATGGGTTTTCAATCTAGCAAGTATTGTGTCTCATTATATGGTAAGCTTAAAGTTATAAAAGTTAAAATATTGTGGCTAGTGTTTTAGGTTGAAAATATTTAACCATAAACTTTGAAATAATGACCCAAATAGGGCTTATGGTCCATGAATGTTCAGAAAATCATTATATATACAGTGGGGAATCTTGAGCCATGGTTTTGGGGTTCCTATATCTAAAACACAATATTATGAAATAGAGAATGTCTCTCCTGAGGATGAAGTTATTGTTGATTGACAAACCTATTTTTTGGATTTTTTTTATACAAGACCGACTAGGGTGCATACTACATAGTAAATAGTAGCATTATTTGGCTGAAAGTATCTGCAGTTTGTGAGAAAATTATACAATGAATATTGGGGTGTATTATAGAATATTCAATAAAAGAAGTTCTCAGGAATTATGATTTTCTATTACTGATAGTTGAAGTTTAATAATTTCATTTATCAAGACCACGATGGGTTGTTTTTCCAAAGGGAGGTGTTTGAGAATGAAGGGAAAATTTTTATTGATACTATCCATGAATGGGAAACAACTCCTATATTAATTTGGATCAAGTGAAGGAGGGTACATTTTTTTATATGATTAATGTCAGGGGGAAGTCCCCTTTTTGAAAAAGGTAAATATATCACGCAGTTTAATGTCATGTGATCAGATCATTAACCATGAATTTTAACATCTTATGTCAAGGAAGTTGTTGTGCATTTTAACGATTTGTTATCAAGATGTTATGTTATGCAGTTTAAATCCATACAGTGAGGACATTATGTTATATAGGTTAAATTCGTTCAGTAAGGACATTATGGGCTATAATTTAAACACTTTATTTTTACTGAAGGGCTGATGATTATCAAATTCTTGGTAATTTTTCTGGAAATATGATACCATAATTGGGTTTGGGAGGATAGATTTGTAAGGTATTATTTTGTGATTTCAAAATATGAGGAGTGGTATGGGAAAAGTATTATGTTGTTAGACGAGGTTTCTCATGAGGATGTGGTTACCACTAATTGAAAACCCCATTTTGAAGGATGTTTTATATAAGTACAATAAGAGTTTGAACTATATAGTCAGCAGTTTCATCATTTGGATGATAGGCTCTGATGTTTTTAAGAAACTTATACAAATCCAACTAGAGAATATTACATCATAGTTAAAAAATGATTCTTGAATAATTATGGAATTGTGCTGTTAAAATTTGTAGAAATGTTTCAAATATTAGGATTTCCCTGGGCATAGAGTTTGATTTACGGGAGAAAATTATGTAAACACATAAGGGGTATTTCAAGTAAAATTTTTCCAATAATGGGGAAAAGATGTTTCCTATGCAGGTTTGAACCAAGCATAGGATTACAGTTCCTTTAGTTTTATGTTATAAAATTAGGATCATGATATTATGGAAATGAAATATGACATGTAACCTACCATAGCATAGTCCTTCTGGCATACTTCTAACATGAAGAAGGAAATCAAGAACCACAGTCTTCAGGGTTCTCAGATCAAGATAAATGGTACGAGATGAATATGGAATGGATGACTATTGAAATTGAATCAGGGGTTACAGCATATTCTCATCAAACTTATGGGGATATAAGAGGCTTATATCATGGGTGAAGTTTCCACTATTTGACAAACCCATTTGTGGGATATTTTATGAAAGGCCAACTATGTCACATACTATATAGTCAAATGGTGGAATCCTTTAACTAGATATCCTATTTTATGGTCCACTTTATTTAAATTTGGCTGGGGAATATTAAAAAATAGTCAGGAAAAGGAGATCTCAGGTATTAGACATTTTGCCACCAAAATATGAGGAAAGATTATGAAGATCCGAAAATCTTCAAGATTAGGACTATGACATGTAGAATGGATAGGTCCAAGCATAAAGGAAACCTTTGTATTAATATTATCCATGATTTGGAAGAATCTTTTATAGATCTGACTCATATATAGAAGGGGGCATCATTGTTTCTGTGGCGGTCCTCCTATTGAGGGGACCCAAATTAAGATCTCGTACATGTATCTTTGTTTGTACATAGGATAGGGGTTATTTTTCTTTACCCTATGGATGTGACTAGGATATTAGTCTTAGGATTCATTGTGTATCTTTTTAGGACAAGAATCAAGACACGTGTAGTTCATGAAGAGATCATGCAGTTTATTATAATATGATAAGGAAATATGGTGTGATGTCCAAAGTCTTGTAACTAGGGACATGGTAAACCCAATGAAAATTTATTTTTCTTACTCATGTTGGGAACTCCTTTACTAAATTCCTAATCCCACATGAGTTATTCTTGGTGTGAGAAACAAGGATTGGTTTCTTCTACAACACAAGGGAAACACATGTAAAAGGTAGGGGCATTGAGACTCTATGGAGGATGGGCTAGGGGTTATGATCTAAGAATCACTACATATATCATCAAGATTAGAATCAAACCATATATTGTTCATGAGATAACATGAAGTTTAATTTCATGTGGTAAAGATAAAGATGAACTTTCATGAAAGGGGACGAAAATGTTGTGGCTGAGCTATCTTATAGGACCCAGGTGTCATTATGTATCTTTCTTGGGGTAATAATCAATCCATCCAGAGTTCTAAAAAAATTATACCCCATGTACATTTGATTAAATACATAGTGATTAAAGGGGATTTTGTGTTTCAATTTTAGATGGACCTGATATTGGAGATATTATTGTCATTATGTATCTCGTTGAAGTAAGAATAAATCCATATGTTGTTATTGAAAGGTTCCATGCGCAGGTTCAATCCATACATAAGGGTGAGGTATTTTTTTTACTGTGGCTAGTCTCAAGATTGGAGATCTGGGTGTCACTGCATATCAAATTGAAGTAAGAATAAATCCATAAGTAGTTCTTGAAAATGGTTCCCCACACCAATCGGGATTTGATGTGGGGGAAAAGGGTCTTTAATATTTTCCAGAATAAAGGTTAGGCTTAAGACATGTGGTTTGGGTGTCACTACACATCTCATTGTAATGAGAATAAATCCATATGTACTGGAAACGTTCCCTATAAATATACAGTTCATACTTAGCAAAAATAATAATTTTTCTTTGTGTTCGTAGATGGAACCATGATTGGAGATCTGGGCATCGCTGCATATCTCACTAAAATGAGAATCATGCCACATGTAGTTCTTGAGCAGGTTGTGCAGTTTAATGTCATGTGATGAGGATGTTGTTCATGAAGTTTGCTATGTTTTGATAATGATTTGATAATTTTGGGACTTGTATATATAAATATGTCCTAATTTCCAGAATGGATTTATAATGATGTGAAATGGGGCTTATGCATGATAGATTCCTGGGTTTTCTTCCTCATTTCTGGCCAAGAGGGAATCTCGACCCCCTGAGAAGTTGGAGGGATATGATTGGGACTTACACCTAATATGGAGACCCATATTTAAGGGGCTATAAGGACTATTTAAACTCATGTTACTTTGGGGGTCCCTTAACATCTAATGAGAGGGATTCTAACCATGCATTTTAATGTCTTTCAGTGAGGATGAAGGGTTTCATGTAGTTTTAAGTCATATGAATAGGACCTTATTTCATAAAATTTATTTTTGTGCAACATGTATGATGGTTCCATGAAGTTTACTTTCATTCGGAATAGATTTCATGTCCTTCCTTTTATGGGGATGTGGAAAATACTTATTACATAGTTTAATGTCTTTCATCTTATGTGTGAAAAGTGGTATACAATTTATCAACCATCTTTTGGAGTATGTTTGACAAGGTCTTGTGTAAATCCTTTATTTATCCATTAGTCATTTCATGATAGTGGGATGAATGGTTAGATTTGATATTTTACTCTTCTAAAATCTTCTCTACCTCAAAAAATAGAAATTGGTGTTATTTTATATCAATACAGAATGATGGAAAACAAATATGGTAATTATTTTTTCTTTTATGAAGAAAAAAATTCTTTTGGCCCTGACTTCTTTGAGGGGTATCGCCTCATCCCATTTACAAAAGAAATCAGTAGCAGTTGATATGTCCTTAAACTATGTGGATATATTTATAGGGTATGGACCCACTACATCCATTCCCCATGTGGAAAATATCTAGGATTATTTCTCTATATATAGAAACTATGAGGGTTGATGGATGAAGTTGGCATGCACCTGGAAACAATGAAATTTATTGTTGAATTTGGTGCAATCATGCATCAATGATAGCCAGAAATGTCCAAATATTTGGATTTAATAAAAATATAATATCCTGAAAAGTGTTCCCCACATGATCCTACATGTACTTCTTACATGATATTCGTGGTCTCTTCTCCATTGATACATCTGAGAAGGACTCCATAAAATCCTCATTTATAGAGGACTTTCATGGAATTTGGGCTATCATAAAGAGCAAAGTTGATTGATAACTGCTAGATTTTGTCTCCCTCATTCTATATCAGATAGAATAACTCCATGTTAGAGGTATTACATGATTGGTTTCGTCCATCCTCTGGTGGGACCATATGGCTTAGGTATGGGGTGGACTCCATTAATCTCCTCTATTCTGACATAAAAAAAGGTGATACCATGCACTAATGGGCAATATTGATGGTTTTTTTATCTAATTTTGGATCTTCAAGGGTTTTGGATTCTTTTTACAATGCATAGACCTAGGAATTATATGAATTTGTTATGTGATTCAATTTTTTTAAGGGTCAATTCTACCATTAACCTTTGAACATAATCACATAGGGGAATTAGCTCTTTTTTCTGATGTCTTAATCTCTGTAGATCTATTTTATTACCAACTCTAAGTCACCTTTCACATCTAGGTGATTTTCTGGTACTTGATGTTCCAATTACAAGCCTAAAATAAGGGCTTTATATTCTACCTCATTTTTGGTATAACCTTAAGATAACTAGAAGGAGTATGGAAAACATTGCCTTCTATGGGGAGATAAGCACAATCCCTAACCCAACTTTTTTGAGATTAGGGTCCTTTATTATCTTCCATGTGGGTCTCCTAGATGTGTCATAAAAAGAAATCACCTATTTTTGTGGGTCATCTTGAATAGAGAATATCTATTCATCTGGTAATTCGGTATTAAATGACATCTCTTCTTCATAAGTTCTCTCGATAAGGAAATCTCACAATGCTTGACCTTTAATTTCTTTCTATGAGGAATGAAATGTATATTAAACTAATACAAAATAACTACCCACTAGGGAAAACATCCTATCAACATAATATGACTAAGGATGTATTTGAGCAGGTTATATCTAGAGAACAACTGGACCTCGTGGTGTTGTAATAAGTGACTCAAATTCGAAACTGCAAAGATTATTGCTAGAAAGCTCTTCTCAATCCCTGAATAACGATTCTCAACATTAATCATGGTTCAAGTGATATAATAAAGTTTGTTTTTATTCCCAGCATCATTCTTCTGAATAAGAAAGGGTCCTAGTGATAATTCTCAGGCCATCACATATAGAATGAGTGGATTTCCCTCTACATGTGACATTAATACCAGTGTACTCGAGAGGTATTTATTGAGGATTTCAAATTCCTCTTTAAATTTTTTGGTCCACTGGTATGTGGCCCCCTTCTTCTTTAGTTTTTTCAAGGGAAAAAACATTATTACAAGGTTGGCTATAAAGTTTCAGATTTAGGATTAGTGTATTTGATGTCCTCTTTACTTCTTCAGGTTTTGAAGAGGATACATGCTAAGGATATCTTTTTTTCCTATGGGTCAACTTTGATGTCACAATAGCATACAACTAAGACGATAAATTTTCCTGATGTTACATCTAAAGAACATTTTAATGGGTTCAAATTCAATCTATTTTTTGAATCTATTTGAAGATGGTTTCTATTTCATCTAGGTGGTCATAAATTTGTTGATACTTGACCACTATATCATTAACATATCATTCAACAAACTTTCCCAATAAGGGTTTTAATATGTGATGCATGGAAAATTGGAATGTGGAACCAGTGTCCTTTAATACAAAGTCATTTACCTAATAGAATTATACACCCTATGGGGCTCTAAAGGTAGTATATTATTCATCTTCAATGTCCATCCTGATTTTTTTACCCTGAATATAAATCCATGAAGGATAGGGCTTGATAATTAGTCGATGCATCAATAAAGAGTTCTATGATTGGAATCAGAAAATCATATTTTAGAAAATGTGATTTGAGAAATATAAATTCAATACAGAATCTAATTTTACCATTATACTTATTCATAGGTAAAATATTGTCTATCCATTTTGGTTGATGTACCTACCTGATGAAGTCAGTCTTGATTAGCTTGTCAACTTCAGCCTCAATTTTGGAGGTGTGTCTCGGGTGTGTCCTTATGGATACCTATTTGTATCCCTGATGATCTTATGGAAAACCCAAGTGATTGGTGGCCACCTCGGGGTCAATTCCTAGAATCTATGTGTAGTTCTAGGAAAACACTTCATGATGTTTCTTCAAAAAATAAGCATACACCTACTATTCTTCATACTTCATGGTCTCACTAATTAGAATGGGTATTGGATCTTTTTTTGTGCCTAGATTTATCTCTATAATTTCATACATAGTAGTAGATACACCTTCCTAAAATACTAGAGGGGATTTTATGAGGTTTTCCTCTTCTTATCCTTACTTAGCATTACTTATTTCACCTCAATCTGAGAGGTAGGTAATGAACCAAGAATATATGAGTTAGGGGAGGAATCATTATTTGGACATCCAAGAGAAGAGACAATCATTTTTGTCTCAATCAATGATGTGAGGTCTTTTTAAGGCTCTAAAGTGGAGATGAGAGACTGAGAATGAGTATTTATGACTTCTTTCATTGATGTGATAACTTATTATATCCTAATTAGTGAAACATGTAATTTTTGAAGCTCAAGGGATGGAATAAATACATTTTCATCCTGTATTTCATCATTGCTCAGAGGGTTGATGACTTCTCATGCATTTTTTGGTTCATTTGTCATGACTGAAATTATAGAAGACACTAAATGAGTGCTAGAATTTGGGACAAATACTTTAATTTTATTCATGGGTAGCACAGGTTATACACTGAGCTTCTTGAAAAGATTATACAGGATCATCTTCAAACCATTTTGGGCATTGATCCAAGCAACATCATCATCCATGGATTTTTTTCCTCCCTTATGGTAGAACGTTGCATCAATGTATTGTGACTTATGAGATTTGAATCAGGCCTTGTCACTATGAAATGTTCCAATTTTACCATTGATACAATATTTGAGGCATTAATAGTATAAAAAAGTAATGCTTTCATTATGATTCAGTAAGGTCTTCCTAGAAGGACATTGAAGGTTATATACTACCAGAAATTCCTGAATTATGAGTCAGACACACGATCCAAGAACTGAGTTATGATCATAATATCACCAAGTGTTTCTTGATCAATCTTTTCATAACCCTATAACATGTGATTTGAGGGAGAAATATGAGATTCATTGAGACCCAATTGGTGAAGTTTTGGGACTAGAATGTGGTCGACTATTGATCTATTGTCAATAATGACTCATCAGATATCAATGTCATCTATGCTTTCATATATATATAAGGTCCTGATGTGTCCGTGTATGATGGAATCCTTTTCCTACTCTATGAAAAAGATAAATGCATGAAATTATATTGGATAATTCACTGCATGATATACTTTAGTTTCACCAACCTCAACTTCAAATTCATGTGGGCTGGACAGGGACTATTTGATTGTTTCATGGAGGTATTTTGATAGACTTGAATTATCTAGGATTGATAAATTAGTCAGTACTTGATCCAGTTTCTTTAAAACATTATACTTCTGATCTAAATTTTTTCACCTCCCGTCATGGGAGTTTTATTTTTAAACAAATTGGGAACCGACATTTTATATGTAGATAGATTTTCCCTTGGAGTAAGAGTTTAAGATGATTCTGTTTATGGAGGATTAGGTTAACTAGGTCTACCTTCACATCAGTATTGATTAGGTGATGAAATATCCTTTAATCGATCATCTGGGATAATTGTATTAGGGTGGATCCAATCATATGTGGGGAAATACCTTTGTTCCTATAGAGCTTTCCAAAGATCTTTTCCAATATTTTCATCCACATATATAGTTCGAGTAGGGTAATGGTTGAAGTAGTGACTTCTGGAATGACTGTATCTTCCCCTATACCCTTAGTTCTAATGTCCCCTTATCTTATTTCCTCAATCAAGTGTGGGGAATTTAGTTTCATAATCATGATCATGTTTTGAGAAGGGATCAATTAAGGAAATAACATTAATGGAACCAAAAATCAACCCCTCATCTAATGAATATTTCTTTTGATGGGTGTATTTTGGTTATTCAATTTGGTGGGGTGGTTCCCATACATTTGGGAGTATTAGCATGAATTCCTCTAAAGTTAAGGATAATTTTGGATTTGTTGAAGGTTCATATTTTCTTACTCTTCTCTCCATATCACTTCTTGGAGGACTAGCCTTTGGAGGACTAAGATTCCAGTGAAGTTGCTTGTATTGAAGCAGAAGTTTATGGGGGAACATATTTCTATTTCAACTATGTTTGGAGAATATCATGATTCTAGTTGATTATTTTCATACCCATAAAATCACAGAACTTTTGGTAACTCTTTCTATTAACTTATTTCCATTGATTTCCCTTGTTTGGATTGATATAAATAACATATACCACTTGAGTCGGGAAAATTTTTAGCTTCAATTACCCAAATTACACCATATATTTTAGGATTTATTTGAAAACAAAACAATCCTGATGTGATGTCCCAGCAATTTATGAAAGGGGAAATAGTTTAGAATATAATCATCACCTTATTGTTCAGGATTTATAGGCTTTGGAAACTTGACCAAGTTGTTTTATAATGAAGAGATGAACTAGCATGGGACTTTGTCATTTTGAAAATAATATACCTTTTTCATCTCCTCAAATGGTTTCCAACTCTGAACTCTGTTATCATCTTAACAAGGAAGGTGTTGTTGTTGATTCATGGGAGGTGGGGAAATAAGATATTGTGTGGTACTCGAAGTAGGAGAGGGTGTAGGGGTCTGATTAAGTGTAACAATGGAATCATTTTATTTTCTTATTCTCCTTACCTGAGTTGATGGGATCACTCAGGCCTTAGATTTGGCCTTTGCGATGGAGTTTTCCACTTGTTGAGCAATTGAAGCAAGGTCCCAAAACCTTCCTGCATATTTCATAGGGATTAACAGCATTCACAACTCTTCGTAAAGACTCTCTACATAGATATGAAACAACTATTCTTGATTGAGTTATAGGTTTAAGAAATGTGTCAATATTTTCCACAGAGTAAGGAAGTCTGATGCCCTTTCATTCTCCCGTAGTTTTCAATTCCTGAAATTAAAGACTATTATATTCTACAAAATTGATCTTAAATGTAAAAGGAACTTCGGATGGAGGACTTCTAATCCAGTGATTGACCTAGATTGAAAACTTGTGTACCACATGAAGGCAGGTCCATGCATTGATTGCATGAAGAACCTAAGTTCCACCACCTCCTATTGTATAGGGGTACCCACCATGGGATCAAGGTGAGAGACAAAATTCATCAAATCATGCTCTATGTCCCTAGAGAAATTGAAAATTAGAAATATGGGATTCCCAAATTTTGGCAAGGAAAGATTCTGATCTACCCATTCAAAGTAAATCTTCTTTTCAGGCATTATTGGAATATATTTTTCCTCCATAGCTTCCAATCAGTCCATTAGTGACTCAATAGTGTTTATAAGAATTCAAGGAGCATCTAAAAGATCTGGATCCTATATAGGTGTCGCATCTGGTAGGGCTATTGGTTTTGGTATTGCTGTTACTTGTAGTGGGTAACTAATAGGGGTAGGCCTGTAAGGATATGTCTGACCTTATTCTATTTGCACACCCAATGGAGGGAATTCTCAATATACTACTGTGATATCCAAATATATTGGTGGTTGGTATCCCATATTAAGTAGACATTATAGACCTACTTATATTACCAAGGTAAGCACTCTTTGTTGAGGTGCACCAACTAGAAGTGTAGGTTAAGGATCTGCTTACAAAAAACATCGAGCAGGAAGGATACCTCAGAGTAATTTTTCATTTAGTCTCCTAAATTATTTCATCTATTCCTCTTGATGAGTAAATATTTCCTCCAGTGAAAGGGGATTAGCCTCTCTTAGAGAGCCTTGAGACATGATTTGACCATTAACATTTCCTTTTTCAATGAGGTAAAGGTGGATTGTTCAAGGGAGTTCCCAATTTTAGGGAAAGCCTCTGGTTCCAAGTACGTGCACCTCATTCCATCATTTCAGGGTGAACTGCATCATAAACTAGAACTTCCTCTTCTGAATCCTATGAATTGTCATAATGATCTATGGAATCTGTGAGAGAAACATAGATAACATTCACTTATGTGAAATTAATTGTAGGAATTCTATTTGTGTCTTTGTGATATTGTCTTGTTATATAACCTCTCATAGTCTTTATCCTCTTATATACATATTTTATAGGAGATTATTAGAGGATATTAATCCAAAGGGACTATCCAAATAATTCATTCATATGTGTTCCATGTGATTGTACTGGATCATAGGATCAGACGAACTTGGAGGACCCATTATGAGGTATTTTTACTAATCGAGAGAAGACTAATTCCCATTGAGGAGGGGATTATTGAGGTGAAAAATCCCCCAACCCTGAGGGTTGGGGATTTTCTTGATCATATTTCACAAACTTTTGATCTTGGTTTTCTGGCCTTGAGGGTTGGGTTAAAAAAATCCCCCATCCCTATGGGATGGGTTTTCTCATGTACTGTTTTGGATGACATTACCATAGATAATCTTCTGATTTTATGGAGTTCTTTCTGAACGTTGGTTGGGTGCATCATTTGTTATGAACTTTGGTCAACCATTTCTAAATATCATTGTTTTATTTCTAAAATTTGAAATATATGATAGCTGAAATCCACTAAGATGGAATATTTCTTGATATTCTATGATTTTTGATGAAAAATCTTCTCAACAACCTAATATCTTCTGGCCTAACATTGGTGAGAATTGGTCAGGGCCATTTTTTTTATTATATTTTTGGTTATGAATATATTCCATTTTTTTGGAGTCCTTTTGGGTCTATGAAATTACATGATACCACCTCCAATGGGATTTTATGGTTGGGGAACACAGTGAAATGTAACACCCAATGTGCACCCCATCCTCTGACAAAAACACCAAATGAAGTATATGAAATCATTTTTCACAACCTCATTAATGCACTGAGGTATGCACGTTGAAGGTATCATTGTTGTTTCTCAATCATTGAATTTCATGAGTTTATTAGTAATGCCAATTCAATGTGGAAATTCAACACTTCTATTAACTTGACTTGACTTTGATATACATCGTATTGTAATACTTTATCTTTTAAGTGATGAAGGTTTTTCCATATATTGATGTAGATTTCATGCACACAATATTCCAAAAATGACTTTGGAATTCTGTATTGAGTGGTGTCTAAAGGACATAACATGAATGGTATTTCATCTTTAGCCAACTTCTTCCTCATGTTCAGAATATCTTCTTCATCTTTTTTCAAGAGGTCTCTCTATCTGGTTCGACCAAAGTGGATGCTTCCCAACTATTTTATCATAAGCATTGAGATCAATTGGGATTTCCTCTACTATGTTAGAAGACAGATGATCCAAATGAGGTTCATATAATGACCATCACCTTGAACTAACTTCTAGATGAGAAAGGATATCACCTGTTAGTGACAAGCCATTAGACATGATTGGCCTTGTTTGCACAAGTTCCTCATGATAGGAGGGATTTCTCATCACTACATTACTAATTATAGAATTCTCTTAATAATTAAAACACTCCTATAGAGATAACTTTCCCAGAAAACATTATCATATTGAGGCCCATAATGGTGGATAATAATAATGGGAAGACCCCTTTTCTCCATGATCTTCTGGCCACATTTAGGGCTATCATGACTCTCATTAGGAGATGGGTTCTCGATATCAATCAGATCATATACATTGAGAAATAATTCATTGTTAAGTGTCTAGAGAGGACCTTTAGAAGTACTAATACTACTCTCGTAATTTGATAATGGCATGGTAGGATCTTGAGCTACTACAGATAAGCATCTAAGGGTTTCAATAACTCCATCATTATTTATATTTGGATCCTATATCAATTCTTGATTTTCTAATCAGGTTTGATAAGGATGTTTCTTGGAGTCATTCTAATGAGTGATTGGGGACACTTACTTGGATAATTGGTAGTCAAGGGAAGGTGTTTGTGTCTACCCTTAAGTGGCCATTGGGATAGGCTGATTTCCTATGATTAGATCAGGTGTATGTTCATGATCCGATTGTCCATATACTATGGGGGAGTCATCCTTATGGCCCTCTTAGACTGGAGGAAAAGTGTGTGTCTACTCTAGGGTTTAATGCTAATGATCCACCCAACTTTTCAGGAAAAATTAATGTGTATATACCTTGAGCACTAATTGTTCACTATTATAATGTCTTGGAAGGTTTGAAAAATGGGGGCAGGGATTTACATCTTCCATTTCACAATTTCTAGGATATGCTTGGTGACTTTATCAGTAGAAATATATACCCATTCCACATCGATATTAGGTGTATGCACCTCATCTTTTCCTCCCTTTTCTATTAGTGGATATTAACAGTACTCGTGTGTGGGGTTAGAGTGTTGATTATTCCCATTCTTATCATTAAGACTTTCTGACTAACTTCTCTGGGTGTTGTCGATGAGGCTATTGGAATTCTTGGTTAATTCAAGCATGTTTGTTGTCCTTCTAATGTCTTGTTATCAAACTTGGTTGGTGGAATTATTTGAGTTCTACTATACAATTTTTTTGCAAGGCTTTGTGGGTCCATGTAGGTGTATGTTCCCGTAATTCTATCTTGTGTTCCCATCTTTGAAGGTAATAGGCCGGATAGCCAAGAAAAAACCCTCATTATGTTTGGGGGTTACTACCCTACGACGTTGTAAAAATAAATTGTTGGAAAGATCCATTGATAATAACCCCAATGCATTTTGCTTCAATCCATATTCATCCTCCTGATCCACCTCCCTACGATATGGGGGGACTGGTTGTCACGTTCTAGGGATGAACCCCCAAAATGGTTGAAGATGGTGGTGGGTGACATCTACATCAAGACCAATGGTCGTAATTTACACTATAATTGGTGGGGATTCTCAAACTATAGGTATTTTTAGGTGGCCTCCAAGGTCAAGATTGTGCCATTTTGATAGTATTACTATACCAATGAATTTGAGACCCAGCGTTGAAGATGCTGGGTTGGTGATGGCATCCACTATGTGGATGAAGATCTGGTCTGAGAAGGAACCTGGGTATTAATTGTTGAAAGCTAGAAGGACTCATTTGAATTTATACATGCATTATTGATTGCCTTGTCTTTCCCTATTTTATCAATTGAAAGGGGCCTAACATATGGGTGACACTATCATTCTGGTTAAGGATTCACATTGGGTTCACCATTTTTTGTTTCCCTTTATTAAATTTTTTCATGTCAGGATCACTATTTTTAAATGGTTTCCAATAGGATTTTTCATGGAAATGAAAACACCCAATTTTTCTATATTCATGATGATTCAAGTACCTTCTTTCCAAAGATATGTTCTCCTTGGAAGGTTTTGGCCAATGATTCTTAAGAGCGTACATTGGTCGAAAGGATGGGAGGTCGACCTCATCACACCCTTTTGGGGAAAATTATTCCCCACTCTAGGACTCTCTTATAGATTTGAGATATGTTCATTAATCCTTCATTAACTCCCAAGTATAATGTGTCTATCTCTAGAGTTAACAACCAATTATTATTATGTATGGAACTTATAATCATTTGTATGTATCTAAGGTTCTTCATAAATGGAGATATCTCTATGTATCTAAGGTTCTCTATCAATTTTATCTCCTTATTTAAAAATTAGAGATTCTTTGGTCATGATTATGATGACACTGGTTTTATAGCCACATAGTAGGGCACTCTGGAATGTATTGTCATCTAGGGAGACGGAATTTGTTTTGATGTTGGGATTGAACCCATAAACAGGCATTCGATGTATCCTTATGAAAGGAATCAGAACTGACATATTTTAGTTCCACTGAATAGGTAACATCATACCTTATAAGTTCATGTGATAATTACCTAAATATATAGTTTAAAATCATATTTCAAGGACATCTAGGTGAAATATGCATAGTCAAAGTTTGGTGTGGGACTTAAGTCAAAGAATCCTGGGGAACATGGAAGGAAGATAGATTCCCATATTGAATTAAACACTTCCAGGAAAGTAGAACATAGAAAATATGGTTGATTTGGGTTGTTGAGTTTTGACCTCATATAGTCTCCCTACATATCTCATTTGGAGGGGAATCAAATCCCATGTAGTTCATTTGTAATGGCCTACACCTATGGAGGCTCTTGTAAGATTCATCTCATAAAGGAGTATGGCTATTTGAGCTGATTAAGTTGGGACTTACTCCTAAAGAGGATTACCTATAAAAGGAACCATGGGGGTGCCTCAACTCATGATAATTTGGAGTCTTTTGGGGGCTTACTTTTTAGGATCATGCCCATTGAGGTTTGGATTGGATTGGATTGGGGATTACTCATGTGGATGGTTCCCATTGATCATGGGCCCTAGATGTGCATCATACATATCGTGATTGTAGAAAGAAAAATATTTCTCATATTTTAATTAGGGGAATGGATTGTGAAGATTTCCGGATCATAATTAACCATTACTCTCATGTGATTCATTCTTGGTGTGATCAAAAAGAGGCAGCGGATGATCCAAGATTCCATAAAATCTTCTTTTGTCTGCTGGTGGACATAGAGACAAAGCCTAAAGGGAGAGGGATGGGATGTTGAGTGTTCCCACCTCTTATTCCCCCTCTTATGCTGATAAAATAGGTTGGGGATATGATTCTTACATCTATTTATGTTACCCTAGGATGAGTCTAAGATGTGAATAAGGAAGAAGGTAGGCAGTATGAGAGAGAGGAGAGGTCTCGGGTGCCTATCCCCTCTCTGGTATAGTTTTCAAAAGGCAGAGAGGACCAAGAGTACAACCTAATATAAAACATTATATGGGACTAATCCAGTATGGATGCCCTAAAACTGGTCTCATAGTGAGGGAGGGGGATTCATTACATATAAAACGGAAAAGCAGACATAATCCTCTTCCTTTCATCTAAGAACTATAGGATCCAGGTTTCAAAGATGAGAAGGGGTGTACATGGTCTTAATCATAGTATCTGAGACCATGAACACCCTGAAACTATCACAAGGTTAGGGGTCCTTGTGACCAATGAGATACACCCTCACATGAACCCCAAGGACCCTGACTGGCCAATCAGAAAAGTGTGGGAAACCTCTAACCGTAGGAGTACACAACCAAATAGGGGACATTCTAGTGTTCAAAACACTATGGTTATGTAAGTATGAAGGTTTTGTTGGAGGTTTCAATATGTTCCCTTTTAGATAAGTTATCCAAAGGAGGAGAGGTCGAACCATGGATGGCTTTGAAAAAGTCTTGATGAGTGGCTCATGTGGGCTGTAGGTTAGGGAGAACCAGGGGGCTCACACATGGGAGATCACGTAGGGGTGCTTCGCATTGGTAAGTATGGGAAAATTTGTTGTACCCTCGGTGGAGGACCACCTAGGAAACTTCACTTGGGTGATACCTTTCTCAATCCTACAAGGTCTCCATAGGTGTCCCTAGAGGTGGCTTGTGCAAGTCCCTTGTTAATAAAAGGGACCTCTCACTATTGGTTGTTTACCACTAGGTGAGTAGAATCCTCACATAGGTATTTTTTATTTTAAACCCTGGTAGGACTTTACTTTCTCTATCCCCATTTAATTACCTCTCTTTGAGGTTTTATAATGCTACCTAGAAGGTTTTGTAGGGGTTGAGTGAAGGACTAGGGTGAGCAGAGCTTTAGTTGTCCTTCAAGAATTTTCATCCATACAAATGAAGACCTCATAGTTCTATTTATAGGAAAATATAAGACCCTAGGTGAAGGGACTATATTACTCAAGTGGCTTGCATACGTGTCTCATACAGGAGATCACTTAGTCTAATCATATGGGATGATCACATAGGTTCCTTTTGAGATGATGGTGCTTTGGGGTACTTGGGTGAATTACCTTTAGGGGATTTTTGATGTTTTATAATTCTTCATATCCATTCTTCTCTTATTTCTAAGGTATTTCCCTTTGTCTCAGTTTAATCCATGTGACTAAACGAAGTGTCAACACACATAAAAATATTTTTATAAAAAATATAAACTGGGTTCCAAAATATAAAACGTTGTTTTATAATTTTGATATAATATTTTTAAATATATAATTTTATTTATTAAATATATATTTAGTCAATAAAAAGGTTTAATAAGTTTTTTATGCATTTTTATATCCTTATGAAATAATAAAAGTCATGGTATTGGTAAAAGGGGTATGTTATACTATTCACATAAAAATCAATCTTTCTAAAAAATATTAAATATTTACATTAAGATAATATTGATATGATGAATCAAAAAATGTTATTTTTAAAATTCAATTTCTAAAATTTCATAATTTAATTTTACAATTGAAAATTTATTTATAATGAAAAAAAATTATTGGAAATTATATTTCTAAATATTAAGTGTTCTTAATCATATTTAATATCAATTCATAATAAAATGAGTGTTAATCTATTACTCATATAAAAAATACATTTTATAACCATTTCACCATAATAAATTCAGTTTTTTAAATAAAAATCCATAGAGCCGCAAAATAAAAATCATAGGAAAATACATTTTTATGATTAAAATGATCTAATTAGTTATTTAATCACACTAATTGAAGTTCTTTCAATGAAATTGTGTTAAAATAACCATTAATTTTATTTATACATATATTTCATAATGTGTTTACCTCTATTTCTACTCTCCAACTTAAAAACTACATTATAACACTTATAATTTTATATAAATAAAATATATCATGTGCCTTTTTGGTTCGATGTTATATATTAAATAATCTATTCAACGTAGTATCTATTAAAGATAAATCAATACTAAAATATCATGTTGTTACATTCTACCACCCTTAAAAAATTGTGTCCTAGAAATTGTAATTATTACTCACTAAGGAAAATTGTTAAGATATTTTTAAGAAACTCATGATATAATTTTGACTAAGACATCAAACTCACATTCATAGATACTATGAGGCTCATCATTTACCACATAATAAGAATCTATTGAGATTTTAATTTATCATAACAAATTATACTAAAAATGTTTCCTTAGTTGGTTATAGATGCTTTTAAGGGAACAACTTTTTTAGATACATTTCCATGACCCTATCATAAATCAAATAAAAAATCAAAATGGTTATGATAATTCCAATAAAATCAACGTAAAAGATCAAATCAATATTGAAAATCATTCATAATATTTCTTTTCCTGTGAAACATTCATTTCAAACGATAATAATTTTAGTTCAACTATTATATAATTGTATCAACCTATAACTCTATCAGTTTAGCCTATAATATCCATAGAAATATTCATATTAGGTTCCCTAGAAAAAATATATTCATTCACATTATAATGGTTCATAAAGACCTTGTGAATTAACCCAATTATTTCTTCTAGGAGTGTCAAACCAGGTGTGCAGTTATGACAACTTGTTATAAATTGAGTAAATATCTATTTAATAGCAAACCGAAATTTTTTAGGTCTCTTAACCTTAGGTTCATCTATTCCAGAGTTTATATTCATTCATTTTTATCTACAAAGGGATTTTATTACAAGGAATCCAAAAACATTATAAATTACTAAAACATTTTATTTTTCCCTTTTTCTAGGATTATCTCGAGGGTGTTTACTACTATTCTATGGGCCTAATTCCCAAACCTAAATAAACTAATTCTCAAAAATAACTAAACCCTACTTTGATACCAACGGTGGCACCCTATACCAACACTCCCAAATCTATTTCTAAAAACAAATTTTTTTAAACACTAGATTTAATACCAATCGAGATGAAACAAACTAAACTTGTATATATTGACCTTTAATATTACATCTCATAATAATCTGACATAATCCCAAGAAACCAAACATTTAGTGTCCTTAGATATTACCTACATAAAAATATTATTATGAAAATTTATCCTAAATTGAACTATAATAGATTCTATTATTGACATAACATAGTTTATACTGATCTTCATAAACTATATAATGTAAATATAAGAAATGGATGATCTCATATGTACAGTAAGGGTAAACATTAGAGATAATAATAAAGGATCAAATTTGATAAAAAGATAAGAATGTGTGTATGAGATCATAGTCAATTTACACGAACATAACATTATAAATAATACCAATTAATCATCAATCATCAATAATAAATCAAGTCATATGGATCTAAGTATAACTTCATACGTGAGTCTTCATAACATGATATTGTTTCCAAACAAAAGATTATATCACAAACATAAATAAAAAATAATTTCCATTGTCAAGGCTTACTGCAAAGACTGTCATCATATAGTGGATAGAGTCCCATAATATATTATCTTTAATCCTTAATTCAAGATATTTCATCTTATGAGATATAAATATTTACCCATTAAATTATGGGGATATATAATTTTGGTACCACCCATAAAGTAATGGACAAATTCCCTTAGGGGTTTCAATTCAATACCTATTCCCTTTCATATTTTATCATGTTATATCAAAATTTATTAAATATTTTATAGGTACATATAATTTTGGGCCCATATTTTACATAATAAAAACAACATATAGGTGTTACAAGATAACATGAAAACTCTCTCATTAAAATAATACTTAACTAACTTAAGGTAAAAAAATATGACTTTCATGAAAACCTCCATAAAACATTTCAAAATAAATACATGGAAACAAAATGGATGGTTTAATAAAAAAATACACTTTGTGCAACTTATTTACCATTAAATAAGCTTATATTGATGAAAAAACACTTTTTTAAGAACACTTTAAATAGTACCACATAAGAAGTGATCGAGAATTGTATTATTTGAAACAATTAGATTAATCCCCCAAGGTAAAAATTTCATAAAATAATATAGAGGATAATTAATCAAAACTAACTTCCAATGAGATAAAAAATAAATAATTATATATAAAAATGGAATCAAATAAATAAAAAAGTGATTTCATAAAATATTTTTTACTTCGTTGAACAAAGATGAAGTTATGAGTCACTTTAAAAAATCATTTTCATGATAGTGTTTGGAAGTATCCTTTTTTAAACATAATTTATAATGAATTTCCAATAATTAATCACTTAAAAGACATCAATTTTATCTAGAGGAAATTTGGAGTGGAAGATAAAACATATGCATGTGAAAGGAAAATCAATTTTAAAATTTTAAAATACATTTATTGAATCCCACATCATAAAATATATAACAAAACATACTTCTAACAATAGGAAAATAGAAATAGTAATATCACATGATATCATAAGTATTTTTATTTAAAAATAATAAAGTAAAATATTTTTTTAATGAAATAATATGGATATGCAAAAGAACCTAATATAAAATTGGATTGGGATTATTCTAAATAACACTGAATTTTTATATTGAAATTTACCTTTCAAGGAAGAATTGATGTAACAATACTTCAAAAAGGAGTTCATGAGAAATAAATTTAAATCCATAGAAAATAAAATAAAATAAAATCATAGGATATAATTTTCCCAAATTATAATAATTAATTTCAATAATAAAGCTTATAACTCAATGAAAGATATTCTGTTAAGAAATTCCCATATGGCTTTCGTAACACTTGAATAAAAAACATAGAAAATAGAAATTGATATGAATTTTTAAGACCCATTAATATAATTAATTTTATAAAAATAGATTCCATATTTAAATACATACATCATAATAAATAAATATAGTGGTGAATATGACATACGTCTTAAAGAATAAATGTTGACATGAGAAACCCTAATGAATTTGGTAACCTTTAAATCGTAATCCTATGGAAGATAAAACATGAAATAAAAATATAATTACTATGAATAAAATATAATCATAATAATTTATTCCAAATATGTATTATATACACCATATAAATAAAAATAGGTGCAAAATATGAAATATGAATCATTTAAGGAAATTTTGAGATAAGAAGCCCAAATGAATTTAGTAACAGCTAAATGGAAATGTTATATTGGAATAATTATTGAAAATATTTTTAATTACCAAAAAAACTTTATTAATAATAATATAATTCAAATGGGGTATTAATTACACAATATAAAATAATAATAGGTGCATAACATGGAAATATGCCTCAATGAAATGAAATTGAGACAAAACCCTTAACTATCAAATTCAATAAAAGATCTTTAACCTCATATAGAATAAACATAACAATCCTAATAAAAACAAATTGTACCTTATTCATATATATTGAATTTAAAAAACTTAATTTATAACCATTACCTATACATATATTAGTTAGTATAGATTATTATCATCATTAAATGTTAATATTTGTTTCCTTTCGTAGAGGTTTTGTAATGGTAATATCAGTACTCATTATTTTGAAAACATTTAATCATTCACATAATATTAATGGTGCTATAATATAATTTTACTAATGATTTATAAATTTTTAATATAATTACTTGAGTTTTTTAGTTATTATTCATAAAGACGAAATCAGTAATAAGCTTATTTTGGGTAATTTATCGATATTAACGTTTACTTTATAATGATCATTGATTTTTTTCATCCTATTGGAAACATATTTATGAAATATATTAATACTTAATATTCAATATATTAATCAAATAAAATTTTTGAAATATCCATTTATGTCGGTGATGAAAAAACACATCATCCATTGAGGTGGTGCTCTGCATGCATGCCCGAACGATGTTTTCATTTTTCAACAGATGAAAAAAAATGAAGTTAAACAATAATTTATATTTATATAAAAATAATTATTTTATAAATAAAATATATAATCATTAAATATATCCTTATAATTATCCATAATAGTTAGTGATGAAAGATGAATTTCATCGCTTCATGGAGGCGGTAATCCACACATACAAAAGAGAAACATTTTCATTTTCCCAAAAATTGAAAGAAGGTAAATAATGACTATTCTATAAACATAATAAAATTATTTATACTAATTATATTAAATCAATTATTTTGAGGTGTTTATATAATAATTTGAATAGGTTTCATAAAAAATAAACATAAAATAACTCGGTTAAGACCCTTACATCTTCCTTAGATATCCTCCTTTGTGTTACACATTAATCCTTCTTAGTTTGGTATTTTAGTAATAACAATTCATATAAAACATGGTAAAGATAGTTTATAAGGGTATTCTGAATAATTTTTTTGATCCAAGAGGCTATATATGTGAAGAAAATTTAGGTGGTGAAGGGCCCCTTTTATAATTGATAGGAGTGACACTTTTTTAAATACCCCTAATTCTATGTCAAATAAAAGTAACTTTCAAACTGAAGTAAATACAAAAGTGAAAAAAATGGATAGGTGGTAACAATTTGTCAATCCACATCTCATACACACAAATAAGGGATAATTTTCTAGAAACTTTAAGCATTTCCCCAAGATATGTATTTTAACCCTAATTTACTTTTCCTGTCATAACTAATTTTTTACCACGGTAATTTATTTGATGTATAAAAATAAAATTACATTTATTAAATAATTTATATATGATTAATCAAAATATTAAAACCATTTTAAAATTTTAAATTTATAATAGTGACAAAAATTTATTTAAAAATTAATAATTAAAAACAAATAAAAATAGGTTTAGAAAAAAAATAAAAAATAGGTTCGAAAATGTTAAACAGTGGTTTATAATTCAAATATAATATTTTAAAATTTATAGTTTTACTTATTAAATACCTCATTGGTGAATAAAAAGTTTTTAAATTTTTTTTAATGATTATTTCCTAATGGTGTCATAAAATTCATGTTATTTATAAAAACAATATGTTATATTATTTACCTAAAAATAAATCATTCAAGAAAAATATTAAAAAAATTATCTTAAGATAATATTTAAATTTTAAATATAAATATTAAGTAAATTATTTAAAATTAAAATTATAATATTTAATAATTTATATTTTTTATTGGAAATATAAAATATAATGAAAACCTATTTTTATAAGAGAACGAATTTTTAATTATTAACCATTATTATTCTTATTTCTTATCAGTAACAAATAAAATGAGTGTTAATATATGATTAAAATTAAAAATATATTTTATCACCATTTCACTATAATATATTTAGTTTCTTAAAATAAAAAATTCATAGCATAAAAAATGGAATTTTTAGGAAAAAAAAATTTTATAAAAAAATGAAATTATTGGATATTTACCTACACTAATTGAATTTTATTAATTCATTAGTGTCAAAAATGAACTTTATTTTTCATTTGAAAAATGTTTCATAATGCAATTATCTCTATTTATACTGGCCAACATAATGACTACACTATAACAGTTATAATTTTATACTAATAAGTTGTATCTTAGTTCATTTTGGTTTAGAATTTCGAAACAAGATATTCAAAGTAGTATTTTTTAAAGGTAAACCATTACTAAAATCTCAAGGTGATATAGATATCTTGTAAATAAGAACTTGAATTGAGGATTTTTTTCCTTTTTATTTCTTGGGGTATTTTTTTCTCATAGTGAATACATATATTGTTTTCTTTCATTTGTCTCATAATGGGCTCGTGTCATGAACCAACTAAGCCTAACTCCTAAATCAAGCACCTAATCCAACTAATGATGTACCCAAGCTTTATTATCGATACCCTTGTATAAAAACAAGCATCAAGGGCATTTAAATCAATTTTTTGGGGAATATTTCACACAATAAATAAAATTTATGTAGTAGTGGAAGTCCCCTAAAAATTTTGGCCTGGATTGTTAATAAGTTGGACTTCCATGAAAAATAAAACAAACAAGAAAATTAAAAAAAAATCATAACCAATAGATAATAAAATAATAAATGTAAAATATATACAATAGTAGTGGTACAAAGGTATGGATCCAAATGATAAGATGTTGATATGGCCAATGAAACTACAAAATAGAAACAAAATTAAAAACAAAAAACATGATATATATGTGAACACTAAGTCACCATCCATAAATAAGACCGACCCACTACTAGATAGATCCAAAAATAAAATATGAACTTGAAAAATAGCTCAGGTCTACTGATGCTAAGATACACAAGTAGGGTTTGATCATAAACCAGATTTATAGGTAATCACCACATGATCCATATATTTCCTTCACCAAAACATCCTACACATTCTAGTTTTAAAATAAATATTGAAAATAATACATTCATTATTTTTATAAAAAAAATATCTCCTTTTTAAATTCACTTTAAAATAAATTTAGAGCATTTCGTAGAAATCCCCACCACTTTCAAAATCATACTAAAAGGGAGGCTCGGTCGAGAACACAAAGAAGTACCAACCATGTAAATAAAAAAAAGGTAAATAATTGAAAATTTTAAGAATATGGGCATGGAATAACAAAACATAAAAATTAATTAAATGAAAAAAATCAATACTATAACTAATAGATAGGGAATATATAATGTGAAATCATAGGAATGTCCTAAACATCCTGTGATGAGACCCCAGGCGTACTCGGTTTCGAAACATCTATCATCCTAATCGATGATCCTAAATAGATATCCATTAATATGATCTCAACTATCCTCAATAGTTACACAATCCATTATGGTTTCTAAAACTATATGGGATCTAGTTTATGTTATCAAGACTAGATAGAAATCTCCCTGATCCATTACTAAGTTGACTAGGATCTCATGATGATAATAAAGGGTGGGTGAGGTAGCCTTAATATAAAATGTCTCAACCTATAATCACATAATTGTATCACAAATTATTAGACCACCTCCCTATATAAATATATATGATACCCATCAATAAAATATAGGTCTTTCATAAAGGTGCACAATTTCAAAGAAACCCATTATAACGTACCAAATGAGCCTTTGAATTTGAAATTTAAAAATCATTTTTTCCTGAAAATACCCTTCTATTTAAAATTAATTTTTAAAAACCAAAGGAAGCATAAAAAAATTACTCGAAGTTCTAAATGACCCTCTCATCATGTTTGAGAAAAAACCCATTTGAAAACCCTTTTAGATATAATTTTAGAAGCCAAATAAAAATTTGAAAACCAAAGTTTAATCAATGGAATTATATGAAATTTTCTTATATATAAATATACACATCTATATGTACAAACCCACGTACATGTAGATATGTATATATCACTTACATATATTTTTAAACATTTATTAGAATTCCAAGGAATCAACTGAAATAACATAGTTATTATCATACACTAATGCATATGAAGTTCCAAGGAAAACCATTAAGTCCTAAAAATTATACATAAATCGAACAAAGAGTAATTAAATATCACAAACATGCTTATATAAATTTTTTAAATACTATTCACCATTAAAAATACCAAAATACCTTGAAAGGGAATCCTATGCATTTTAAAAGACAAATAGCATATGTTTACCTTTAGAGAAAAGGAATTAGCATTATAAACCTTGAAGAACCTTCTATAAAAAATAATACTGACTTTAAAACCCATAATAACTCATTAAAAATTATATTGAAATCCTCAAGAATCTCATTGTGTGCTTTGGAAAGGAAATAAATGTAGACACCTACCTTAGACGTGTTCGGATGAGATTGAATTATTAGATATATAAGGTTCAAGGCTTGAATAACACTCTTCGCACCCTAGAATAAAAATATATAATGATTTTATACCAACCCCACACATATGGTTTGGATAAAAAAATACTAAGATAAGGGATCGAGTAAAAACAAGAGGTAAAGAGGAGGATAAGGGAAAATAAGGCCATACCTTTAAGGACTCATTCTGAAATTGAGGAATAAGACCCAAATATCAAAGGGAGAAGATGGGGAGAAGGTTTAGAGCTCCCCCTAGGAGGCATAAAATGGAATAGGAGGGGAGATGACCCCTTGGGGTATTGATTTGAAAGTTAAAAATTTAAAAGACCTAATCTTTAAACACCTAGACAGGTCTGATGGTTTACCAAACCATGAACCCCTCACTATAGTCACATGAAGACACACACAGCTGACCCACAGAATTAGAAAAATGTTGCACTGACCATGAAAAATGGCTCTATTGATTTTGAAAATGCATGTGCGTTGTATCTGCATGGTTTATACTAACTGTTCACCAACCATGTACATATGATTTTACTTTAAAAATATTAAACGTTCATTTCGTATCGAACGAAAACCAAATAATTGTCACAAAGACTAATAGATAAATAAAATACTATGGAATTAAAATTTATGTTGTGTGAATTATCCCCACGATAATGCTTTATTCCCCTATTAATTCAACTAATCAAGAATTAATCGACAAAATAATAACTCTCAATTCAAAATAAATAACTCCCCAAATGATAACCTATAAAATAATTCAAAACAAAATGGAACCACTACACATGGTGTGACTCGAAACTCCACAAGTCACACCCAAAAATACTAAAAATAAACTATAAGGATAATACCTATTATGTTTCTCCCCATAATAGAAGTATTTAATTAGCCTGGTGTACTAATAAGACATTGCACTCAAAATAACCACCCCAAGACACTTCATAAGCTTCCTACTAGAAGAAATAAAATGAAACATATGATTAAAACGCAATTAAAATTCTATAAAACATCCAAATATCAAAATAGACATGAGATTTTGAATCACCCAAAGTACAATTAATAACTTAAGGACAAAAAAGATAATAGAAGGGAAAAAAAGTAAAATCTACAAATGGATACGTAAAAAGATCGAATGAGAGTACTGTAGAGATTTCATAATTGGCATGGGATTTTTCTCTTCAACTAAAATACTGACCTATATAATTTCTAAAGGTTTCAAAGTTGACCAAAATGATTATACATATTTAATGAACCAGAGAAATAATTCTTGGAATTATAAAATATTACACATTGAAAGTAAACAAGTGTTCTCTTGTTTTTCAAAGAATCAATAACAATAGAATAAGAAGACTCCTCCAAAATAGATTCATCATATTTACACTTCCCCTGGGATATGGAACCTTTATGAGAACTATAGTATGTAAGAATGTCACCAATCAGGGGTCTCCCTCTAAGATCCAACTAAGTTAGGAAGGCCTCATCCACCAATTAATTAAACAATATCATCCTAGATGTGGGTACTTGATCAATGAAATTAATATGAAGACCTTTCATATGTTCCTTTAATGAATCACTTGACATCATCTCTAGAGATTTGGTAATTAGTTCCTTAAAGTTGTCAAAATACTTATTCATTATTCATTGGCCCTGCTGAATACTATTAAGATCTTCTATTAACTTCACTCTCACTTATTTAGAAATAAATCATGAAAAATGACATCTCAAATAATTCCCATTTCATTCCATCTTCCAATGAGGATGGAATGAAATACTTTCACTAATCAAGACCTAGTCCCTAGAATAACCTTGATATAGCACTTTACTTCAATGCTTTTAGAGTTCCCATGGACATGAAGAAACTTTCAATTTCATCTAAACACTCAAAATCCTATATTGTATCTCAATCACTATGAAAAATAGGCACTGATTGAGAATATTCTAGGGCCACAAATTTACTTAGAGTCTCTTTAGATTTGGTTATAGGAAGGAAAACGTTGATACTCTAGGAAATTAACCCCTTATGATTGTTCAACACCTTTTTGGGCAGAATACTCTAAAAATCATAAAAAAAATTATAAACAAAACAAAACTATTTGAATATAAATAATATGTAATCACAAATAACACATGAAATCAAAAAAATCCCAAAAAAATTTCCATAATAAAAAAAATAACAGTCTCCAAAAATCACTTACTTTTATTTCGAAAAAGCCCCAAAATCTTGTTTAAACCCCATATAAAATTCCGCAAGTTTATTTATAAAAAAATTAATCACACTTAAATATAAAATCCAATTTAAATATTTTTTAGAAAATCTATTCCTAAATCTGAGGATTCATCTTAAAAATAAATTCATTTTTATAGAATCCATTTTCTAATTTTTTTTAATATCAAGTTAGTTTTCTTTCGAAATCAACTTTCTCTTTACCATAATTTATTAAGAGAGACTTGTGGTTGTGTATACTTGGCTACATGGTTTAGCATACCACGGTCAATCATGAAAATGAAATTGCAAATCAAAAAAACATGTAACTCAAAATCTATATGGTTTTTTTGTTCATTCAAGCTCATCATGTGATATCGGTTCAACTCTCATTATACCCTCATCGCAAATACCATCTCGTCTTTTTTGTTATTTGCGATGGGTGTTTACTTCTGCTAGAAATAAACTATAGGTAGGAAAGTATTTGTGATGGGTCATGTCACAAAAAACATTTCGCCAAAAGGTATTTGTGATGGGGCATGTCACAAATAACTGTTTTTATCGTTGTCATAATTAATAATGGTGGTACTCTTTGCGAAGGGTCCGATCAAAAATAATATTATTTGTGAAGGGAATACCATCACAAATACATCCATTGCAAATAATCTAACCTATATATATCCCCCCTCTCTTGATTGTTTTCCATTACATTCTTATCTGAACTCCTCTCTCCTTATGTGCTCTCATATTCTTCTTTCTAAACTTTTCAAGGTTTTAAACTTTTCTGGGAAGCAACTTTAAATATTTGCATCTGCTGAAAGATTTGGTTTTAATCTATTTATTTTTTGATATTATTTTTTATTTATTTTATTTTATTTTATGTTAGTAATAGTTATTATTATTTAGAAAAAATAGATTAAATTATAATTAGTTAGTTTTATTTTTCAGTAATTAGTTTTAGAAATATTTAGTTTTGATTTTCAGTAATATTTTTAATTAAAAGTAAATAGTTAAAATTTGTATTAATTTTTTTTTATTGTCAAAAAGTTTAAATAATTAGCTATAATTACTAATAATGAGCTATAATTACTAATAATTAGCTTAAATTAGTAATAATAAGATGTAATTAGTAATAATTAGTGGTAATTATTAATAATTAGCGATAATTAGTAATAATTAGTGGTAATTATTAATAATTAGCGACAATTAGTCATAATTAGTAATAAATTAGTAAAAATTATTAATAAATTGTTATAAACTTAAAGAAATTAGTAAATTGATATAAATGATTATATATTAATAACTTTTTTGTAAATTTATAAAAAAAAGTAAACATATATAATTTTTATAAATTAATAAAAATATTCCATTAGTAATAAATTGTTATAAACTAAAAAAATTAGTAAATTGATATTATTTACAATAAATTGACATAAACTTTTATCAATTTATAATTTGATATAATTTAAGAAAAATTGATATAAAATACCATAAATTATTATTAATTAGTAAGAAATATTCTAAATTAGAAATTATAGTATAATTAGAATTAATTAGTAATAATATGAAATAATTATTTAAATTAGTGTTAATTAGTAAAAAATAGTTGCAATTAGTAAAAATTTGAAATAATTAGGGGTAATTAGTTGTAATTAGTGGTAATTAGTAATAATTAGTAATAAATTGTAAGAATTAGTAATAAATTCTTATAATCTAATAAAAAATTGTAAAAAATAGTTATACTTAGTAATAATTAGTGGTAAATAGTTAAAATAATGGTAATTAGTAATAATTAGTAATAATTAGTAAAAATAGTAATAATTAGTAACAATTAGAAATAATAAGTAAAAATTAGTAAAAATTAATAACAATTTGTTATAAATTAATAAAAACTAAAAAATTTATAGAATTAACAATTAATCGATATAAAATAGTATAAATTTGTAATTTGATATAATTTACAGTAAATTGATATAAATTAGTATAATTTATTATAAATTAATTTTGAATAATATATATATTTATAAATTACTAAAAAGTGAAAATGAAATAGGTCGTCAACTTTTAGGTCATGAGTAATGAAAATTTTGGATATGGTTGACAAAAATTCATCATTTATCATGACCTAAATGTTTACAATTCTATGATTTACACCTTTTTAGTAATTTTTAATATATTTTTTTACTTTATATTAAATTATACATGAAATTAGCATTAATTACTAAAAAATAGTGATAATTACAAAATATTAGTGATAATTTGTAAAAAATAAATAGAATTTAGTAATAAATTATGTTAAATAGTACAAATTTATGATAATTAGTAGTGATTACTAAAAAATAATGGTTATCGGTAAAAATTAGTGATAAATTCCTATAATTATTTTAAATTAGTGGTAATGACTAAAAATTAATAAAAATAAGCGGTAATCAGAAAACATTAGTAACAAATATTGGTAATGACAAAAAATTAGTAAAAATTACTGATGATTAGTAAAAAATAGTTAAAAGAGGCGGTAAACAGGTATCGTTAGTAATAATTAGCCATAATTAGTAAAAATTAATGGTAAATCACTATAATTAATAAATATTGGTAGTGATTATTAAAAATTATCGTTAAATCACTACAAATATTAAAAATTACTCATAATCATTCAAAATTAGTAAACATTACTAGAAATTATTAAAAACCCATAAAATGAACATAAAATCAGTATAATTAGTAATAATTAACACTAATTATTAAAAAATAGCTATAATAAGTACAAATTAATGATAAATATCTATAATTATTAAAAAATAATCGTAATTTTTTCAAATTAATGATAAATCACTATAAATAGTAAAAATTAATGGTAATTAGATAAAATTAGTGATAAATTACAATAATTATTTTAAATTACTGGTATTAACTAAAAATTCATAAAAATAAGTAATAATTAGTAAAAAATTATTGATAAAATAAAATAATTAGTTAAAATTAATAAAAATAAGTGGTAATTTGTAAGGATTAGAAAAAATTAATGGTAATGACTAAAAATTGGTAAAAAATAACGATGATTAGTAAAACTTATTAAAAATTTGCAGTGATCTAGTATAATTAGTAATAATTAGAAATAATTACTAAAAATTATTTGTAAGTCACTATAATTATTAAATATTGGCAGTATTTATTAAAAATTATCATTAAATCACTTTAATTATTAAAAAATATTGGTAATCAATCAAATGAGTAAAAATTACCAGTAATTAGAAAACAAAATAGTAAACATGAACATTAAATTACTATAATTAGTAATAATTAATGTTAATTAGTAAAAATTAGTTGTGATTAGTAAAAATTAGTGATAAATCGCTATAATTATTAAAAATTAACATTAATTAATAAATATTAGGGATAGTTAGTTGTAAATCCCAATAATTATGTAAAATTTATTAGTAATAAATAATAATTAGGGATAAATAGTAATAATTAGAGGTTATTTGTAATAATTAGTAATAAAAAGTTGTAATTAGTGGAACTTAGTGACAATTAGTTGTAATTAGAGGTACTTAGTAATACTTAGTATTTTTTAGTATAAATTACTAGAAAACTAAAAACAAAAAAGTTAATTAATTTATAGTTGATGAGCAATGAAAAATTTGGACAAGGTTGGAATAAAATAGTGCAATGAAAAATTTAGACACAGTTATCATAAATTGGTTTTATCACCTGATGATTTTTAAATCTATGATTTATACCTTTTTAGTAATTTATAATATATTTTATAAATTACTAAAAATGTGTGAATTGTAGAATTTATAATCTTTATGTGATTAGAAATGACCAATTTACACCAACCATGTCTAATTTTTTCATTAAGTCTCCTGAACTGGGGAAAGTATAGTGTGACTCGTTGATAGGGGTAGGAGGAGATGCATTGATGATAGGACATGGTTGGCATAAATTGGTGAAATGAAACATTTGTACATGGTTGGCATAAATTGGTGAAATGAAACATTTGTACATGGTTGGCATAAATTGGTTTCATCACCTGAATATTATAAAATCTATGATTTATACCTTTTTATTAAGTCATAGATTTTCCAATATTCATGTGATTAGAAATGACTAGTTAGTGCCAACCATGTCCAAATTTATCATTTGGTCACCAAAACTAGGTCAGTGAGGTTGTGATGCATCGATGGAAGCAACAGTGGTAGGAGGAGGGGAAACATCAATGATAGGAGTAGTAGCATGGGAAGAATATAGAGTATATGTGATAGTTATTATAAATTAAAAATATTTAGTTTTAAGTAGTAAAAAATTGTGATAAATTAGAAAAAATTAGCGATAAATTATTAAACATTAATCCTAAATCACAATAATTATTAAAAATTAGTGGTAATTAGAACAAATTAGTAAAAATTAGTGTTAATTAGTAAATATTCATAAAAATGAACATTAAATTGCTATAATTAGTAAAAATTAATGGTAAATATAAAAAATCAGTGGAAATTAGAGAAAATTGGTGGTAAATAGATAAATTTGACAATTTTTACAAGTAAATTAATATTTTTAATTTTTTAATATTTTTTGGATTTTATTTTTATTATATAAAATTATTCATAAACATTTTATTTATTTTAAATTTTTTAGTCTAATATGGAACAAATAAGTCCAAAATAGCTTTTATTACATGATTGCAATTAGATAAATCATCATAAGAATCTAAACAGTTTTAGTATAAATTCTGTATATATTGAGGTTGTTGAAGATTCTTTGTCATTTTCATCATCACAACTAGAATTTATTTCAGAAGGGACAATTAATTGTTCATGTAATAAATGTGATCTAGGGAGGTTTAAGACATTTGACAATGTTGGGGTCATCTATTTTGTTTTGGTTTTTAAATAGATTGTGTTTTTGGTATCAACATGGTGAACATGGTTTTGGAGAAGATACAAATAATTTAATTCCAGATCCATCATTGTTTAAAAATTTAGTAGATGATGTGGTTGTTCTGTATTTTCAACAAATTGAAACTCATGATGATGTAAATTTATCTCCTGAGTTATAACTATATCAATGTTATGATTTTTTTAAATATGTTGAAGATGAATTGTTTCCTGGTTCTCAGATAAGAAAATTTGAAGTGTTTGAAACATTTATGGATATTAAAATAGATAATAAAACATCAAATAGCTATTTTAATAAAATATTCTCTTTTGTTAAAGAATTTTTACCTGAAGGAAATGTGCTGCCTATAAATTTCTATAAGAGAAAGAGGTTGGTTCATAATTTGGGTATTTGTTATTATAAGACTCATGCATGTTCAAATTATTGCATCTTATATTATGGTGAAAATAAATTATTGGTCATTTGTCCTATATGTAGACAGTAGATGTATAGAGAGGCTCAACTAGGGATGTCTAGATTGATTCGTATAAAATAGTTGCGGTATTTCACACTTACACCTAGATTGAAGCGTTTATTTATATCTTAGAACACAATGTCATTGATTTCATGGAAAAAAATATTTCATCCAATAAAAGATTAAATTATCCTTTTGATGGTGATTCATGGAAACATTTTTACCAAGAACAACCATATTTTTCTTCAAAAACCTGAAATGTTTGACTGGGTCTTTCTACTAATAGTTTCTATCCATTCGATTATTATGTTATACATTATTTTTGTTAGCCCATATTTATCACTTTTTATAATTTACCGATTTGGATGTTGATGAATGAGCCATATATATTTTTGAACTTATTAATTCCCAGACATCCAAAAAATAATATCAATGTTTATTTGAAGCCATTGATTGTTGAGTTAAATTTATTGTGGAGTAATGGTGTCAGTACATATAATGTTGTTTAAAAACAAAAATTTCTTATCGAAATCCAAATTAATTTGGATAATTAGTGACTTCCTATAAAATAGCATGTCATCAGGCTAGAGTGCATATGGTAAAAAATATTGTTTGTACTGTATGAGTGACAATAAAGTGTTTGTGCTCTTCAATGGAATAAAACCTTTTTTCTGCTGTCATCATAGATTTCTTTCTACTAATCATCATTTTCCAAGGAATAGATATCATTTCAGAAGAGGTACAATTGAATGATATTGAACTCCAACCATTATATCAAGTATTGATTTAAAATATATTTTTTCTTTATTACCGCACATTGCCGTTTGACCAACTATAAACCAACAAAAAATATATGGATTTTGGAAAAATCACAATTGGATGAAACAAATTATTTTATGTGATCTACCATATTGGTCTGATTTTTTGGTCTGTCACATGCTCAATGTCAATAATATTGAAAAGAACAGTTTTGATAATAAATTTTATATAATGTAGGACACACCTGGTAAAACCAAATATAATTTAAATTCATGATTATAACTTCCCAAATATATAGGTTACCAGAACTTGAGTGGTTTGAAAATGTCATATCATAGAAGTTAATGAATCCAAAATCATCTTACACACATTCCAAAGAAAATAGTTTACTATTTTGTTAGTTGATTTCAGATTTGAGACTATCATATATTTATGTTTCTAATTTTTCAAGATGTGTCAGAAACGATTATATTACTAGATTAAAATGTAATGATTGTCATGTTATATTAGAAATACATGTACCGATTTGATTTAGAGGTTTATTGAATTCCTCAATTTGGAATGTGATAACAGAAATTTCATATCTTTTCTGAGACATCTCAATGGTGAAAAAATATTTGGATACACATAGTAGACTTCAAGAAGACGTTGTTTTAATTCTATATAAACTAGAAAAAAATCTTCTAAATTTATTTAATTCAATTTAATATTTGATATTATATTTGACACGTGAAGAAAAATTTGGAGGGATGGTACAATTTTTATGGATGTATCTATATTGTATATGTATACAAAAACTGAAGAAAACGGTATATAACAAAGAATCAGTTAATGGTTCAATTTCATAAACCTATTTGTGAGAGGAAATTTATTTTTTCTACTCCCATTATTTCCAACCTGAATATCTTTTAAAATATAATTGAATGGGTCATAATGATGGAAGTTCTGACGATTCACTAAATATTCAATTACCAGTTTTAATCATCCTAAACATGAATTTTGGGGAGTAAATAAACAATGGCTTTCAGATGATGAACATGAAAAGGCTCATACATATTTTCTGCTCAACTGTGAAGAAATAAAATGATTTTTACAATGAGTTCTACTACCACATATTCTTTAATTTTTTTTAAAAAATATAAGTTAATATTATTTTATTGGTAGATTATATGATGATCATATCAAGAAAATTTTCTATAAATTATAGCAGTAGCTTCTGAAGAACGTCGGGAGTATAATTTTTCCTATTAGCTTCAAATACAGATGTACTAAATTGTTTATGGTTTAACATCTGAAATCAATTTATTATTTTTTATGTTGTTAATTGTTTTTCGATTTTTCAGGTATCACAACATGCTGATGAAATTGATAGTCAATTTTTTATATTTAGTAACCCACCATCCAAAATGATTAAATCTTATAATTCATATGTGGTGAATGGTTTTTGATTTCGTACACATGTATATGTTGAATAAAAAATAATGAATAGTGGTGTTTTCTTAAGAGGATCTCATCATACAGAATGGGAAATTGGATTTTACATCATGCTGGATGAAATAATTGACCTTTTTTATCTGGGACATAATTATTTAATGATTTATAAATGTAAATGGTTTGATATAGACAGATGGTTGTGTGTTCATCCGCACCATGGAATCATTGATATTAAATATAAAAATATTATTTTATCATATGAACCTTTTTTATTGGATCATCAAGAACAAAAAATATATATTATGAAAATTATTTTTCTGCTTCAAGAGAGTTAGTTGATTGGTCAAGAATTATAAAAATTAAATCCCATGAAAATTAGTTTGTGAAAAGTTAATTTTGTTCAATTAAAGTAAAAGGAATTAAAATTGTTCAATAGACAGCTCTAAATAAATCTTCTCAACAAAGATACATGAATACTGATGATGACACCCTACAGTTAAGGGTTAATGGCGAAAATGATATTGATGATGTAACAAGTGAGTTTGAATTCAAAAGTGATGATGGAGCTGAAACTTTTATGAAAATTGATGAAAATGAGGAGGAAGATGAAGATATTGACAAAGTCAAAAATAATGATGAGGATGAATATAGAGAATGACACAATTATTTATTGTTTATAGTCATAAAATATATATATATATATATAATACTCATCTTAAATTTTTTGCTGACAACTTTGTCTTCAGGTTTTAGATGACAAATGAGACTTATGATGACATCTTCTATGACCTCCGGGAGGTTTTACTACCTAGTAATGAGATTGGTGATATGTCATCAAACCCTCGAGCTCTTAGAATTTCCTGGTTGACTTGAAGGTGTTAGGGTCTTATGAGATTGAGGATTCTTGACCCTATTCTTAAGTAACAGAACCAACTTGGATTTGATCCATGCATGATTAGGTATATTTAGTTCTGTATTTTAGTTAGTTTTCCTTACATTTCATTAATTTATTTATGTAATAATTATTTTTTTATAATTATTTTATCTTTTTTCTAGCTTTTCTCATATAGATATTGAGAATGGGAGTTCTATATTTTAGAACTATTTTTCTGAGGCATGGGTGATGTGGGATCTGGTTCCCTTTGAAGTTTGATAATGAATGTTTTATCAATGGATGGTATGTAAATAAATAATATTTTTTTGAAATTTGTTTAATTATTAACATTCTATCATTAAAAAGTGTAATTTTTATGGTATCTCATTAATTATAGCATGTTGAGTTCTATCAGGGAGGTCCAGGAGTTGTGTATGCATGAGAGCTATAATAAATTTTTGCATAGTTTGAGGAGGACAACCATGAAGAAAGAGGGAGTTGAATATTCTGATCATTCTTACTACACCCATCAACATGATTACATCTCATCTCTGGTTTGGGATGGATTATGTTCATATGGGATAGTATATAGTTTTTAGAGGAGATTTTCATTAGCTCAGCAGAACTAGGGGAGGTAGGAGGTAATGTGTCGTGCTGGTAGTCATACATTCAGTACACATAAATGACATACGAAAAGTGCTTTTGTTATTTAGTTTTTCATAAATTTAAATGTGAACTATTTATTTTATACTCTTATAGTAATTTGAACATCCTGATATTACAGAGTTCGATACTTATAAGAGGATGTGTAGAAATCCTGTCATTTGAGAGATTACAGGTGATTTCCTACATTAGATTGTGGTCAGTATAATTTTCTGAGTTTAAAAATTAATTAAAAATAATATTTTACCTATTTTAATTTTAAATTGAAATTAAAGGAGTCAAATGTGGTCGTGACTTCTCATACACATGGTGAGAGTCTGGCTGAGGTTGATAGTCAACCCACCGGTGTGGTTGGATTTGATTATGTAGAATGGATGCAGGAAACACAGTATGCTTTTGAGAAGGGTAGAGTGGTTGGTATCAGTTCTTGACTAATGCATTATTGTTTTTATGGTGCTACTATGTGTTCAATGTCTAGTTTTAGGGGAGATCATAGAGAGTCGTCATCATCAGTCTCACAGTATGAGGAGTAGTTGTCACATCAGAGTTATGTTATTAAGCCCATGAATATGTTGTAGGATGGGCATGGTCTACAGCACCAACAGTAGTAGGAGGAGATGCGATGATTGAAGAAGGATAAAATGAGTATATGTGGCGGCTTGTTCAGGGCTTAGGGATAGTGTTCCCTCCCCCTCCTCTTCTAGATGACAGTAACCCTTCCCCACATCCTCCATAATGATGGATACAATATGGGAATATTTATTATGTTAAAATATAAATCAAAATATTTTATATAATATTTTTTATTATAATTTATGTTTACAATTTTTTAATTTATTTTTGATATTTTTTAAAAAAATTCATTTTTTCCTTTTTTTTATTTTTTAAACTTAATTACAATGGGATTTTTACCCGTCCCAAATAATAATTTGTGATGGGACTAGTGACACATAATAAATAGATACCAATTGAAAAAAAATATTTGTGATTATAAGGCTCCCTATCATAAAAAATAGTTTTTTTGATGTCCCGTTACAAAAAATATCTTTTGGGATGCCATTTTTTTGATGGGTTATTTGCAACAGGGTCTAGTCCCAAATAGATATTTGTGATGGGTTCAAATCACAAATAATCTATTTTCAAGTTGTGTATAAAAAATATCAACAAATAATCACAAAATATTATCATAATTACTTTTCCCACCTCCCTACACACATATATTTAAAATCCCTCATTGAAATATAGGGCTTCCATGTAGGATCCCAATTTCAAAGAAACCCATTTTAAATTACAAACCAATACATAAAAATTAAAATATAGTAATTTGACAAGAAAATACCTTTATTTTTAAAATTAATTTTCCAAAATGAAAAGAATCATAAAAAACTTACTGAAAGTTCCAAATAAGACTCTCATCATGTTTTAGAAAATATACATTTGAAACCACTTTTAGAAAACATTTTGGAAACCAAAGGACAATTTGAAAAATAATGTTTTATCAAATTATGTTATCCCAACTAGGTTAAATACCCTAAGAGTGTGGTGGTTAAATCATGGTATGATAAATTAAAACAATTATCCCTTTCAGATCTTGTTTCATTATTAAACAAAACTCTCTTCTTTATACTTCTAGTAGCACAGAATAAAAGGTTATTAAAACCTTCAAATAATGTATAAATTTTACTTGGTTCACCTTGACTAGGATAAATCCAAGGATAATAAAAAAAATCGATGATGTAAAAAATCCACTATAGCACACTACTTTTATATAGTTTGTAGAAAACACACTTTTTATCCTATTTTATAACCATTCACAATTTGAAAGCTCAAACCTCTCTCTATTGGGTTGAACACACTTCTTCTTTAGTAAAATATTCTATCAATTAGTTTATAGTTGATTCACACTCATGTGTGTATTTTTTATCTTATTTCATCAATTATATGACAACCACCTTTTTGTGATACTCCTCTGCAAGACCCCTCTATTATACCATTTCATGAGTCATCCCTTAGATCATGCGGGTCTCATGACTCCACCATGAGACTCAGTTATATAAATGTGCATCTTGTGACTCTAATTTTTCTTCCTTGGCCTAGTACATAACACCCTTCACAAGACCCTTTTGTGAGACCTTATCTAGTTCATGAAGATAATGATATATTGTTCATATCACACAGATTGTGAGACCTTGTTCAGATCTCATGGATCATGAGACCTTGTTCAGATCATACATATTGTGAGACCTTTTTCAAATCAAGAGAATCAAGAAAACTTATTTAGTTCATCTAGATCATGTGATATCAACATTTCTTACTATACACAAAAACACCTGATTCGTACTTCACTTCATGTGAATCCTTCATAATATCATTTCCAAAGACTTTCTACTAATTATTTGGATCACATGACACTGTTGCAAGACTTTGTTTAGGTCATGAGAAATAATTTTTTATCCAAATAAAATAACTAAATAAAACCACTCCAATTATTAAGTATGGGTTAGGAGGTATTTATAGGCATATATTCACCACATTAACTCTTCAAAATTTGGTTATCCATCAATTCCACCACCTCAGTAATCAGGATCTTGTGCTTTGTGTGATCACTAAACATGATCACTTATTTCATGTCACAAGTGTTTCACAAGATCGTCACCATTATATTAGAGTGCTTCATGTGATCTCCTCACAATATATAAAGAAAATCAAGTCACCAACAACATTGTCTTCCAATTATTCTCATGAATAGATCATAAGATCAAATTAAAATCATACAGGGTTAATGACATTATCCTCAAGCACTTTGCAAGATCCCATTTTGAGATTCAAAGAAAATCATGAGGTCATGTCATTTTAAACGACCGTGTGATATCTCTATAATTACCAACTTCATTGTGTTCATGCTCTTGACATGATATCTCCACAAGATCCATTGATATTCATGTGATGTATTCAGGTGATTTTCATAATCTCTTCATTAATTCCTATGAAAATAATGCGATGTCTTTAGGTGCTTCATGGGACTTCTACACAAGTTTAGTTGTGACATTTGTTCTCTATATAACCAAATCTAACATTTTCACTTCGTGAAATCTGTTTATACATTCACACTTCATGATATTAGATATTCATGCTATGTGGTATTATACATTCATGATCTGTGACGTCATATATTCTAGGCTCTATGAGATCAGACATTCATGATCTATGATATCATACATCCACACTCTGTGAGATCAGTTTATACATTCATGCTCACTCTTTAGGACTCCTTTGACTATCATCCTTCTTCAACAACCTAGAACCTTGTCAAAAAATAATTAATCCAAAATTACCATCAGGGTGTATTTTTTCCAAAAATATACCCCTTTGAGTTTATTTAAAACACTTATAATTCTCAAGAACTAATTAATCGACATTTCATGTGCAAGAAAAACCATTTACATTCTGCAACCCCAGATAGTTATCAGGGACTTTCGTAACACATACTCTAAGACCAAATAAATCAAGATTTACTTTAAAAACAAGTGTATAATACAAATTTCATTGATTAATAACTTCATTTTCAAACATACCACTAGAAACCTTCTCGATACCAAAATTTAGAACAAACTCAACCATCAAGATCACTTCTTAATCCACACATGTCTTGTTCTAGAATTATGAACCCAACGGAAAGTCCATTGCATGATTCTTATTAATTTATTGACCTATTTTAGCATATTTATATCTAAAACTCCCCCTATTTCATTATTCCCTATATTATCTTATCCCCATGTATTGATTAAGACATTTTATACCCCTTTTTTATTGAACCAAAAGGTTAATCCTTTGTGATCTACAACATGGAAAAAACATATATCATTTTATTGGTTAAACACAGCATACCTCAAAGAAGTGGGGGTTTCACATTCACATTGTTCATGTCTAGGGAGTTTAGTGGAATCTTAGATCCATTAGATTTCATTCAAATGCTTCCTATGTAAGGCCTTCATCAGGATGTCTGCAACCTATTGTCTGATAGACACATACTCCAGCTTCACACGACCATGCTCCACTTTATCCTTAGTAAATTTATATTTTATTTCAATATAATTTTTCCTTGAGTGATGAACTATATTTTTGAAAATATTTATAGAACTTGAGTTATCGAAATGGATTCTAATTAGATATGTCACTTAAACTCTCATATCTTCAAGTTGTTATTTCATCCAGAGTAATTGAATGCAAGATTAAGTATCCACAATATATTTAGATTCTTCAGTGATAAATTAAATACAATATTTTTTCCTTATTATCAAAGACATACAGAGTCCACTAATATTGAATTCACCACCTAGGGATGACTTTGGAGAATTTATTGAACATGCCTGATCTGCATTTGTAAATCCCAATAACACTTGCTGAGATTTTTCATTGTATAATAAACCTAAATCCCCCATGATTTTATATACCAAATTATTATTATTTTTTACTTCAAGTAAGTGGATTTATTTAGGATTAATCTAATACCATTATGCATGACATGTGGAAAAACAATGTCAGATCATGTCACTATTAAGTATAACAAACTACCAATGATATTTCTATCTTTAGTGATATTGATTGATTCCCCTTCATCATCCCTTTACAATTTCATCCATGTAGTAATTTAATTTTACAATTCATTTAAATTTTCCATCCCAAATATTCACAAAATATCCTTATCATATTTTGATTGATAAATAAATATCCCATGTCTTCCTTGTGTTACCAATAAACCTTGGAGAAATTTTATCTCACCAATCATTGAAAATTCAAACTCACATTTCTTGAATTCTGTGAACTATTTGAAATTCACTTCATTCGATCCACTGATGATTATTTTATCAGCATATAATAGTACCATCATCCTTTGATTACTCTTATTATTGACATAGATATTATAATCAACACCATCATACTAAAAAATTAGCTTATTTAAATACAGATCATGTCATGAATTCCATGATCTTGGTTTCTTCTTCAACCCATATATATCTTTCCTTAACCAATAAACATTTTTATCATCATTATGAATTAGAAAACAATTTGATATTCAATATAAACTTCTTCTTCAAAAACCTCATTAATAAGTTATGGCTCAACATCCATCTGAAAAAATATTGAATTTATTTTTTACTAAAATTTACAGGAATAATCAAATTTCCCCCAACCTTGAAATAGGTGCATAGGTTTCAACAACATGAATACTCTTTATGTGAGAGAATCCCTTACACAACAGTAATGATTTGTTTCTAAGTTTTTTTCCATACTCATTTAGCTTATTATGGAATACCCATTGGGTTCTGGTAATATTATTATCGGTTGGCCTAGAAAAAAATCGCCCATATTTGATTATCTTTTATTTGGTCTTGTTCTTGATTCATTTCTTAATCCCAAGTATAGTATCATGAATCTTATTCAAAAACCATTGGATCTACCTGTGATAAAAAATATTCTTATTGTAGATCCTTCATACTTCTCATCTGTACTAGTACTATCTAATCTCCAATGATATTTTGGAAATAATTTTTGGCTCGACTCTTTAGTTTCATTATAGGTTTATCCTACTCATCATCTAAATATTCTTCTGAATATACCTTATCTAATTGTACTCCCCCTATGTTTATCCCTTCTTTATCACTATCCTCTTGAGACTGTTAATAGATTTGTTGAATATTCTACTCATTTTACACCACAAAAAATCATTTCTCTCTATAACTTTTCCCAGTCACTTATTGAATCATTTATATACTTTTCTTTTTCTTAAGTATATGATAAGTGTCACTTTATATCCTTGAGATTTAAACACCCGATATTTGTCCTTATTGAGAATAAAACACTTACTTCCAAAATATCAAAAGTATTTTGTAAGAACCTGGTTCTTGTTTTAGAGGTACGGGCTTCTTCTTTTCCTTTCCTTAAGTGATTTTGAGAAAATATGGAAATTTTGGAACTACAAGCCGTGTACTCTATCTACACGCCGTGTACTTTTGTCCATGTTGGGATGAGTACACAGGGCGCGTGGCCATGCCGACGACGAAGGGTGTAGGAACCGAATACACGTCGTGTAGTGGTACCTTACACGCTGTATAGTCAGTCGGGAGGCTTAAACAGTAAGGCGGTGGTGTCGCCGCCACCTGGAAGACAGTACACGCAGTGTACTCGAGAGTACATGTCATGTACTCATGTCGACTGATGAACAGTGTGGCGGTGCTGCCAAGTGAACAGTTAAATGAAATAAGTACATGTCGTGTACTCAAAATTACACGACGTGTACTTTGTTTTTTCAGTTTAAAACAGGCAGTAGCCTCCTCATTTGGCAGAGGAGGCACTTGAGCCATTTTGGATCCAAATGAGGAGTCTGGATCTTTGAAGATCCACTGGGCGTTCGTCTGGAATCTGATTCGGCTTTGGACGATCTCGTTGGAACCGCACGGGTAAGCCCTCTCCTCTCCTGGTACCGTTCTTACCAATTCTTCTCCTAACATAAGTTATTTATGTTTGAATGGGTTTTGTTCTTCATCATATCTACGCCGTTCTTGGTCGTTTCTGGAGTCTTCATTCGGTTATAGCGTTCGTTGGCGTATAATTTAGGTGGCTTGGGGTTATTTTTCCAACTTTCATGTGTTTTTGTGCGTTTTCGTGCCACGAACCCATGTTGGGGTGTCGTGTGGCTGAGGTCGTTGCTATATTTAATGCCTAAAATTGCATAGGTGATTAAATTGTGATAATAAAATGATGTTTGGGATCATTTCTTGGATCCAGGACCATCCCGAGGGGTGTGTTCCTCAGTTTAGCCGTTTGGCCAGGATACCCGAGGGTATGCCTTAAATGTAGTAACTGTAGAATTTCCTTGAGAGGAATTTCTTGTTTACTGCATTTTGATATGTTGGGCATTGACCGGTTACCTGTTTAGCCTGAGGGAATGATTGTATTAGCCTGAGGGCGTTTTTGTGATTATCCTGAGGGCGTGACTGTATTAGCCTGAGGGTGACGTTCTACTTCGCCTAAGGGCAACCTTTCGTGCCTGAGGGCTTGACTTCTGTGCCTGAGGGCGACACTTCGTATGCCTGAGGGCGAGAATTCTGTTACAATTCCTGAGGGAGAGATTCTGTATAGCTTAAGGGAATGGTTCACTATATTATCCTGAGGGCGAGATAATGGTTGGCCTGAGGGCGTGGTGCTGTTGAGCACATAACGATACTAAATTTAACGAATGAAATGAATAATAAAATGGAAATTTAATTGTTAAGTTAGTTACTGTTTAGTACTGATTACTTTATTGCATTTTACTATTGCACACTGTTGTTGCACGCTTACACGCAGTTGGGCACGGGCCTTTGGTGGGTGCTTACTGAGATATATTTCCCACACCCTGTTTGGGTCACGCTTTTCGACCCAAATAGATTACGTTGCTGCAGGTGTAGATGGGGGAAAGAGTCCCTATACAGGTACTTGACTGTTGCTAAGGCGTAGGAGGGCATGGGACCGAGCCTAGGCTCGCGATGCCGCTGCAAGCTGTTTTTCTTGCTTTTATGTACTCTATTTTCTACTGTATTGTATGGATGTATAGCATGTTCTGGCTGTTTTCCTAGAACTTGAAACATGTAGAATCATCACTTATATACTGTTGGTTATATCCACTGCTGTAGTTATTTTAGTTCTGTATGTTTACTGCTTCCACTATTGTTGAATGTTTATTTTGGTATTCCGATGCGCTACACTTTGACAAATGAGGGCATAGTTTCCCCACTATCAGACCTGGGCCCTCACTGCTAGTCGGTAGCCTCTGGCGTTTGGGGAAATGCGCTTGAGGTCACATGGAGAACCGGGCTCGGGGCACCTGTTGCATGGCACCCAGGTCCGGGACGTTACATATTTCAATATTGGGTTCCTTATATACCATAGATCATATGGAGCCTTTTCTTCCTTTGGATATAATATGTCTTTATTAGAAATGTAGACTTATGTTAACATTTCTTCTTTCCAAAAACAATCTAGAATTAATTTCATAATAAGAATCACTCTTTCCATGTTTTTATAATATATTTATTCTCTCAACCACTCAATTTTAATGTGAAGTTCTTACTGTGGAAACTTGGTGAATTATCTAATGTTTCTTGAAATAATCCTTCACTATGAAATTTGTAAACTCTGTGCCATTATATGTTTGGAATTTCTATATGTTTTGATCCAACATATCTTTAACTTCCCTTAGATAACAAGTTATGAAACTAAACACCTTGAACTTGTGAGTGATAATTGAAAGCCATACCATTCTACTAGAATAATCAATGAAAATGTCATTATATCTCTTCCCATAAATAGATCTTGGTCAAATAGATCCACTTACATCAATATATTATAGTTCAATAACTTTGTTTTTAACTTTTATATTTTTCCTTATATATATTCAGAGCAATATTACTTTATTAAAAAGCATCACATAAATTATTATAGTCATTTGATAAATTAGGGAGATCTTTAGAACCAACAAATTTTACCATATTTTCCAAGGATGATTGTCTCATATGTCTATGAAGCTTATTCTGCCACTATTTTTCTTCTTCCTTGAATAGGAAACATATGTATTTATCTCCACTTGAAAGGTATATATTTCCCTTCATGTCTTTTAATTTTGAAACAACTACTACACCTTTTCATTTGATGATACACATCTTTTTTAAAATATTATAGCATGTACAAAGTTACATAATTGACTAAAAATTATCAAGTTTCCATTGAAACCTTCAACAACCATGAAATCTACATGTATCATTTTTTGACCCAAAACATGGGTTTCCCCAAACCAATGATCTTCAAGACTTCATCATTTCAAAATATTACAACAAATTTCTTATCATACATAATTTCTATCACCATATTTTTATTTCCTATCATATGGGATGTGTTTCCACTTTTAATAATTCAAATTACAGTGTGATTTGATGCTTTGAAAGAAATATCTACAACTGCTACCTACTAAAATAATTTCTTTTCGATCGGTGTCTTTGGATTCATACTTGATATTGATTGATATTGTTGATATTTATCAGAGTTTGATGGTACTACCTCATCTTGAAAAGCTAAAAATTTATTTTGTATTTTAAACTCATTCAATTATTCTTTAAGCTTTTATATGAAACCATTTTGGCTCTACTTTAGAACTTTTATATGCAATGTCGATGAGAAATATTTGTCTATGTATCTAAATCATCCACACCAAAATCAATGACCATCAAATGAATTCATTTAATACTAAAAAAAATTTGGTTTCCTCTATTGATCTTTCTCTTGTTGATACTTCTTGGATAAAAAATAGTCATTTTTAGAATGTCCCATTTTTTCACAAAAATAGCACTAGATATGACGTATATTCTTATGAATCATCTTCACACCACTAATAATCCATTGAGTTCTCTAAATATTCTTATTTTTACTCATTCCCAAATCAATATTCAGTATTGGAGTGGTAGGTTTTGGTCTGGCATCAACCATTGCTGCTTTCTATTTAAGGTAAACTCCCAAACCCGTAGTTTTGTTTTGATGTGAAAACTTCTTCTATATATATATTTTTTGACTATTTTATTGGACCTATGAATTGTAATTTCACTTTTTCTATCACCTATGAAATCTGATTTCCAAATATCATATTAGGATTCAAGAGTTTCTCTTTATCTTTCACCTATTTTATAAGTCGTTGAATTTCTCCTCCAGTTCTTTAGTACATTTGACTTGATCTTTTATTTTTATGATTGAACTATTGATAACCATGGTATGTTCTTAAACCTTTATTTTAATCTCAATGAATTTATCTGAGTTATCTATCTTTATACATCTAATATTTTTAGTTTTAGATTTTATCTCATAGTTCTCTACTTTCTACTGTTGTTTATAGAGTTTGGAATCATGAACCACCCTATTGGATTTCATTATTTTGGCTATCCAAACATCTATCTCCTCAATTATAGATTATAATTCAATCTAAATGTCAATTTTTACTTCAAATTCCCCATAATCTTTATCAATTTCTTCCCTTTATTGGGGATTACCCACAACTTCCACCATAGAGTCTTCTTTATGATCCTTATAGTCTTTCATTTCTTCTGTATTTGTTTCTTCTGAACTATCATTCTCTTATGAAAGAAGATTATTTTTCCTGAATAAATTTATCTTTTCATTTCTCTTACTTTAAACATGGGGAAATGAATTTTTCATGGTGATTTTTACTTTATCCTCATCATCTTATAAAAACTTCATAGGGCACTTTGTTTCAATATTTCTGACCTTTCCACATCTAGATCATGCTAAAGAAAATTTCCCTTTGAAATTTCATTTTTGGATTTGTAGATTTGAAGAAATTAATGACATGAACTCATATGTATCTTATTCTTCTTGACCATCCTCTATATTGAGCTTCTTCATGGACATGAAATCCACCTCTTTAGATTTACCTTTTCCCACTAATTCATTATCATTATTTCTCATCTCACATTCAACAAGAGTATTGTATAACCAATCCAATATAAAAATCATTTATACATTTATCTTCCAAAACTGAGAATTTGATATTGAACAAAGGTAGAAGCATTATTAATATTTTAAATATTTACATCTTCAATAATTTCTTCGATACCACGCATGTCTTCTAAAAAATCATTTACCCAATGAAATAATGTATCTATAGACTCATTAGAGTGCATTCTCATATCCTCATATTTGTTCCATAGAACCTGTACTTTTTCTTTTTTGAATTTTGAATCACTTTCATAGTTATTTAGAAAATTATCCCACATGTAATGAATTGAGTTACATGGAATCACCTTCATGTAGATTGTTTTTTATAGAGATCCTTCTAAGGCTTTGATTCCTTTCACATCAGCATCCAATTATCTTATGTTTTATTTGGATAAAACTCTATTTTCCACACCAGAAAAAATACCATACATCACAACTATAAATACATCCATACCTAATGACCGAAAATAGTGTTGCGTCTAATTATTCCACAATTGAAATGTTTCCATTGATTATCGGAATCCCTTTATGATTAACAACCTATATTGAAACCATTGATAGCGATAAATATATTTAACCTCACTTAGATAAAAATTATTGGAATAACTAGGTTAAATACCCTAAAAGGGGGTCAATCATGGTATGATATATTAAAATAACTTTTCCTTTTAGATATTCTTTCATTGTTAAAAAAACCCTCTTCTCTCTCCTTCCTGTATCACAGAACAAAAGGATATTAAAATATGCACAGGACCCAAAAAATTTACATAGTTCTCCCTCACAAGGAAATGTATAAGGAGAATACAATAGTATTGTATCAATGTACTAAATCTAATAAATCACACTTTTATAAAAAGTTTATGAGAAGAATCACTATCCCTCTTGGTTTGCAACCAATCACAATTTGAAAGATCACCTCCCTATCTACTGAAGTGAATGCACTACTCCTCAAGTAGAATCTTATACAAATTATTTCTAAGTTGATTCACACTCGCATGTGTATTTATGATCTTATTTCAACAATGATATGAAAACCACATTTTCATGAGACTCATCCACAAGACCCCACTGTGATATCCATTTGTGATTCACCCTTTATGTTATGTGGATTGCTTGAAACCACTGCAAGACTCTGTTATGTTCATGTGGATTGTGTGAATCAGATCTATATACCTATTCCTAGAGAATAAAACCCTTTGAAAGACCCTTGTGTAAGACCTTATTCAGTTCACGCAGGTCACAAGAACTTTTTTAGATCATGTGGATAATGAAACCTTATTCAGATCAAGAGGATCATGAGACCTTTTTCAGATCACACAGATCGTGAGACGTTGTTTGAATCACATGGATCATGAGACCATCTTCAGTTCACATGGATCACATGAAATTAGTAGGTCTAACTATGAATGAAAACACCCAATGCATACCTCACATCATGATGCTTCTTCATGATATCCTTTCGTAAGTCTTTCTACTAATTAAACATATCTTTAGACTCCATTGAAAGACTTTTTTCTGGTCATGAGAAATAATTTTTCTTTAGATCAAACCACTTAAGTAAACTTATATAATTATTAAGGATGGTTTAGGATGTATTTATAGGTATAAATAAACCACCTTAACACCACAAATTGATTTTATCCATCTATTCCACCACCTCAGCAATCATTATTGCATGCTTCACATGATCACTTTTCATGATCACCTATTGTGTATCACATGTTCTATGAATGGTCATATCCACTTTCTTCATGTGATTATCATGAGATAAAAATACAATCATGTGGTCAGTACCATTTTCTTCCAATGATTCATGTGACCCCATAACGATATCAAATTAAAATCATGTGGTGTTGATGGCATTGTCTCCAAGTACTTTGTGATATCCCATCATGAGATCCAAATAAAATAATGTGGTTACATGATTTTTAACAACCACATTATATCTCTTTCATTTCTAACATATTTTTCTTCATTCACTTCACATGATCTCTCTATGAGATCTTCTGACAATCATGTGTTGTCTTTAGGTGCTTTTCATGATCTCTTTATGAGATCCTCTGACAATCGTAAAATTTCTCCTAGTGCTTCATGTGACTACTCCATGAGTTTTTTTCTAACATTCATATCATGTATAACCAATCCATATATTATCTCTCCATGATATCAGTTCCAACATTCATGCTATATGAGATCTGATATTTGTGTTCCATGAGATCAGACATTTCATGCTCTTCATGATCATACCTTCATGCTCTATAATATAAGTTCAATCATTTTCACTCACTGTTCATGCCTCCTTTGAAAACCAATATTTTTCAGCAACCTCAAACCTTATCAAAAAACACAATCAGTCAAAAAGTACCCTCAGGAGATATTTTTTCCAACAAATCCATTCTATGAAATTTCTATATATATACATGTACCCATTTATATTTATTCATCCAAGTACAAATAGATATTTACATATAAATATCATATATATATATATACATTCATATGAATACTAAGGAATCAAGTGAAATAAAATGATTCAAGCCACACAGTAAGGCATATAATGTTCCAAGAAAACCCATAAAATCCTAAAAAACATCCCTTTCTTGAACAAACCATAATTAAATATCACAAAACAAATTATATAATTTTATTAAATACTAAGCATAATTTAAAACTAAAAATTTATTTGAATGGGAATATTATTCATTTTAACAAACAAATAGCATTAAATTACTTTTACCAAAAAGGAATAAAAATTAAAAAACATGAAGAAACTTATTTAAAAATAAATTCATAAACTCTATAGGAAATAGGAGTTCAATAAAAATGAGTTATAAAGAATAAATAATCTTATGGTGTTCTTTAGAAAATAAATAGACAAGGATACCAACCTTGGACATGTAAAACTATGATAAAATGATCAAATATGGAAGGTACAAAGTCTAAAGAACAACCGACACACCCTAGCTTCAAAGTACACAAGTATTCTAGACCAACCCCACACCTAGGTTTTTGAAAATGAAATACCAAGAAAATTTAAGGAAGGAAAATAAGATTTAAATAATAGTATAATTGTAAATAATGTCATAACTTAAATTAATCATCATGAAATTGTAGAAGAAGACCCAAAAATAAAAGGTAAAAGGAGGGGAAAAGGATTGGAACTCCCATTAGGAGGTGTTAAATGAAATGGGAGTGGAGAAGAACACTTGGGGTATTAATTCAAAAGGTAATAGGTGAAAAGGCATATTTTTTAAACACTTGGATAGGTCATATAGGTTTCCCACACAATTTAAAAAAAATCCACTAATTGTGCACCCTTTTCTAGATTCACTTAGAGACTTGCATGGTTGCCTCACTCTATTGGAAAAACTATTTGTCGACCACGCCAAATGGATTTTTGAAGGTTGTAGATAAATTGTTATGGTTACCACATGGTTTATAATAATTGTGTTCCAAATGCACACCTGGGATGAAACATTAAAATTTTCAAATGTTCGTGAAGGATCAGCCTCAAACAAAAAAATTATCTTAAAGACCAACCAATAAATAAAATAAGAAGTAATTAAAATTTGGGGTTTGATAGTCCATTTTATTTATTTTTATAAAATTATGGGAATTATTATATCTAAATGAGGATTTTTTCGGAACATATTTAAAGTTAAAGATTATTTTTTAGGAAATTAATGACCTATAATATGTAGGATTATTGATCCTTGATCATCGGTCTATTTATACATAATTAATTAGTGTGTATGATTTATAATTTATAATAATATTCGCATATTTCAAATTTAATAATAATAATTAATTTATTAATATTATTATTAAAAAATGATCAAGTGGTCAGAATCCTAAATCCATCCACCCCTCCCAAATTTTCATTATGGTCACTCATGCGTAGAATTTCCACCCTAGTGCAACCTCAACCAAGATATATCATCCAAATATTTTGGCAGCTCATGATAGGTCAAACCATCCATGGTTGAATATCATCACCCTAGATATGATGGATATTACATCAAAGTAAATGATCAGTGGGAGATGAATGTGTCAAATATCACCTCATCATATATGAAATTGAGATGGATGGACATAGTTAGGGCTAGAATCGATAGTTCTTGAATATAAGACACACATGGTTTCTTATAACATAAATCCATTTTTAAAACTATGTTTACAGGTTTGTGAGGAAAAACAGGACTCTCAAATTTTATTTTAATAAATAATTTAATTTTATGATTAGATATATTTAAGAAATGATATATTAAATAAATTTTATATGATGAAATAGTTTAATAGAAATGTTTAAAGTAATTAATGATAATGTAAACTATGGATAAAGAGTAGATATAGTTTTCAATTATATATATTCATATATCTATCAATAATGGTTATATTATTATGTTATTTATATTTTTATTTATTTTCATTGAAATCATTAAAGGCATAGGGTGTCCTTTAAAGGTATTTATTATGGAAGGGGGAGGGAAACAAAAAAAATGTGACACATTATTTAATGTTGTTCATTATCAAATATTTATGATTTCTCAGATAAATTTTTCATATGACCTTAAAAAATTCATCACCCATATGGGGAAGAACATTAGATCGATTTCATGGGTTGCAGGTCTTCCACATAACCCCTATAAGTTTTAGTTTATTTAAAATTAATATTTTTCATCTAATAACAGTTTTAAACAATGAATTAAATATTTTGATCATTTTTTCTATTATTTCATGATTATATAGTTTTAAACAAAAAATTATTTTTTGAAAAATAGTTTATTGTGTTTTAAATAAAAAAATGAAGAAATTGATAATGAATCAATGCATAAAAAATCAAGAGTTTTATTTCACTCATTTTCATGAATTAGAGACATTGATACCTTCCATTGATTCTTTTAAGGGTATGAATATTTGATTTTAGATCAAGTAAGTATTTTTACATAGGAAAACCTGTGATAACTCTAGTTATCATCACAATAGTGATGAAACATGAGGAGTTCCCAATGGGAACCTTCATATATTGTATGAATTAAAATTTATTTAGATAATTGTTTTACCTTGATGTAATTTTTTAATAAATTTGTTGATAAAAAATTATAGGGGTGACTCTATAGTGGTTTTTCCAATATACAATGATTTATAGAGTATTACAAGACAATGAATGATTATTGTGTATGTCTAAAATGGAAAACAAAGTTTGATGTAGTGGTTGGTGTGTTAGTGAGATTCGATGCAACATAAAATATTATAATACTCTCATCTGCATTATTATTTAATATAGGTAGTTAATATAATAAATATTTTGGTTTAAATTAGGTGAATTTCATCCAAAAATCCTTTACATGCTTAGATGGTATAATTAACTTATTAATTATACTTATCAATATTTCATTTAGTTGACCAACCTAACTATTGATGGTAGATTTCTTATTAAATGAGATTTAATGGATGCCACTTATGATGAAAATATTTATTATATACTAGTAAATAAAATATATGTTACAGTATTAGTGGACTAGTTTATTAGATGAAAATGTGATGACATGATAACCCATTTTCTTTGGATATAGATGATTAGAAATGGAACTATGTGTAATATCTCAAGGTTATGATATTAAGAATTGGTTGATGTGTGACTGTCAATTTTTTTCAAGTTATTTTAGTGATTATTCTATAGTTAAACACTACTAAGATAATTATACTCAATGAAACCATAAAAACTATATGGGGTTTTAGTTTTCTATTTGTTAAGATTTGGGTAGACATATGGGGTTAGGTGTACCCTTACCTTTCATCTTCTTCAATAAGGAATTGTTCCATTATATTTTTCATGGAGATTATTAATTTGGTATTCCATGTTATCATCGGCATGGAACTAGCCCTCAATCAGTGATAGATCTTGGTGTCCTACAGATGAACACAATCTATAGTAGGGAATGAGTCCCCCAAATGACATGAGAGATGGGGTTGTGTATCCCCCAAACTGATCATATTTCTCAATGGGGTATTGGTCCCCTATTATTGGTCTAGGTATCACTTTATCTGATACATTTAAATTACTAGTGTTCAGATACTCCTCACTAGTATTTTTTTCAATATGAGTATACTTTTTCTTCTCAAAGATTGATTATTCATGATGTCTAGGGATGTGGTTAGTGATTGGGCACAATTTTCATCTATATATTTTCATAACCATTTTATTTGGAGTTAGATACTTTTTGTGATCTTTGTGATTGGATTATATGATGATAATAATTTATGAATTTTAATCTTTAGACATTTGGGAGAATATAGAGTTAACCATAGTATCATATAATACTTTTTGGATTTTAATATATTATATTTGATGTTTAACCTAGATTAACCCAAGGAATCATTGAGTTGTGATGATATTGTATATCTCTCATGGAGAAAGTTGATAAAGTAATAATTGACAAGCCTTTAATTAAAAAGGCTCAACATAGTATTATTTTTTTTTTCAAGGGATTGTTTACTCAAATAAACATTACTTTATCTAGTAAAGTGATGTTTATATAACCATCATGTTAGGATCAAACTATTATTACTTCCTTGAGTTTATAATTTATGAGATGTTAATTTATTTTTATTTTATTTATTTTCAATCTGATCATGGTTTAGAAAAGGTTTGGTTAGAATTATACATTTAGAAAAGGAATTTTTTATAAAATAAATATATATTGAAGACATCATTACACTAAAATAGTTTATTTGAATAATTATGTTTTTTATATCTAAAAAAACAATGTATATTTCCTTGATCTTAATTCTTGAGGTTTAAGTGTTTTAAATACATGGGAAACAACTACACTCTTACATCGAAATCAAACAGTAATGATTTTTAGTGATTTATGCTAGATATTTTTGTTGATATAGGTGAATAAATGGGTATTAACAAGAAAAATTCAAAAACAATTATGTACAATACCGTATAATTTTACATTATGTCGTAATTTATAACTATCATCAGCTATATTGCAGAGATTCTTTGAATATGTAAAATAATTTGATGAGCAGAAAAAACTACACTATAATAGAAATATTCACACTATAATTATACTAGGAAATATGCTAATATTAATTATTATATTAATTATTTTATGGTTTATATTAAGATATTGTATCCCCAATTTTTTTATATTAGTTTAACTAAGAATTTTGTCACAATTCATAGAATTACACTATGATTTTCAGTGATCTGTAAATATTTGGACTTCATCTTAGAGAAGTTTGATAAAAAATTGAGATTGAATACTACACATTCATGGGATCATTATAGAGATAATATAGTCATGTTTAAGGAGAAAAAAAGGTGCGTACAATATCTATTTATTATTGTAACATGAAGAGGATCAAAGAATAACTTTCACTCTATATTTCATTAAACTTGATCCTTGCATGGTTTTATTTATCACTATTAACTTTTATGATTTCAGGATCTTTTTACCAATACATACTGTATGATTTTTTATAATGAAATAAGGGCATGCTATATAGTGTCCCAAAAATATATAATAATGAAATTGTCACTCAATAAAAAAATGAGTTAGCATCATAAATATTTATACAATTAATGTGTTGATTTATCCCTCACACTACATATCATCATCAATATTTTCATAATCCTTTATAGAACCTCTACACTATATTGAATTGTAATATTATGTATTTTTTGAGAAGTTTTTTTGTTACAATAATTCAGCCTCCATCATTGATTAACACCTACTTTCCTAGGCACATTAAGTGGTTTTAAAATGATGTTATTCCCAAGGATCTATGTTTTTTAACTATTTATTATATATTTTCAAATTAATATTAATTATATAAAGTGTGAATTAAATCAATAACAAGTGTTTTCCCATTTTTAATGGAAAATTATTTCCTTTATAGAAAGATAGGATGATTCCATATCTTTGACTTTTGGGGTTTGATGTTCACAGAATCACAAAGAACAATGTTGATCTACCCAAATAAAGAGAAGGATATATATTATAAGATTGGAAACATGAATAATTTTATCATTAATATTTCAACATATTTCTCTATAACTCATTGAGTTATAATTTAAAAGATTTATGGGATTCCAAACTAGTGAACTCCATATGAAAAAATATACATAATGTTTTTGAAGGAGGAAACTATATTAATGATTCATCAAATAAAAATTATAATTTATAATTCAAAGATTTAAATATTATTAAATATTAAATGATGTAATAATTCTTATATGGGTGAAAAAAATTATAGTTCCATTTAGTGTTACTGATATTCTCTTAAAAACTCAATCATAGAAAATAATTTGACTCAAATTCAAAAAAAATCAATTCTAAAAAATTTTCCTTTTAGGATCAAGAATTTGATAAAATTAAAACTAAGAAACTAAATTATATATTAATATCATATGATATTATAATAGTTCCTTATTTTAATAAAAATGTAAATCATATAAGGATTGTTCCATTAAAGACTCTAAAGGATTCAAAATCAATAGAACCAAGTGGTATCATGAGGAATAATCTGAAGTTGAGGGTGATGGAATAAACATCAATTAATATTTTCATTATTTTATAATATATTAAAAGGAATAAAATGAAATTAAAAAAAGAAAAATTACATTTAAATTTTATAATTGTTACAATATTATAAATGTTTCTTAAAATATACTTATGGATAATCAAGATGATTAAGAGGATTATCTACCTAAAATATCTTCAAGAAGGAGAAAAATATTTAAAGAGACTATAATAAAATGAAATTATATAAATTAATGAGAAATTTAAATTAATTAGAGAATGGAAATTTCTTATCGAAGCATAAAGATTCATACAATGATGATGCTAGTAAAGAGTAATAAAGTGATTTAAAGGATGAATATATGTATATATATGATTTTATAAAACAATCAAAGAAAACTAATGAATCCAATAAAAAATAAGGAATTAGTGAAAATGATTATTAAAAGAAGGAAACAACAACAAAAATTCAATTGATAGAGGATATCATGGTGTGTATCAATGAAAAGAGAGAACTGAAATTGTTATTTGTAACTTTCAATAGGACCATCAACAAATATAATGTAACAATTGATGCTAAAAAGAATTTATGTTCTTAATAAATATTGGTGTTAAAATTTCATTTTAAATCAATGATATAATATTCTACATGTTATAATATAAAATATAATTCTAAATAAATAATAGGTCAACATATCTTGAATAAAGGATGTATGAATCTAATAATTTTTCATAAAAATTTCAATTTGAGTTCAAAAAAATATTTTAAAGAATTAGTAAATCTTAAAATTAAATGGAGAAATTTTTAAATAGATATAATAAAATTAATTATTATCCTATTAAGTAGTTCACACTCACATTGTATCCCCAATAATTCGAACAAAGAAAATAAAATGATGATAAGAATGGAAATAACATACTAGATTGACTAGAAAAAAATGATACACACATTATTTTATCAATTGGTTGTATAATCAAAAAAACATTTTCTCTAATAGAAAAAGTAACTTATGGGTAATTCTATTGAAAAATATTCTATAAAATAAATATATACTATTCATAAGGAGTTTCAAGACAATTAGTGAAGTCTATAATAAAATAAAAGGAAACAATAAGAATCTAGATAACTAAATTTCAATCCTATCAAAAGATTCAAATTCGAAGGAGTATAATAGTGATATAGTGTGTATGGAAACAAGGTATAATTTTTTAATTAAAATATATATCTATCTCATTCAATGAGATTCCATGATCTAAGGGGGTTTCAATATAATAAAATTAAATAATAAAACAATACAATTCTCCAAAGAAAAATTTAAAGAAAAAAATTCCATTGATTCAATGGTGTAAAAATATAGTTGGTTTGATAATAAGATATACCACCAATAAATTTCGTAAAATTTTATCAAATTAGTTATAAATAATAGTAAACTCTTAACCATATATGTGGTGGAATGATCAAGAACATTCAAGGGTGGTCAAGGTTATAAATAAAACATTAAAAGTTGAAGAAACATTGATTTTGAATAATGGTTTCACATGACACATGAACAAAAAAATAAGATAGAGGTATTTCTATATTTTGGAATGATTTTATTTAAATTTTAAATGAATTATAAGCACAAAAATTATAGATAAGAATAATTCTTCAAATGATGATTTTGTATTGATGGATTTAAAAAAATTATTATTTATAACTCCACATTCTGAAAATGGAAATGAGGTGATTTTTTAAAAGAATATAGTTTTCATTTAGAGGCTAAATAAAGTAATAATCATTGTAAATGTATAGAAGAAAATTATTATCTATTTCAAATATATAATGAAATAAATTCTTGTTTTTTGTGTATGAAATAATAGAATGGGTTATGGATCTAAAAAATTGATCACCTAGGTCAAAATAATATGAATAGGCTTTACAAGTATAATGTTGTGAGAAATTTTCCAAATCTCAGCTAGGTGAGAAGAAACATTTTTTATTTTATATCAAAAGGAGAAGATATCGAACAAAATTATGAGTCTGAAATCAACCTATAATAATAAGTATTTTATTACTATTTAAAAAATGCAATTTATTTTTTAAATTTCATAGAAAGTAATTAATACACTTTTGAGATGTTTGAAACCTATTTTAGAGTTTATAAAAATTAATTTGAGTATGGTATCAAAATAATTTATTCTATAAATTGATTTGGGAACACAAATAGATACTTCTAAGAATATTCTTATAATAATGGAATGAATCATGAATATAGTGTTCCATACATTTCTGAAAAATGGAGTAATGGAATTAAATAAAATAAAAATAGTTTAATTTGGAAGAACCAATTTATTGAATTATATAACCATATAATAATTTTAGATACAAGACCAAATTCCAATACTTATAATGTTCTATTATGTTTTCTTTCATTGAATTTGTTAAACATGAAATTTAAGAAGTGGCTCAAAAAGAATATATATTTAGATATATTAAATGTATTTATTAGAATTTATTTTATAAATATATAAGGAAAATACTTGGAAAAAATTTATGAATGTGTAGATGATGGTACATTTCTTAGTTATACACACAAAGAAAAAAAGTTATAGGTGTTCAAATAAGAATTTTTAAAATTACGGTTCACATCTTGGATATATATTCATGTAATATCATGGTACTACAAAAAAATAATTTCCATTTGATAATAAGATTGAGGAAGATCGTTTATAAAGTGGTGATTAGTGTGGGTAAAATACAATTATTTAAAATTATTCTAAAAATATACAATCTCATTTAGATATTTCAAGATATTAGGAAGGCATAAAAATAGTTTATTTATGTTATTAGGACAAATAAAATATATGGAGCCTAAAAATAAATTTTTAACATAATATCGATTTTTTTTAAAAAAAAATAACCATGAGGGATTCCAATAACACAAGACCACTTTTATAAGTGGAATCAAAGAGTGTTAAAGTAACTTTACAAAATAAGGATGTGATAATTATTATGAAAGAGGTGATAAATTAAATTTAAAAGAATGAAACATTAGAGTTAGTTTCACATCCCAAAGACAAAAATTTTAATATGAAAAAAATGGGTCTTCTTGAAATTTCTTAGACCTAGAAGTTGTTATTATTGGTCCCCAAGCTGAGTCATCACATGACCTCAGGTGATCCTCACCATACACCAGAGGCTACTGACTAGAAGCTCAGGTCTAAAGAGAAAAATGGTGAGACTATACCCACTTATCAGAGTGAATCCACAACAGAAGTAACATCAAAAGATAGAATAACCAACAGGAACTATAAATGTATAGCATGTAATAAAATTGAACAAGTAATAAAGTACACATGCTATAATAAAATCTAAAGAAAACACTACAAGTTAGGCAGTTATACAATATGAACTAAGACAAAAACCACCAAAAGACCCTGAACACAGACATGAGTCCCAACCAATTCCTCATCTTCCATGCTCCAACCAAACATCCCATGAAAGAACAAAACACCAAGTCCCATATTGAACCTATAATATAAATAATTAGCATCTACTTGGGTACCCAAGTGTCATGACAGCCTAAGTAGGGTGTGAGTACAACTCAGTGGACCACCACCAATGGTTTCTAAGCAATAAACAATTTGTATGAAGGTGTATACAGAGAACAAGTGAAAAAATTAATTCATTTAGGTAATTATATAATATTCATTTTATCCATTAAATTATCTAAAGTTAACAAAACTAAATTAGGTCACACTAGGAGTCTAAGCCAAGACATAAGGTGTTATACACACTTTTAACCACAAGGGGTGTAAACTAATCAAAAACTATCACATTACCATTAGTAAAAATATTATATTGATTCCTTATCATTATTTTTTCTATGGGTTAGGAATTTACAACATTTACACTATGACCTAAGATAACCAATTACCATGCATAACAGAATAGTTCAAGTTCCCTATCTCACTAGAGATAAACATTTTAATGAAAAATTAATCACCCTTTCCTTGGAGCGTTATTCCATGTAGTCTTATCAAATGAAACCATTAGGTCCATAGATCATCATTACCCTTCCCAAATCCATGCATTGTATGGGTGGTTTTAGAGACTCATCCTAACCTGATCTATGGGCATATATCCCCAATTCAAATTCCCCACACTGCCAAGTCATGTAAAAATTCTTCTCTGAACCATTTACTACATATACCTTTTCAAAAACCATTCTCAAACAATACACATAACTTTCACATTTCAAATTTCATTTAAAACATAAATTGTCATCATGCCTTAACCCATTAACATATTTTCCATTTACATTTCACAACCCATTAACCCACTTACATTATACCAAACACTCCTTTATTAAAAGTTTTCAATTAAACATAATTAGAATTCATCTATTTTAAAACTATTTAACATTTACAAACCCAAACTATACCTATTGAACACATATATAATTATACCTAACACGCCCTTATGTTCTGTAATCAATTATACACATTCATCATTTACTTCATTTCATAACCATGTAAACATGCCAACACAATCATTTTGGGTACTATCTCACTTTCCCTTAGATCAATTCAATGAATATAGTACCAATGTACATTTAATAATACATCATGTTATAAAAAAAATTCAAAATACTTGTTGAAATCATCGTTAATCCACCTGTTAAAAGCATGGGTTTTTTCTTTGAAAACTAAAACATACCCCAAGGCATTCCTTTCCATTTCAAACATCTAAAACAACCATTAAACCATTTTAACAAAAAGTAACCTTTTCCTCATTAAAAATATCATTTAAGTATCTATAAAAAACCCCTTTATGAATAATTTGGAGGTCAACACCTCCTTTTAAAACATTTTTCAGTTTTAAACATTATTTTCTATCAATAAATCAATAATCGGTGAAAATCTTTATAAAATGCTTTGAAAACCTTTTCAAATCCTACTATTAATTTACAAAATCCATCTTATAATCCTTCCATTTAACCCATTAACATTATACACATAACCAATTACAAGTTTATAACCCCTTTGGTCCCATAATTCCCCTATATCAATGTTTACTAATTTTATTCCCCATTTATAAGGGTAAATCTTACCCCAAGGGTAGCCCTAGGTTTGGTCACACTCACCTACCGACCCAATGAATTTGATGAATGGTTTCACACCTTAATATAAGGCTCATAACTCATTCCATAATCAAATATAAAGAAACACAATAAGGAAATTCATTGGCACAACCATATACACATATAAAACATCAAGACTATGAGAAAATATTAAAGACTACCTACCTGATGAATGTTGATGAACACTTTCTTCACCTATTCCCTTAATTCGAACTCAAACACCTGCTAAATCCCAAAGCTATATTCTATAGTAAAAGTTAAGGTTTTCAGGATTTGGAAGAATATGAGAGATTCTAAAAGCCCTGATCCAGAAAATTGAGAAAAGAGGAGTTTTAAACTCACCCATATCTTTGATTCTTACCAAAACGCACCCCAAATGCCTAAGAATCAAAGGAAAATAACCTCTTGGAAGTATTGGAGGGTTTAGTTTGTCACCCAAGGTGATGGAGAATTAATAGGGGTAAAATTATTTTATAACACTAAAATAATGAGAGGAAAAAACTAAAAATTTCCACTTTTTAAAAGCCGCATGATTTGAGTGCATGGTTAGCCAACCCGTGGGCCAACCGTGAGGCTCCCTCTATCCTAGAGGACCCAAGCCACACGGTTTTCTGGGATCACCAACACAGTTTGGAAATCTATGTGGTAATTGTTCTCAAGCCTCTTTCTAAAAGGTTCCCCAAAGCCGCTAAGTTTTTGGGGCCAAGAGAACAGTTTGCACTAACCTTGCTATAACCATGTGCTATACACTATTTGGCTACTTTTCTCCACCTTTTGTTTCCCATGACCTTGGAACACTCCTGAAACTCCTCCTACACTCAAGAACCAATTCATTAACTCTAAAAAGAGAGTTTAACCAGAATTTTAAATGGGGAAGTACCTTCACCAAAGATCAAGATCTTACAACATTCTCACCATATAATGGATCATCCTCGAGCCACACCTCCATGAATTCATGAGTCTTTTATACCAAAAGGTTAGACCACATTTCCACTAATCAACCTTAACCTCCCAAGTTTCTCCCTAAACTCAACCATATTGTAAAGATGATCAAACAAAGGAAACAACCCTAACTGAAAACATTTCCCCCACCGTTTCCAAAAAAACAAGTTTGATGCTCCTCAAGGACGTACCTACCTCAAACTCATCATCATCACAACAAACCCACAAGATAGGTCGAGGTAACACCATTGAATCTACTCATTTAAGGATACCCAAGAGGCACTAAATTACCTTGGGAGAGCCAAACAGAACACCCTCAGTCTGATCCTCTCTAAAACTTATAGCCCACATCACTTGGAACTATCTTACCCACTTCAGTCAGGGTTTTAATGGTGACCCATGCGTAGTGTCCCCCAAAGGAACATCCAAATTCCAACAAAATATCCTAACCAACACTGATATCAAAGTCTAACAACCTCAGTTCATTTATTATCATCTGAAAAGCATAACCCAAAAATACTCTTCATCTTGAGGTACTCAACTGGTTAACATTAGAGCAATTTCCCACCTGCAAAACTGATACAAAAAGATGTCTCCCACTCAATTACATCCAAATCGAACTGCCAGTTATGTAATTAACCAACCACTTTCCTAATGTGGTACTTCCCACCATATTCTCTAGCCTATTACCACACTTTTTTTGTCATAGAGAACTTCTAAAATAAAAAAAAGAGACCAACCGAACCTTAACTTGAATTTCTCAACTTACCCAATGAGTTTTCTAACTCATTGCACCCAAAAGTCCACAATAATTTCATCCAACATTAGCATTTTTCCCTTCATTGAAACCACCTAGATTGGACACCTCCACTGTCTATACTCATTTAAGGGTAACTTGGTTATTCTTTAAGGCCCATTCCCATTACCAAAATGTGTGTATCCTTCCAACATTAACATGATGTGGCTTATATCCCCCCCATATATATTCTTTACTACCTATCTAAGTCCCACCATCCCTAGATGACACACTCTATTGGTGCCCAACATCCACTAGTTGAATGTCACCACTTTACTTGGCCACAAATACTTTTCACTTAAATCATACCTCCATCATCTGAACGCATCTATCGAAGTTATACCCAACGTCTAGTAAAACTCCACCATCATGGAATCCTCGAATCTCCAAACTGTTTTTATACTCTAATCTTCCCTCAACAAATCTAGGATGCGGACACTCTTATTACCTTTCTAACTATCTTGATATTGAATCCATAACTCGGGTCGATCAACCATCACATCCAAGGCCAACCCTATTTTCCCCAAGGAACCCAAATATGAACCTAATAGTTTTCTCGTTGGTTTATCAAAGCCACCATATCCCCTTCACAGCTTGCTTCACTCATACATGAATTAACATAACACTCCCCACATTAGGTTTATTTTTCTCAATGCTTTACCCAAGACATTACAACCATTGTGGATCATGCTTTGATAAAAATATGAACCCCAAACTTGGATGTGGTTTTCAGCCTTACCTAGAACAATAGATCCAATGCTACCTGCTACCCATTCTCAGCCTGTGATAATGGCACCTATGGATTTTTTCAACATCTAGTTCAACCCAAGGACCTCACTTGAAACTAGTTTATGGTGCACTCCTCAACACATGAATCCACATATGCTATCCAAAGATCATAACCTCTAAGATGTCCCACATCCAAACAAAACACACTCAAACTACTAGGTGTAAAGTCAGATCCTTCTCAATACACTTGGGATGATGTAAAGATATTGGACATGATCATCACTAGAAAAAAAAAGTATGATAAGAATTCATTGATGAACACCACCACAAAATATCTATCACTGATGTCACCTCCCACTATTGGGAGACCATAACCTGCTGAAGGTCATGGGATTACCTTCCTTCCAATGTCTTATCCACACTATAACATCACAAGTCAAATGGAATTTCCTACCAAATTCACGGCCACCTCATGACCCTCTACAAAAAGATCGTGACACGTAATTCCTTTTTGGAGCCATTATCATTACCCTAATCAAGTTCTTCTTTCATGGTTCCAATAATCACAATATATATGCAATGATCCATTCCACTAGTCCAAAACCAACAAGTTCTTCACACTATGAGGGACTTTTCACTTTGACTCCATAGAAATAATGTGCACTTATGTACAACCCACCTAGGAACATATTCCAAAGGTATCATGCATCTCTAACCCGTTCCCCTCACCCGGTACTCATCAGGACCATTGAGGTTTCTCACTCTCCTACGACCATACACAAAACCCAAATCTAGCTCACATGAGTTTTATATCACCCAATCTAGGCCCAAACCTCCACTCACACAATTGATCATGACAGTTGATCCACAAACTTCATCAGAACCAAGGCTTTATCAGTATATCACCCAACAAACAAACCACTCCTACCAATATCCCAACCATGTGACCACCCCCACCCTGGGTGTCCACCAAAAATAAGGTGAACATCTATGCTTTGATCACCCTATCATTGTTTTCCTCAAACTAGCATTTTGTTTCTACATATAACTCCATAAAAACCAAAGGGTCAGGTATTTGAATAATCATTCCCTTCAGAACCTCCCCTACAACCAAACCTAAGAACCCAAGTTCTTACCTGAGGTGAGTCCAAGGCATAACTATTCACTTTTACAAAGACTCAATGGAACCCACCATGCATCGATTTCACCTCTAAAGCAACCACTTGTGCTTTACATTCCAAGTCATATGCAATACTGGGCCGACCTCCCCCGAGGCTACCCTTGATTTCTCAAGATTTTAAACTCATAGCCATAACTCAAGCCACATCACCTAAAACCATTAACATTCTTACTTGGGCCTCTAGGTTAATACCACACTAGGAAACACTCTCTTTTTTCCACTTCCAAGATCCAAAATGTCTACCTATTCATCACGCTCCCAAAATTACTAACACCTTGACCGGCCTCTTTCATTGGTCATCCTAAAATGTCAAATGATACCAACTCCCCTAAACAATATTCACACCATGTAAAGGTCACTAGATCTATCTAAGACATACAGACCAAACTTCAATCAATTGGCTCCTCACAAGGTTCATCCATCCCCTATTCCAAACACACTATATCTAACGCACCAAAAAAACCAATTACTCCATGTCTCACATCAAATAAAGTCACACAAGTGCAATGGAACAATGAATTGAACACCCACTATAGGGTCTAAAACAGAACTCCCAAGGTCTCAATCCTCAAGAGTTTCCACATTAACATTAACATACACCATTTCACATAACCAAGGACATAATAAACAAAATTTCATTAATTGATACACCCAACTCATCAAGTTCACACATCCCATAACTTACGGCCTCAAAAATATGGCACTCTCACTGCCCAAACCACCCATACCCAGGGTCAATAGCCAAAACAATGGATAACCACCACTAGTGTCCCAAAATGTTCTAATATTCTCCCATTTCCTTTCTCACTTATACTTTACTATTTAAACCCATGATTTCACTTTTCAAAACATTTCATTTTCAAACCCAAGAAATTACACTTTCAAAAACCTTTTTATTAGACCAGTATTTCAAAACTCCTAGATTTATTTAAAATCACACTTTAAAAAATTTCTCATTTTCAAACCTAAGGATTTATATTTATAAAAACCATTTTTAACCCACTTTTAAACACCCATCACTTCATTAAATTCCAATTTTTATACTCAATTGTTTTATTATCATGTCATTTCCACTCAATCATAGGAAACATACAGATGACCTATCTATCCTATGTGCCCAGAATAATGAATGAACTCACACACCCTCTCTTCTTATGCTAGGACAAGAGATAAAACCTTATAAATCAATAACATCACATCCAATTGTGCCACCCGAGGTGGAAATATCAACCAACTATAAAATCACAATATAGGAAAACATTTCCCACCCCTTGAAAATTGGGTTTTCCCTCATATGTCGGGAAGCAGACACCCAGGAACGAGCTCATTACCATGCCCCAAAAAGATACCAGTATCATGTCTACCATTCCCAAATAGTAAGACAAAATATGATATGTTTTGATACCACTATGTAACATCCCTGACAAGGAATCCACTATAATCAGTGCCCTGAGCCGAGTCATTACATGACCTTGGGAATGCCTCCCTATATGCCAAAGGCTTCCAACTAACAGCACAAGTCTAAAGAAAAACATGGTGAAACTATACCTTCTTATTAGAGTGAATCCAAATCATAAGTAACATAAATGGATAGAATCACCAATAGGAACAATAAATTGATAGCATATGAAAAAATCCAACAAGTAACCAAGTAAACATGCTATAATAAAATATAGTGAATACACTAATTTCCAGACAGTCATACAATATGAACCAATACCAAAACATAAAAAAGACCCAGATCACGGACCTGAGTCCCAATCCGGTCCTGATCACCCATACTCTAACCAGACAACCCATTTAAGAAACATACACCATGTCCCTATCCAGAACCTATAATAGAAAGAAGTAGCATCTTCTCGGGAACCCAAGTGTCATGGAAGCCTGAGAATGGTGTGAGTACAACTTAATAGTCCACCACCAACATGTCTAAGCAATAACTAGTCTATATGACCATGAATATAGAGAAAAAGTACAATAAGTAAATCATTTAGGTAATTATATGATATTCATTTTATCCATTAAATTTTCTAAAGTCAACCAAACAACAAAAATAACTCAAGTCACACTAGGCGTCTAAGCCAAGGAAAAATAGGTTACACACTTTTAACCTAAAGGGGGTGTTCACTAATCACAAACTATCACATAACCATTAGTTAACAATATTCTATTGATTAATCATCATCTTTTGTTCCATGGGTTAGGAATTTACATCATTTAAACTATGTACTAATCTAGCCAATTACCATACATAAGGGAAAAGGTCAAGTTCCCTATCTCGCTAAAGATAAACATTTCAATGAAAAATACATCACACTTACCATAGATCCTTAGTCTAGGTAGTATCATCAAATGAAACTATTAGGGGCATAGATCCTGAGTCCCCTTCCCTAACCCATGCATTATAATGGTTAGGTTTAGAGTCTCGGTCTAACCTGACCCATGGGCATAGATCCTCAAGTCCAATACCCCACACTTCTAAGTCATGTGTACATGATTATTTAAACCATACCACAAATACCATTTCACAAACCATTTTCAAACAATAGATAAAAAATTAACATTTCATATTTCATTTAACACATAAATAATCTTCATTCCCGAACCCATTAGAACATTTACTATTTATATTTCATAACTTGTTAACCCACTTTCCTTATACCAAACACTCCCTTATGCCAATTTTTAAATTAAACATAATTAACATTCATCTCATTTAAAAACCATTTTTAAAATTTTCAACCCAAACCTCAACTATTAAACACATATATCTTTATTCCCAATACCCCCTTATGCTATGTCATCAACTATGGACATTCATTATTTATTTCATTTCATAACCATGTAAACATGCCAACATAATCATTGTGGTTCATATCTCACTAGGTTGAAGATCAATTCAATGAATATGGTCCCAACAGAACTTTAAGACCACATCGTGGTATAAAACAGAATTCAAAATACTTTTTGAAATCAACCTGAATCCACCCTTTAAAAACATGGGTCTTTTTCTTTGAAAATTAAAAACATTCCCCGAGGTGTTATTTTCTCTTTAAATCATCCAAAATCACTACTAAAACATTTTCACAAAAAGGAACCTTTCCCTTATTTAAAATAACATTTAAAAATCTATATAAACCCCCCTTTTTTGAAACACTTTGAGGTCAACATCTCCTTTAAAAACATTTCTCACTTTCAAACATAGTTTTCCATCAATAAGTCTATAATCATGTCAAATCCCCAAAAACACATTTAAAACCTTTTCAAATCCTCTTAATAATTCATAAAATTAAACTTATAATCATTATATTTAACCCACTAACCCTATATATATAGCCAATTACACTTTATTACCCCTTTTCTACCCTAATTCTTTTATCTCAATGTTTACCAATTTTATTCACCATTTATTAGGGTCCGTCTTACCCCATGGATAGCCTTAGGTTCGGTCCCACTCACCCATAGACCCAATAGGGACTTTCAAGGGTTTTTCACGTCAATATAAGGCCCAAAATGCTTTCCATAATAAAATACAAGGAAACTCAATAAGGAAACACATTGGAACAACCACATACATATATACAACATCAATACTGTGGGAAAAATAATAATGACCACCCACATCATGATCATTTATGAACAGTTTCTTATCCTCTGCCCTTGATTCGAACTCAAACACCCATTAAACCCCCATCCTTGATTCTTCCAAAAAAATGATGTTTTTGGGCTTTAGAAGAATAGAATAGATTCTATAATACCTAATCTAGAAAATAGAGAAAGGATGAGTGCTAGACTCACCCTAATATTTTATTTGCACCGAAACTCTGTTCAAATTCCAAATAATCAAATGAGAATCACCTCATGAAAGTATTGTAGGGTTGGTTCATAATGAAATTTGTTAGAAGATGAATAGGGGAGAAAATAGGGTTATAATCCTTTAATCCTAAGAGGGTAAAAATAAAAATTACCACTTTTTAAGGGTCACAGGGTTTGGCTACACGGTTAGCAAAACCATACACCAACCATGTGGCTCCCTCTGTACAAGAGGGTCGAAGACACATGATTTTCTGAGAGAACCTAAATGGTTTGGAAAACCATGTGGTAACTTTGTGCTAGAATCTGTATAAAGGGGTCTCCAAAGCTACATGATTTCCTAGTCTAGGAACATGGTTTACACAAATTGTGTTCCTATTGGGCGCTATTCATTGTTTATCCTTTTTTCATCCTTTCATTTCCCCTATCCCCAGAACACTCCCAAGAAACTCCTCATACACTCAAGAACCAATTTATCAACCAAAAAAAGAGAGTTTAACATTAATTTTAAATAAGTACAAACCTTCATGAAATATCAAGATCTTGCACTTCTGTAATAATATGAATATAAATAGTGAATTTTTATGGGATAAATCTCATTTAGTTTAGAAGGGATACTACCAAATTAAGGGTATTTACTTTGATATGACATTTCCTCTAGTTATAAGGCTTAATGTGATGTTTATTTTTCTTTTGATATGTGACCAAATAAATTATAGTATTTTTTAAATGGATGTAAATTTTATATTCATGAATGGAGATCTTTATGAGGAAGCTTTTATCAATAAAATAGAGGTATTTTTTCATCAGAGTTAAATTTCACAGACATGTAAGTTAAATATATCTATTTATAGGATCAAATAAGTTTCTAAATCAGGCTACTCAATGTAGTAAAATAACTTAATGTTCATATAGTTTAAGAGATTAATAGTGAAAAACAATCTCTATGTAAAAGGAAGCAACACTATATCCCTCATTATGATAGTTTATGTTTATGATGTAATTTTTTATAAAAAATAATGAAACTTGTGAAGACTTTTCTCAGTAAATGAAAAATAGCATGAAATTTATATGATTTGTGGGATGAAATTTTTTATATGATTTTATGTGTTGAATACAATAGATTATATATTTATTTAAAAATAATGGTATTATCATGACTCATTAAATTAGTTCCTAATGGAGGACTAAAGATAAGTATTTCCTCCAACTACTTTTGGAATAAAATTTCCCAAGGATAAATAATAAAGTACTGTGGATCAAATTGAGTTTCAAATTTTAATTGTTACTTTAATCTATTTGACTGTGTAAATATAAGAAATTGTACATAAAATTACACATTATGTCTAATTACAAAGAAAACCAATAGGATCATATATTAATATATATAATTGAATCTTATGTTATGTAAAAGTAACTCTTGAATATGGTTTTATGTATATAAAATACATATCTTTATTATTTTATATTTTTTCTAATTCCAATTAGGAAAGTGATGTTAGAAAATAAAAATATACTTTTGGAGGATCGTTAATAATGATAGGATGGTGTGTTTATTGATATTCTAAAAAGTAAAATTCAATGACTATAAGAAAAAAATTATATTATGTTTTTATTTATAATAAAAATATTAAATTATATTTATGAAGTCGCTACTTCAAGTCATGAGAGTATAAATCACATATCCATTGATGATAGGGTGTAATAATAAAAGTGTAACCAAATTGAAAAATAATCTATTATAATATTAAATTTTAAAATATATTGACATCAAATAAAACTTAATCATGTATAAGGAAGAATATGGTGATCTAAATTTGTGATATGTTTAAAAAATAACAATTCATATATATCTTAATAAATCTAATGATAAATTTTTTCTTATGATACTTGAGTGTTTCTTGTAGGTGAATTCACTTCCAAAATACCTATGAGTTTGTACTTTATATTTTTTATCATTATTCCTATACATTTATTGAAAAAGTTGTAGAATATATTATGTTATATTATATTAAGTGTTATAATTCATAACCACTTGAGGATTTGACCTAGGGTATGAAAATATTTAGTGGATTATTCCTTATAAGGGGTACATGAGTATTGGGGGGAAGGTGAAGTTTTTAATTAGAACTTAAATCATTTCATGAACAAATAAAAAGGGTAATATTGAAGACACTTTATGAAGTTACTGAAAAATAAAGACATTAGAATCCTTAAATTAATAAATAATAAATATAATATTTTACTTTATGTTGAAGGTTTTATTAATCTTCTAATAAATAATCTATCTATTAATGTTGTGGTTAAATAAATCACAAGTTGTTTTCATACTATGACTAGTTTACTTAGTTTGTGATTAATGATTTATATAGTTTTTTAAGTTTTACTTATTTTCAAAATAATCATGGGTTATTTTATGTTTAGTTCTAACTATGAAAGAGGAAAATGAATGATTTTTTCATGAATACTGGAAATTAATTTCATAATGTAAATTAATAATACTATAATGGTATATTTGAAAAATAATTTTTCATATATATAAAAATCCTATTTTAATTTATATTGGTACCATTATGGTAAATTCTTGAGGTTTTATCTTGAATATATGTAATGAACCATACCATAAATTTTCAATGGGATGGTAGAAAGGAAAAACTCTAGTGAAAGTGGTGTTAGGATAAAATTAAAATTTAAAATTAAGATTGGTAATGGGATATTGTGGTCATGTTTAAGGTGATTTAAATGAAGTTTTTATGGTGAAAATTTATGTGTAAATTTCTAAAGTAAAATTCCAGGTATCGAGTAGATAGGGTATCCTAGGTGACTATAGAATAAGGATACCAAAAGTATAGTAATATGAATAAAAACTTATGTTGGATAGATAATAGTAACAATCCATCTAATAAAAGGATTGGTGTGGGTAATCGGTGATCTTTTGAATCCATACAAAAGTTAATGTGGGAAAACTAACTTCTAGTGACCTTGAATGATCCCCAAATTAAGTATAGGATATAGTTTTTATTTAAGGGGTATTATTATTCCCATTTTAAGGATTTATTATTCTATTAACAAAAATGAGAGGGGGTTATCCTATTTTGTTACTCATTCACAACTTTGATTCACCCTTGATCCATGGATAATGCAACAAGATTCTTTATCTATCAAGGTTGGTTCTTCCTCCTTGTTATCAGGGTTTCATTTTCCATTAATCTTATCTAATTTATGAAAAATAATATTCTAGGGATCTCCATTTTTTTCACTATTGTGTTCTAGTGAAATCATAGAAAGAAAAAATGACCATGGTTATGAAATATTACTCTATAAGTTAGTGGATTAAAAAAATTATTTATGTATTTTGGTAAATTTTGTAAAATTTATGGTTTTTTTAGAATAATAAATGAATGATTTTGATTATATTATATCTATGTGATCATTGATAATTTACTATACCTTGTTGATAAAGGTTTCAACCATGTCACACCACTTGATGATAATTTCCCCATTTTTCTTTCTTATTAATTATAGAATAGTATATGAAATTAATTATATTTTTTTTAATTAATTTGGTTGAGAACTTGGGTAAAATATGGGCTTGTTGACATGTATGATAAATAAACAATCCTTTTCCTTGTTTAAGTGGTCATTTAAAAATGGTTACTTCTATGGTGGAGGTAGGTGGTATTCAATATTCTTCTATATTTAAATTTATGTTCATGGGAAACCTTGTGTGTAAGGGTCATTAGGAGAGTGTTATGACTCTTAAAAACAATCTATGAGGATTATATAGTCCTTATAAACTAAGGGTGGAATATAGAAATGGAATTAGATATATTATTTGGTGAACCTATACTGATAAGGTGATGTTAGGGATTTTTTGATATAATTGAAAAGTAATAATGGACATTGTATTGGGTGTCTATGTATAGAAATGATGGATTGGGGACCTAGTATGGTATTTTGTATGTAGATGTGTTATTTCTTTCATGGAAGAGATTTTTTTCTTATGATAAATCATGGGTATCTTGTGTTGTGAATGTGTGAGGTTAGTAGTGACTTAATGTCTTGGCTATTAAGAGTGAAGTTATGATATAAATATTCTTAAGTGATGATTATTGTTAAAATTTGATAATAGACTCCATATTAGGTGTTCATAAGTTGTAACAACTAAATTGGAAAGTAAGTTTAATATGTAAGATTGAGTAATATGACATATCATGTGTGATGTGGGCAGATACATAATGAAAACCTAATTTCATTAGATGTAAGGTAGTGATATAAGAAATTTTATAAAAGTGGGGATTCCCTAAATGAGGTTTATTTTAGGATGGGATGAACCATGAGTGGATAAAACCTATATAATATTCATAATATGGTAACCTCATGGGTATATAAGGTGTATAAATATTATATAGTACATGTTACTAGGTTAGTGAAGTTCTAAGAATGTATTGGTGCCTTTTAGAAGTGTAGTTGAGTATCTTGATGTTTGTAAGGAATTTTAGATACAAGGGTTTATGGAAAAAGGAAAGGTTTAAGTGAATGATATACTAGAATTAAAGCTTCTATGGTTATATATATTATATATTCCTATGATGTATTAAGTATATGATGATAGATTCTTCATATTTGAGATTTATGATATGATATTTACAATAGGTTCTTAATAATAGCAGTGAGTTAGGGATGTACTATATACTATCAATGATCTAGGGGTGGGTTGTGTATGAGTTTTTTTTTTGTTATTCATAGTATTTCCCTTGATTTGATGTAGTTTCCATGTGAAGAGGTGTTTATTTTTTTAATGATGGTTTGAATTATAAGAGATGGTGGTGTGTCATGATCTGCTATGTAAGAACCTAGTTTTTCACTCAGGCATGGATCCTTTAATTTTAAGTTTAAATCTTTACTTTGAACCTAATATTGATGCCTAATGATTTAGTAAATATTTTCAGGGTGTCTGGGGATTATTTGGAGCCTGGAACCCATATTTTGGGAAAAACTGGCTTGGCGCATGGTTTAGAAAACCATTTAGATTGTGTTTTTTCAGACAATTCCTCCTTTCACGGTTGGCATACGACCATGTGGACTAACCATGAAAATTACCATTTTTTACAGGTACCCAATCATGGATTGAACACGGTTTGATCAAACCATGAAGAGGATATGATTTTGGGTAGGACTGTCTCGCATGGTTAGCGCACAGTTTGAAAAAATCGTGCGGACAAACCATGCACAGGCTAAAACATTAGGTAAACTTCCAGTTTTTCCCTTAATGATATATTAATCCTACTCCTTCCTCTTAATATAAGAACCGATGGGATTAATCCCTTTTTCTCTAATTTTGGAACTTTTCAAAGGCCAAAGCTATGGATCAAGAGATCTCCTTCATCTGGTATCTGATTGAGCTTTTGTTCGTCACGTTGGATGCGCAATAGTAAGTACTCAAGTCCTCTTTATATGTTCTTCTCTTTTTCTGTCAACCTAGATATAATCAAGTGAGCGTTTTTTCAAATTTTCTTAGATATAATTTGATCTGAGGAAAATCAAGGTTCGATACTGGAGGAGTAGAGTCGTACAACCCTAATGTGGGTGGTCAATAACTTATCCCTAAAGTTCGTTGATTTTTGGAATGTTTGTTTGGCACCCACCGATTTCATTGGAAGTTGTTTCTTAAATTTACATGCCATTATTATAATATTTAGAATCATATGGTTATGATATTTCCAAATATGTGATTATTTGTTAGTGGTTACACCCACAACTCAATCTGCCCCATGTCAAAGGTTTTTCCATATTTGGGTTTTAGTGTTTTTGACACATTGGATCCACCGTTCGGGTGTGCCATTGCTTGAATTTCCTAAAAGTGATCATTCCTATAACAAATGTATTGTTTTAATGAGAATTAATTAATAGAATTTACCATGTTTTCTCACCACTTGACCCACCTAAGTTAAGTTCTTCAAATTGATTAATAAGAAACAAATGTGAAATGGAAAGTATACTAAGTATATAACTTGGACTTATCAAATAAGATTGAATAAAGGTTACATGTCCATATCACCCCTTTCCATATTTATGGAAGGTAGTGGAGTTAACCCTAATAATTGAATATACCTTAATGGTTAATTAAGACTTGATTAAATGGTTGTAATACTACTTGGATTATCCACACTAATGAAAGACAAGGCTTAGACCAATAAATAAATAGTTGCAACTCTACTTGACCTATCCACACTAATGGAAGGAAATACTTGGAGAAAAATGAATTAATACCTAATTTCAATACCTAATAGGAATGGACAGACTCTAGCTCACCTTGGATTCTGAGAGGAGAATACCTTGTGTCTCATGAACCACATTCTAATTCAAGGATGCGGTTTTATTAGGTTGACACACACCTAGACTCCAGTTATTGTTTATTCCTCGGATGCTCAGTATACTACCATAGGTTCCTTTACATTATTATAGGATACCTCAGATACACTCCTTGGATCTATCATTGACTAGTAGGTTCCATGGTGAAAGCCCATAGGGCCCTGTCTTTTCTTAGATTTGTTTTACCCTGGTCAATCACCTTGGACTCTGTAGGCACCTCATTATAGAATTTATTTGATTAAAATCCTTGGATTACAATCTTACCCCTTAGATAGACTCAGATACTACTAAGTTAGCATTCTGTGAGATCTAAATTACCTTGGTAATTACCCTAGAACTCCCTCACCGGATATCTTTGTCAGCTTTCCTTGTTACAACTTTAGACCTTCACTACTTATACTATCATAGGGTGATGTCAGTGCTGGATATGCCTCACGTGACCTATCAATATTAAAATTTAATTACTTAATTGATGAACTGGTTACATGTTTAGACACCATCCAGGGGATGAATCAGGTAATTGGGTATTTAGTTATATTGTACTGTTTTCTTTACTTTATATATACATTCCTGCATAGTGCTATAATCCATTACATGGTCTGGATGTTATAGATACCATTGGTGGTGGCCCACTGAGATTTATCTCAAACCCTCTCCGAGTGCCATTTGGTACCCAGAGTAGATTAAATGGTTGTAGATGTTGACAAAGTGAAGAATATGGCTTCAAACACTTGATTGGTTGTTTTTTAGGATGGATCATCATAATAGATGACCATGTTGGATATCAAGATTCAAGGAGTAGTCTTTTTTTCTTTTACTTTGTGTAACTATTATGCCTATTGTCTTGTATCCATGTTTTCCAGTTTTCTAGTGACATGACATTACATCATCATTGTTCCAGTTGATGCAGTAATTATTATTCTCATTTATCTATTTCATAAGTTTGCTTCCGCTATTTATTTATATTGATTCTACTATTTACTAGTTATTATATTGCATCCTCTATGATACACTCTTCTAATGAGGGAATAGAATCCCCAGTCACACACCCAAGACCCTCACTGCTAGTTGGTAGCCTCTAGAATTTGGGGAGATGAGCTTGATACCATGTGTCCCACTGGGCTCGGGTCACTAGTTAAGTGGAATCCAAGTCTGGGATGTCACATACCATTTAATGTATCTTTTTGTAGAATTGGGTCAAGGTATTCCATATTCCACTTTCCCCATACACCATTTATTCCAAAGGGATTGACTATATGACACCCTTATATTAATATGGGTAAACTTATTGAGAGGTATGAAGGGTTATTACCTCTCCATGATTCATATAGTCTTCCTAATTTTTTTATATATGTTACGCCCTCTTCTTTATTTATATAAAAAAAATTGAGGTTCGTTATGTTATAACTTCCCCATTAATTTTAAGCACTCCTAGAGAGGTTGGCTATGTTACCCTCACATTACTATTCTGATGTACATTTCATCTCTCAAAGAATTGGGTTATGGTATACCCCTCCCATTATCTGGATACCCTTTCTAAGAGGTTGGATATGTTACAGCCTCTTTAGTATTCAGATGATAAATTTATGCTAGGGAAGTTGGATATTATGTCACACCCCCATTATACTATTATTCTTAAGTGTTACCAAGTTCATGTTAGTGACATGTGCATATTATTATTATGTTATTAGTGTTAAGGGCCTATTGTTGGTGCCTAAATATGATTTTTACTCACACATTTCATGAGTTTCTTAATGGAAGTATAAGATTTACTATTTGATATTTGGGTATGGGGGAGACCCTAGAGATAGGTGGTTGAGTTGGGATTATTTGATATAGAGATAGAGGTATTTCCAAGAATTTTTTTGGGAGCTTTATAAGTGGTGCCTCCATTATTTCCATAAATTGTATTATTTTATATATAAATGAATTCCTATTGTAGTGGTATTTTAAATACTTTTTTATTAATTATTATGTGGGTTCCAATTTTTATTACATGTATATATTACTTATATAGTGGTAATTTAGTTTTTATTAAATATTATCTGGTTGGATGATTTATTATTTATGTGACATTTATTATTTTATGAGAATGATATTAACGGAATAGTTTACACACATTATGTAATCAACCCACTCCATTAATCAATAAACTCCAGCATACATGGAGGCATTCCTGAGGGTACATGGAGCTTTTTACCATGTCATGAAATCTTGGCTAGGCCATTAAAAAAATATATCATAGACCCTTATTTAATTATCTTATAATTTTAGGGGTTAGTATTGAGATATATTGGTCAGAACTTGTGGTGAATTCTATGATTTTTTCAAGATGAAACTATATAGTGGGAATCCATGTTTCTAGGATTATGTGATTGATTTTATTGGTTTTAATTGTTATGTTTTCTTGATTTTAATAAATAATATTGCTAAAAATTATAATTTATTTATTTAAACTTTTTCTAACATGGAAATATTGCATGGGTACATGAATCATTTGTAGTATTTATATTTACATGGAATGTTTATGACTGTATGTTTCTGTAAAATGATGTTTAATGAAAGGTTTTTAATTAATTAAATTGAAAAATTAATTTAATCATTATTTTCTTAAATAAATTATTTATGACATGATTATTAATTATAACCAATGGTAATGGATATCTCTATATTTATTTCACTGATATAACTATGCTATGATATTGATTCATGATATAAGAAAGAATTATAGTTAAGAGTTAGGTTATGATTCCTTTGTCTATTGATGAACAAAATCATGGATGACTACTTTGTGAGAGATGACTAACAGGCATGGGATAGGTTCTCAATGGGTTTCATGTTAAAACTCTAGTGAAGATGATTTGTGAATAAAGACCTAGTAAAAGTGTGATGGATAGGGAATAATAAGTGGAATTATAACCCTAGATAGGGTAGATTAAGAAATGTAGCATTCCATGGGTTTATACGGAAATGAAAGTATAGGTAAATCTTTGTGAGGTGAATATGGTGTATATAGGGTATGAATTATAGGATTCTTAAATTGGTAGATTTTCCTTGATATCCTAGGAATTATAGTATTAGACTCATAAGAGCATGTGTTGAGTTAGGAAGCATGGTAGTACCAGATTGTGTAATCCCTTGATTGTTAAACTCAAGGATTTAAAGTTGGTATGGGTCAGTTCATTCTCATTTTCCATTTTGGAAAGAATGGGTTTTTCATGTAATATCCCATGATTTTAGTATGCATTTACATTGAAATAAATATTATATGTTTGATAGATTATGATACAGAAAACACTAAATCAAATGGATATTTCTTTATTTCATTATGGTACAATACTACAAGATAGAATAAAATACATTATAAGATATCCAAATGAAATATAATTATTAAAATTACTAAAGGAATAAAATCAAAAGTAAATAAATGTAAAATAAGTTTGAAATTCACATCACCATGATCTGTTATGATGATCATACAACTGATGATAACTATATCAAGAGTACAACATATTATAAAAAATTATAAACATATGGATAATGAAATTGGATAATAGGATTAATGGTTCTTTATTTTTATTTAAGGATATATATAGGATTGTAATATGACTATAATATATATATATGACCATTGGTGGTATATTCATTGAATATATAGTTATTGTATATATAGATTTTGGATATACATTAATTGGATAAACATACATCAAATAGGTAAATTGAGGTTATGTAATTATTGGTAAAAAATTAAAAATGATATAATTCACATTGATAAATAATTATATAATGAAATAAAAATATATTATTTATTATAAAAATATGTGCCTTTTTTATACTAATATATATATTTTTAAAGAACGATATTGTGTATTTATAAAATCCAAAGAAATATTATAATATTGATATATTGGTATATTGATATAATTTAATAGTTATATGATAATTAACTAATTTTAAAATTATGTGATTAAAATCATTTAATGATAAAAAGGTATATTTTCAGAGAAAGTTTTTCTAAAGTTTTGTGAATTTTTTTATTTAATGTATTAAATTAAACACTTTCAAAAGATAGTGCTAATAAAAATTAATAATTCAATGTATAAATAATTAATTAAAATTAATTTAATTTTTAATTAATATGAAATAAGATTAAAGATAATTAATTATTAAAAAATCATTTTTCTATTAAAAATATTTTCTATAAAATTTATTTTTTCATTTAAAAGTTAAATTTCTCATATTTAGAAATTGAACTTTATTTAGTTGAGTAAAAAATTTAATAACCAAATTGAAATTAGATAAGGTGTTCAATTTAATTTTTAGGCATAAAAATAAGTTACTAAGGTAAATATGAGTCACTACAGTAATGGATAAAATGAGGTAAAAGGATAAATTAAGGGGTAAAGTCATAGAATATCCCAAACAATATATCTTTATAAGCATGGGTGAGGGATTTATCAACCTTCCATTATCATATCTCTTTTATTTTTCCCCTTGGAATCATATTTTTATATAAAAATACATCCCTTACACATTATAGAATGAGTATTTATGAAAAATATACTTGAAATCACCTATAAAATGACCCCAACTGTAATCTCCTAAGTCATAAGCCACTCGACTGGTTCCTGTACTGATTTTCCACATGACCTCAAGACGACCTCCTCATATATTGGAGGATTTTGACTAGCAGTGGGTTTCAAATGTAGCACTATGTGTTAACTATATCCCCATATGGGAGTGTTCAATAATAAATAACTCACCAAGAATCATCCACAACCATAAATAATCATATTACCCAAAATAAATAAAATATAACCATCAATAGTAAAATGATGTAGAGGTATAAAATCAAACAGAATCACTTGTCACCCACCAGGATGACCATATATAAAATATAATTGCAATAATAAAATAAATTTATAAGAGGTGCTGTTATGACCTCAAGATATGACTCATCCAAGTATCTATTCATGTCCATGCTATCTAGATGAAATATCTAATCTTAGGAATCTTCCCAACCTAAACCTTTGATCAGTGAGGGATGCCCAGGAAACCAAGCGACATGGATGCCCGAGAAAGGTGTGCGTACAAATCATTAGGGAACCACCAACATAGTCCTATATAAGACCAATAAATTTAGTTTACTAACTTTATATGCTCAAAATTAATAAATAAATTGTGGAAGTTTAAATAAATAACTATCATTGATCCTGGAGTTCTACTATGGACCTCTGATTAACCCAACCCTACTTTAACTAGTGCTAGAGTGTCTCTGAGATTTTTGCATAATCATTCCAACTGATATAAGGGAAATACCCCAACCCCTAAGAGATAATTTCGGACATTTTAATGTATCATGCTTAAATTTGATCCCTAGGGGTGACCCTAGGTGATAAAATAATATCACCATGCATCATTACCTAACCCTTGGAGGTAATCCTAAGCCTTCCAATACTATCAGGAATTGTCATTGAACCCATGGAGGAAATCACCCAATGATTTCATAAATATTAAAGCATAATTAAAACCAATATTCATAGTCTATGAAATTCTAAATCATCAAGAATCCTTACAAAACCCAAGGGGTATCACCCTTAGTGTTCCAATGTCAGCAGGCCTCATCGTCGGACCTAAGGGTATCACCCTTATCATTCCATAGTTTCAGGATAAAAATATGGATCCAATGAGATAATCCAAGGAATCCCATGTATCCAATACATCTTTGAGTGTAGTGCATCCCCCTAAAACATCTCATCATTTCTTGACTTATTCCTGAGTATATATTGCATAATAAGGTCAACCAATGAAGGGAATGACATGTAATCATCGTATCCAAAATAGGATCAAATCATCAATTTGGGTTATAAGGTGAAACTCACAATCATAACAATCCATATCCCTTACATACACTCACACTAGGTTCAAAATGTCTCTGAGTAACCAACTGGGGTCCCCAAGATCTCATCATGACATGGACACCCATATGTGGGTTCCTCTAACACATACTCTTCTCTCAATTAAAAACCCATCACTCAGGGGTAACACAACCCTAAATCTCATAATGATCATAATAGATCCTCACTTAACTCATAGGTCAATCCTCATTATCATTTCTATTAAGAGATGTAAACTGGCATATCTTTATTCTTGAATCGTTCTTAGGTCGGTCCAGTCACCCAACCTCACCATCCATCACTATAAGAGATACCCACCTAGTAAATCACATCTCGATGAGAAGTAACACTCACCCCATATTTATCTCAACTATCTCAAATGATTTATGGAATCTCATAACTCCGCTCTAGCCTACATGGTACAATCATCACATTCTAACACATTCCTCTACTTGGATATCACCAATGAACCTATACTAAGGGCCAATAAATTTGTTTATTTCATTTAAAACTCAAACATTAGGGTTAAATTGACATAAGGATCATAATAATAATGAAGTATTCATCTATCCATGACTAAGTAAATCAATATAGTTCCCAAGGTCCCCCAGGTCCTTGTCACATTTTTCAATTCATACACTGGAATTTAATTTTAAATTAAACAATATATTTATAAGGGTGTTGGTTTCTATCAATGAAAATAACACACAGAAAAATATATATATAAATATATAAAAATAAATTAATATTGGTAAATTTATGAGGGACCACTTACTTTAAACAAGTTATTCCATTTTTTAATCATAACCAGAAAACTCTCACATGAGCTCTCCCAAGTCCTTTTGGTCACCACCTATTCATGCGAGACCCTGTCTCCCATAAAAAATTCCAAAATTTATTACAATAAATTTATAAATTATTTTAATAATCTAAAATTTAATTTTAAATTAAATTTAATTATGAATAGTTCTTAAATTATCATTGATTCATCCAGTTATGTCGAAACTACTAAAAATGTAGGGCAGTCCACTCCTGAAGAACCCTTGAGCATAATCAACATGAATGAGCCAATTATAAATTTCAGTTAAACAACAAATTTTTACTTGAAATTTTAAAAAAATTCTAAGAAAATTTAGATGATGGAATACCTTCACTGAAACCGCATTATATGGCATGCATACGTTGTCTCGGGTCTCATCTAGCTAGGCTGAGTAAAATCCACATCAACTGGGGTGATTTCTATCATGCTTCATTGTAAATTTCAAAATACCCTAAATCAAAATCTCTAAAAAACCATGGAGATAGGTGTAAAATAACATGTAATGAAGGATGAGGTAGAAACTTACTGACACCATCAAAATGCACCCAAAAGTACCTAAAATGAGGGGGAAAGAGATAGGGGAGGTCCAGTCGAGACCCTCCTCATGCGCACTTCTTTTTCGAATAAAAATTTGGGTTGATCCCACTATTTAAAATAAATAAATAAACATAATGGGAATTTTTCATGGTGTGACCATAAGGTTAATACTTTGAATCATTAGTCTATTCCCCTTGACCCCTCAGTAAGTCTTATATCACACCACAAATCACATGGGCACAACATATAAAACATATTCATGACTTAAATGACCTATTAACAGTGATAATGGATTGAAACTACACTTTTAAGTATCTCAGGACCTCGGAAACTCCTCCAAAACTCACTCAAACACTCAGGGTGTCCACCGAACCCTAAACCATGTCCAAAATCACCCTTTTGGATGTTCAAACCATCATAACCTCATTCTACTTCCAATTATTCAAATAAAATGGGTCACCATATCAAAATTCCAAAATCCCCCATAATTTTACAACCCATCCAGATATGGGGTATTATAATATCCCTACCATAGAACTTATCATTCTCAAGAATTCCTATCAATAATTCAATCAAAACACCTGGCCTATTCTATTCACCAATCCACACTTAATTTTCTATGTTCTATTTTATAATTTTAAATAATCTTCCACTATTTAACTCGAATAATGAGACACATAATTTAATAAATACCAAGTCACCATCCTCAACCATCAATAAAACACCAGTATGATTCTCCATAATACATATCTATCCTGAGACACCGCATTTTTTCCAATAAAATTATCCATAGAATTATGTTTATCCCCACTATAATCCTTAACTTATGTTCACAGTGTTCCAATGACTCGCTCAATATTTTCTACTGATACACATTTTCACTAGTCTAAGTACCTGATCAGTGTGGCTCACATCACACCACACCCAATCACATATGATAACAAAATAGAAAATCTCATACTACCTCCCATTTATGATTCCATCCCAAACTAGATAAGTAACCACCACTCATGCATAAGGAATTAATACATTGGATGTCCCTCAAAAAGTCTCATCCAAACCTTATATTTCACCCATCGTACAAAATACAGGGTATCAAATATAGTCTTCAATCCACCATATCAAAAATCCAACGAAAACATCATCACTATGTTTCAACACATGATTCACCCCATGAATAATCTGATGAAATATGCTCACCCCTATGAAACATTCCATAAATCATTGGTTCACCCCTAAAGCACGTGATGAATCTAGTTCCCCCCATGATCCATGTCATGAATAATTATTTACCACATGAGTCAACTTTAGATCATATTTGAATCATCCTAATCCAAATTATAACAAATTGAATCTATCCAACATCTAATCTAAATATCAAATCTTGAATATACCTCAGGACAAGAGAAAATAGGATTCACCTACTCTCTTTATTCCCAATGACATAGAGGCCCCCAAACTGCTAGTCCTAACAAACCCAAGACCCTACCAACATGATTTCATTCCATAATGGCTCATTCTCCATCCACTCAAGTGGTGCCCTGACCTAGTTCTCCACATACCTCAGGCATGCCTCCCAGTATTCCAAAGGTTGATGACTAACAGCGGAGGTCTATGGTAGTTCCATGGAGAGACTATTGCCCCATATCAAAGTGTGCAATAATAAATATCCCACCAAACATAATCCATAGTATTAAATAATTATAATGTGTGGAATAAATAATTAAAACCATCAATAATAAAAATATTCAAAAGTATATAGTCATAGAAACTCACTGGATTCCCATAGGTCTAACCACATATATAGAATAACTATAAGAATAAAATAATTATACAATAGAATCTATTATATCCCTGATACTCACCTCATACAAAACTCCATTCCCATTTTATATACCTAGATAAATGATCCAATATCAGGCCTCTACTCAACATGATCTTGCAATCATTGAGGGATGCTCAGGTACCCTTGTATCATGGATGCTTCAGCAGTGTGTGATTTAATCTCAATAGGGAACTGACAACATGGTATCATACATAACTAGTTAATTTAACATACAGATCTGATGTGATTGGAATAGATAAATAAACTATGAAACAATAAATAAATAACTATCATGGATCCCTATGCTCTACCATGGAACCTCTATCAACCTAAAATTACTTTGGCTAGTGCTGTAAAGTCTCTGAGCACATCACAAGATCATTCCAACACATATAAGGTGAATAATCCAACCCCTAGGACATAATCATGGGAATATCATAGTATCTTGTGTAAATTCAATCTTAGGAAATCTAATAATGGCATCAAGTGTCATCTCTAAACACCATGACATAATCATGAGTGTTCCATTATTATCAGAAATCATTGTTAAACCTAAGAGAGAAATCATTCAAATGCATAATAAAAATTTAGGTGTGATCATTGAACTAAATAGGTATCATCCTTGGAGTTCTAAAGAATCATGTATCATCTCTGAACCTAAGGGGTATCACCCTTGGTGTTCTAAAGTCATTGTGTATCATCACTGAACCCAAGGAGTATCACCATTGGAATTCTATAGTGTTAGGATAAAAAATTTATATCCAAGGTGGTCATATAAGGCATATTATGTATCTAATAAATCATAAAGGCTTACACCTCATCTTGTAACATATCATCAGGGATGGATACTACCTGATCCTGTCTCACATATAAAGGTCTTCCTCTTAAGGGAATGACATGTAATTATAATATCCATAACATGTTCAAAACATTAATTTTTATTCTAAGGTGATGCATGCAATCATCACTACTTGTATCCTATACACACCCTTACACTATGGTTAACATGTCACTAGGGAACCCATCGGGGTAACCTAGGTCTCATCATAACATATACACCCATACATGGGTTCCTATATCTCATACTCCTCTAATGGTTCAACAACATCACTCGGGGGTAACACATCCCTAAATATCATCATGATCATCATATGACCTCATTATCCACATAGGAAAATCCTCATTATCATTACTCTCAAGAGATAGAAAGAGTATCATATCAATTCTTGAATCATTATTAGATCAATAAACTCACCCAACCTCTCAATCCATCTCTACAGGGTCTAACTACCTAGGTAATCACATCTAAATGGTGAAGGAACTCTTAAACTGTGTTCATCTCAACTAGATCAAATTCTTTAAGGTAGCTCACAACTCCACTCTAACCTATTTGGGCCAATATTCCTATTCCAATATATTCCTTTACTTGGAGGTCATTTAGGAACTTATACAAAGGAACAATACCTTTTTTTAATTCATTTTAAACTCACCCCTTAGTGTTTGAGTGGAACAAGGATCATAATAATAATTAAGGCCCCAGTCGTCAGCAACTATGGAAAACAATAATGTTCTCAAGGTCTTTTGTTGATTAGAACTTTATTATATTTAGGAATAGGTATGTAATTGTAAATTAAAAAATGTATTCATAAAGGGGATTGATTTATTTTAATGGTGAGACCACATATCACATGTTGTAAATAAATAAATAAAATAAATTACCATAAAGGAAAGTATGAGGAACCAACTACCTCAAATAATCCATTCCCTTTTTAAAAATAAGCTGATAACTCTATCTAGAACTCTCTCAAGTGTTTTTGGAAATTACCTATCTACGTGAGGCCTTGTATCACATAAAAACATCCCAAAATTAATTTTAATCAATTTATAATTAATTTAAATAATTTAAAATTTAATTTAAAATTTAATTTAATTATTCATAAATCCTAAATTATCATCAAGTCATCACATCACATTGAAATCACCAACAAAATGGGACAATCCACTCCCTACGAACACTTGGACCCAAGAAACATGAAAAAACCAATTAGAAAAATGGATTCAAAGGCCAATTTTTACCCAAAATCACCAAAAACTGTTGGAAAATTCATACATAGACATATATTCACTGAAATGGTGTGATAATCCATGTATATGTCATATTGGTTTCACTTATAGCTAGGTTCAGAAAAACCCCCATTGATCGGGAAATTTCCATCATGATCTAGTGGAAATATCTAAAAATCCTAAAATTAAATCACCGGAAATTTATGGTGATAGAGGTAAAAATATGTAAGGAATGAATATAGATAACCTTACCACAAATATTATTTAAACATTCCCGAAACATCCCAAAATAGTTGGGAAAATTGAGAGGGTAGGTTTTACAGAGACCCTCCTCATGCATGCCTCTATTCTGAAACTTATTCATGGTGTGAATGACTTGTTCACATCATTAATCTTTGCGTTATGGACCTAGATAACTCGTATATCCTTCTTTCACACCTCATGAAACTTATTCATGGTGTGAATGACCGATTCCCATCATGAATGACCTACATATACACTTTTCATAATCCCATCTCCCCAGCCACTCCTCTAGAACTCATCCATGCCATTTAGACATCCACTAAACCATAAAAAAATTTTAAAACGCCCTTTATATATATTTAAACCCATATAACCTCATTTTCAATCCTATTTCTCAAAAATAACTACCCACCATTTCCAAATTTTAAAATCCCTATAAATTTTGCAACTTGTCTGGACCTAGGGTATTACACCTACTCCCCCCACATAAACCTAATTTTTTTCTCTTGAATCAATACCAAAACTACCTCTATAATAATACTCTCCCATGTTTTAGAATCTCTAGTCAAAAGAAAAAGTCTTAAAACCCATATATCTAAGAGGTTATCTAAGAGAATATTCAAGTCATCGTAGTAACTGTTTTATCATTAATCATTGTTCTTTGTCTTAATTGTCCACCTATTATTTAATTTGGTTCAAAAAATAAATATAATTATTTTAAAATAATTAATCATTAATAAATGTGATATTATTACTATAAAATAAAATTTTATTACTCATTCAATCATTATAACATGTTCTTATTTTGGTCAGTTTTGCCACCTACAGGAATTCTATTATAACATTTACATCATAAATGACTAAGAAAAAAAATATATTAGTAATATGATTATATAATGATTAATTATATATTTTATAATAATTATAGAATTATAATATTACAAATTATATTCACTTATTATTTCAATTATTTTATTAATTAAATTATCATCCATAAAGATATTTTTTAGGGTTTCATGAAAACCATCAATATAAGTTCTAATAAATAAAAATGGACTTAAAAAATATATCAAATACATATAATAAATATTCATGATCATTTTAGATTTTATAAACCCATTATCATGCATAAGGACTAGAACCTCAAAACTGAAACATGCACAGAAAACCAAATCATTAACACCAAAATGTTAATTTTAAAAAAAAATTAATATTTATGTAATATAGAATTATAAATAAATAGAATTGATTAAAATTTATATTAATAAGTTTCTTATATAAATAAATATTAAACCTAAATTTTTTATACAGTGAGTGAGAACATGTTTGACCAAGAAGAACTCTGAGGTAAGGGTTTCTTTTCTTATATCACTTTGAAATAACAATTATTTATAACTGAATTTACATATAAGGAAATTTTAAGTTATATATATTTAAAAATATATATTTTCTTCCCTTTTTTAATTTATGGTCTTTAAATTTCTTCTTACCATTTCACCTCTCTTTGGTTCAAAACTTAACCAAAAGAATGCCTATTAGTGGAGTTATCCTTATCTCGTATTTTTAGTCAGAAATATTTCTCCTCCATGTCCATATTATTTATATTGATTTATGTATTTACTTCCCTATAATTAAATGATATTTTACATTCATTTTCTATTTAATTTACTTTCTTTAAAAAATAATGAAAGGAATATTATTTTAAATATTTTTGGCTCATTTTATATTCTATTTGATTTTAATTTTTTACAAAAGTGAGAATGTAATTCTTTAAAAAACTTTTTAACATGGTTGTATTTTACAATCATTTTATTTTATTTTCTTTATGAATCTTACTTTCCAATATTTCATTGTTTACCAAAGTAATTTTTTGTCTTATTTTTATAATTTGTTTCATTTTAGAATAAAATTTATTAAAATATAATGGGTATTTATTCTTATTTTTAACACAATAAATTTTTAATTCTCTTATAAACTAATGTTTCATATTTTTCAATATTCATTAGTATTTTTTATTATTTACTATTTATATTCTATAATGATACCATCCATCTTATCTAAATGGATTATAATCATTTCTTGTGGAATTTTCCATGATACATGTTTTTTTCCCACTTGTTAATTAAAATATAATGAGATTTTTAATGTTTTCATCTTCATGTGTAGATCATTTGTATGATTTCCATTATTTTATGGTTGGGAATAAAATTATATATCCCCCAAATGCATTGTATAAAGATTTATATATCATGATATGATATAAAATGGACTAAAGAGTGAACCCAATACACTAAAGTTTAATGGGAATGGGGAGTGGACCCAATAAACCATGGGAATCTATCCACAATTTTATAATGCTCTTATTAGTGATACTTGAAAAATGAAATAATTTTATATACTTATTTCTATGATATATTATTATTCCATATCTCTAGTCTATGCAGCATATATATTTTATTTTCTCATGGATCATGATTATTGACACATGCTTCCACACTCCTATGAATCTTGTCTTATGTTATGCCCAAAGTGTTAGTATTTATGATCTATGTTTTATTAGGTGTGGTTTTATTAGGTTTTGATCATACACATTTATAAAGACCTAGTTTTCCAATGGTAACTTAGTTCAATTTTTAGTTTTGGAATTTTGGGACCTTCCCATAGGTAAAATGAAAAATTTACTATAGTTGATAACCATGGGAAACATTATTTGATGGTTCTGTTGAACTTTTGGGTGTGGTGATTATGCTAGGGATCATTACATGTATGATTTTGTCAATAAAAGATCCTTGATAAAAAATTTGGAGGAATAAAAATTATATTTATTATAATAACATAGAAAATTATGAAAAAATGATTATACCTCATTAATGGGGTCTTATATAAGGAAACTGAGACCATGGTGGAAGTTATAATGGGTTTTCTCTTTGTAATGATGTTATTATTTTTCTCACTATGACTCTTAGGTGTTTTCCATCATAGATTGGTAAAATATTTAATTTAATTGATATAGTTAATTAATCAGCTACATTATTAATTATGGAAAACCACAGACTTATTCTATTTCTAATACTGATATGTTTCTCTCTAGTGTTATCCATTTATCATCTCTATGAACCTTAGACAGTGGTAGAGGATGAAAATAGAGGCCAAAATTTGGTGGTGGTGATGTTTGATCAAAGGTAAAAGACAAGACTTTCAGTAACATTGATAAGGAAAGTGTGGAAGTTGAAATGTATTTTTATGTTGACCATTATACCTTGAGTAAGGGATTTTTTATATTTACATTTCACTCCATGAAACACACCTATCGTGGGGTGTGGAAAATATTATTTTTATATTTGCCTAGTGCAACAAAATGGATGACCAAGCTCATCTAACTTGATTATATTCATATTTTATTCACTTACATAATTCCTATTCACCAAAACTACTTCTTTTTATTGTTTTTATTGTTCTATGAAAGAAATGGTAAATTATAGACTTACATGAAATGAAAACAAAATGAGGTCTGAGAATAAAGAGTTTTGCCTTTTATGTTTGGATTTGAGTTCCTAAAATTATTAATATTGGTTCTTTAAATGTAGTTTGATAACCCAATTTTAAAATATCACTCTTTGATTACTTTACTTTTATTTATTGGTTTTAAAATATCAAATTCCTCATAAAACTCAATTACAACTACTTCTATAATCAAGGTTAATGACACACTCTAATTGAGAGTGTGGCACCTTCCAGGACCCAACTCCATCATATTTTGTTTCATCCATTGAATAACTCAACTCCATCATGTGAAGATATTATGTCCAATTGAATGAAGGGAAAAAGTTTTAAACAAAATAATATAAATAGTTTCAAGATCTATTTCATGGTGGAAAATATTCACACCTATACGCATCATTCTTAATCAATTCAAACATAAATAAAATATTAGAATTGAAGAATAGAATTTGGGAAACATCTATCCTCCCCTGAGGCCAAGCCTCAAGTTAGTCACTCATTTTTTAGTGAAATAGTTCATTATATAAGATATAATAATAATTTAATGAGAATAATATAATAATGGGAAAATGAAATGGTGGAAGAAATATAGGTTTCAACACTTTTTTATTAGAAGATATAGAATATATTACGTAAAATAAAACTAAGACTATAGAATCAAAAATAAATAAAATAAAAAAAATCAAAGCCACAAAAGCCTGGTGTGATCCTATGATCTCTTTAAAAGAAGTAAGAACTGTATTATTTATGGAGGTATGAATCTCATATATGTTATCTTATTCGTATCTCTCATATATTTACAGTCAAAGTTTCTTTTTTTAATATCGGTTTTGGATCTGTAGACATATCATCTCTTTATTTTTATCATATAGGAATATTTAATACATGATTTGAGGTGTGATTTAAAAGTCCTTAAACTTATATGTAAAACAATTTTACATTACTATTCATAATCCCCCTAATAATTAGGTTTTATCTAATATTTACCCATATATTATTGGGATTTCGGATATCATTAAATGCATTTCAGTGTCACGCTGGTGTTTTTATATTGTGGAACTTCTGTTGTTCTTGTAGCCAAATCCTCATAGCTGAACATAGACATTTTCTCTATGGGTAACATTTACCCAAATAGGATATCCTTCATAGCGCATATTATTCTCTGGCATTACATCGCTATTTCCATCCACCTCCATGTAGCCAAAGGCAGTTTGAGCAATGTAGTTGAATCAATTCATATCCATGTAGTGGATTCTATATTCTCTAAGTGTTGTCTCCATCCTCATGCATATAGTTCAATAAAATTCTTATAGTGAATCCATAACAAAACTATAGTAACAAAGATTTAGGATTCCTCCTTTAATCCATCAGACCTTCATAGTGGTTGGATGGATCTTCTCTTAATCATGTATAGATTTTATTTTGCTTCATAGTCGGATTCATCAACATCACCTAAGGGTCTATAATATGATACATAGTGGTTATAAACCTCATCAATGATCATATTCTCAGGATTGAGGTCACCATAGTTGCCTATTGTGGTTTTGATGTGTTTGCATATGGTGGTCAGAAACACAGAGTGGTGATGGCATTGGGATGTTTCCGAGCAGTGGGGACATCGGACCATGTTATAGTAGTGCCATTTTGGTCAGTCATGAATAATACCCACGATATCTTTGTCTTATAATGATTTCTCAGTGAGATGGGTTCTTATATAAATAACAACTTTTGGATCTCACATCTTAGAAGCCTACTATGGGGATAGGCTCCCGCAAAATTACACCCACACACATGGCTTGTGAACATGGACATCCCACATGGTCTTAGGCCCACACACTATATAGTCTCCTCCCTGTGTGGTGTTCTCTCTTTCATAACTATAGGTGGACATCCCCTTTGAGCACGCATCACCTACTAGTCCTATTTGGGCATAGATAAGTGGTTTCTGTGGCTTTAGGGTGGAAGGCTACTAAGTTTGCCTATTTTTTACCTAAAAATGTTTTAATTATTTATAATAATTTCAATATATTATGATAAATAAATTTAAACTTTTAACACTCAACATTTTTATTCATTTTAGTACATATTTTTTCATTAATTTTCAATCCACATATATGAATAAAAATATAAATATATGGAATTATTCTTTAATATTCATTGAAATTAATGAAGAAAATACATAAAAATGTGCATGAAAAATGAGTGCAAAAAATACCACCATACATAAATTATGTTTTTCCTTAAGAATTAAATCTCAACATTGAATTAAATAGGATCACTATGTTTCCAATATTTAAATATCAAAGTGATTAAATTAAATAATTATCATTTTTAAACCAAATTTTTAGGTTCTACATAAAACATCAATTTAACTTCCAATTTTTTCAAAGAAACAACCAATCAGAGCGTTTTACTTTATCCCTTTTTAAAATGGTGGGAATTCACTTTTCATCCATTCAAGTTTCTTAATTCATTATTATCAATCATTCCAATTAATTAATTACCTCACTCTGAATATTTTTTCTCACCAATCATGATACAAATTCAAGTAGAGTTATTCTCATATCCTGAGTACATGATACTTATCCATAGGCTTTTAAAGGAACTAATTTATCCAAATTATAAATACAAAACACACATGAAATCACGAGGACATTAAATTATGGTTCTAATGAATCTGAGGCTTAAGGTTGGTAGAAATTTATGTTAAAAACATTAAGGATCAGAGAGAATTATATATCTAAAGTATAAAGTATGATATCAAAAGTAAAGTGTAATGAAAATATTCCATTAAAAGTGAAAACCCCAACTTTACAAGCTCAAATTGAAGGTTATGATCAATAAAATCATAATAAATGAATTTTTACTTGTTGAATTTTACCTATATGTTATTTAATTTTTTTCATTTTTCAAACTACTTTTTCATAATTTTTTACTTTTTTGAAATTTATGCTAGTAATGAATCTCAAATCCATAACCTAACCAATATGATAATAATCAGCAGTCAAGTAATGGTTATTTTTTATTCTTCCAAGTCAAAACACATTCCTCTTTTATATTTCTTTCAAGAATGGAATATAATTAATGTAAGGAATTAACAACCTTTCTCAATACCCAAAGTATCACCCACACACTTTTTCCTTATAATGTAGTATATCCTTTAACCATGACTTCCCTCAAACTCACACTTCAACTTTAAAATATCATTTAAAATACTAAGAGAAATTTAGGAATAGATAAAAATTTCTTGAAGTTTTTCTACTCCCAAAAAATGTCCTCCATGGTCTCTATGGTATAATAAAAGATCAATGTAAAATATGGTCTTATGGAGAAGGGGGTTATCAAAAAAAATACCCAAACATTTTAAATGTGGTTTTGAATTGTAATAGCTTTAAAAAGTTCCAATGCAAGTTCTAGTAGGTGTCATGCCCCAATATCACTCAAGAAATATGCTCAAGAGATAATAGAAAGTATATAGTCTATAAATAATCTCGGGAATAGAATATATAATTTGATAAAATCACTCATGGAATGAATAATAATAAAAAATCAATTCGTATGAATTTCAGAAATTAAGAGTATGAGAAGTGGCTAGGAAATTTCATTTACAAGAATAAAATAATTCCCTCAAATCAAGATTCGTCATTTGAATATCTATGATTTAATCTAATAATTAAATTTTCTATATTACTCATTCAATATAATTTTCATTTAAATCTAAAACATGGAATTATAAGGTTTCTAAGAAACTCATTTCTCTTAGATAATTCATGTAAAACAAGAATTATAATCATGGGAATACAATTTCTTTTTTTATATAGCTATTGGTATTTTCAGTTTGAAACTAAAATTTTAGAAACAATATAGGGTGTTATGGGATAAAGAATTAAGAATGATCTCCCTATTACATTAAATCTTTATTCCTCCAATATCCGTTTCTATTTGGGGATGTCTTGTGCCATCATGGTTCTAAAAAATTAAATCAAACATTTAATCACAAGGACCATGTAATTTAAGATAAAAATATATGGGGGATTGGGGATTCTTCCAAAAATAATTCCTAATAATGAATTTAAAAACTAAATTTATACAAATAAATTAAATACTAATATTGGTATGATACACCTAGTGGGCCCTATATTTTGACTGCCTATAGAGGGAAACACCAACTGTCATCCATAGTTAGTTGGTTCGTGGAGATTCTTTGATTTGAACCACCACATGTGGATTTTCCAAGATTTCACTTATTCTTTGTTACTATGGATTCCATGGATATAGTACACAAAATATACCCCTCTACAATATGTTATATCTTTAATTGAAGGATTAGGATGATGTACGAATCTTCTTCCTTGGTTAACACTTGTGGAAACATTTCTTCATGTCTTTCTAATGCTTACTCAATATGTGCTGCCTAAATTGTAAATTCAAAGGGAGATTGAGAAGGTAATTTTACAAGGAAAAAATTTAAACATTAAAAATGAAAATCACAATTATCTCTTTCAATGTGGGAATACACTATATTTTTATTCTTATGCTCAATCACTTGTATATTTTTAAGTACATCCTTTAATATATGATCAATAAGTGTTGGAAGTTCAATGTTTTTTTCAAATGGTGCATGTACTTATTCTTTATCTTCCTCCAAGTGAAAACAAGGATTGGAAGAATCTAAAAAGTCAAAATAGTGGGAGGATATACTCAATTCATATTAAATAATATAAAATTATAGAGAGTTTAAGATAAGATCATATCCATGTCGAGGATTATCTTGAATCTCTTCTTCAGTGGTAAGAAACTCTTGAATTTAAATCTCAATAGATAGATGTAGGTATTCAAGCTTCACCATATTTTATTCAAAATACACCCCATGGGTGGTGTCTTTTTCTTCTAATGATAGATATATATGAAGTTGAGTTGTACATTCTACTTTGTATTGAATGGGAATATAATGTCGTACCTCATAATCATTCCAGAAGTTATCCATATCTTTTTTATCTTTTTCACATTACTTAGTAGGTAATTCTTCCTCATCATGAATCTACTCTAGCTCTTCATGGATGGTTTGAATTTGATATTTGAGATGGTTGTTTTATTGATACTCTTATAATGTTTCGTCAATATTTCGTACCACTTCAATGAAATTGGGTAGCTTCAGTGGCACTTTATCCGTGGCCATGAGTTTGTGCATGCCATTTTAGAGTTAATTAGCCACACCCATCAATTATTGACATGAGAAACCAATCTATATTCTATTGTGAATCTACTTTAACAGTACTATATGAGAATAATTCTATCTTTATGGTACTTTCTCAACATTATTTATCACTTTCTCTTGATCCTACACCTTTTGTTAATTGTTAAATGAATTAAAGATATACTCATTTTAAGACATCATGGAAAAATAATATTTTTTATAAAATTAATAAAAATATATCTACTGAGTAAAAAGAAAAATTAGGAAAATAATTTTTTCCTTCCTAGTAACAGTGCCAGGTTTTGACACACACCTTTCACGGGGTGTGGAAAAAGCTAATTTTTGTACATTCCAAGTGTAGAATAATGGTTAGCTAGGGTCATTTAACTTGAGTAGCTTCCCACTTTATTCTCTTACTTAATTATTATTCACTTAAACTACTTCATTTTTTTTATTATTCTATAAAACTAATGATAAATTCTAAAATTACATGAAATAAAAACATAATGTGGTTAGAGAAGAAATAACTTGTCCTTTTATGTTTTTATTTGAGTTCCTTACATTATTCGTGTTGGTTGTTTGAATTGTGTTTAATAACCAGATTTTGAAATATCACTCTTGGATGATTTTCCTTTTATTTAGTGGTTGTGGAATATAAAATTAATAAGAATACTCAAATAATACTCCCTCTATAATCAATGTTAACGAACCACCTCAATAGAGAGTGTGGCACCTTCTAGGACCTGGCTCCATCACATGCCACTTCATACATTGAATGGATTAACTCTTTCATGTAAAAATATTGTGTCTAATGTAAGGAATATAAAAAGGTTTATAAAAAATAATATAAATGGGTTCAATATCCATTTCATGGTGGAATTCACCAAACTTATAAACATAACTCTCAATACCCAAAATCATAAATAAAACAATTAAATTGAGGAATAGAATTTCAGAAACACCAATCCTTCCCATAGGACAATTCTTAGGTAAATCACTCATTGTCAAGTATAAGAGGTCATGGTGGAAGAGATGAGAAGATGATAATGAGAATGAGAGGGAGATAATGGGAGAAGAAAATGGAATGATGTATCAAACATAGGTTGGAGAACTTTTTTATTATATGAGATCGAATGAATTACTTAAAATAAAACTAAAACTATAGAAATAAAAATAAATAAAAGAAAACTTAGAAAAGTAGTGGCATCCTAGTGCAAACCTTCCATCCCTTTCACGGTAGCAATCACACTCTTATTTATAGATGGAGTAATCCCCTATTTATTCCCTTATTTGTATCTCTCGTATCATTGTTGTCAAAGTTACCATTTTAAAAATATCAATTTTGGATCTATCAATATATATTTTTTCTTTTATTTTTCTCATCTAGGAAGAGTTAATCCATGATTTGAGGAGTGATTTAAAACTCCTTGAACTTAGACTCAATTCAAGTCTCTATTCCTATTCATAATCCCCCCCCCAGATTCAAGGTATATCTAATATTTACCCATGTATTATCAGGATTTTTAATATCATTACATGCACGATACTGTCGTGCGAGCATTTTTATTAGTTGAAACTTCCGATGTTCATGTAGCCAAATCCTCACAGCCTCACATAGATATTTTTCTATAATAATCATGTAGATGAATCTAATATTCTCTATATAGCTTATTATTTTCTCACACCATGTAGTCATTTTCATCCACCTCTGTTTAGGTGAATTCATTTCATTAGATATAGCCGAATCACTTCATATCCACATAGCCAATTCTGTATTCCCTCGTTGTAACTTCCATCTTAGACCTTTAGTGTAGTCAAAATATCTTGGTGAATCCCTAGTAAGACCATAATAAAAAACAAAGAGGCTTCCTCCTTTAATCCATCTACCCTTCATAGTGGCTGGATGGAGATTCTCCTCATCATGCATGTATTTTTTATTCTTCATAGTGGATTACCCAATATTTCCTAAGGGTCTTGAAGATATCCCATGGTTGTTCAGAACCATAATAGTTATCATGTGCTTGATATCGAACTCACCAACATTTCCCATCATAGTTCCAACATGTTTTCGGGTGGCATTCAGTGACATGGAGTTGTAGTGGTAACATTGGTATGTGTTCAAGCAGTGAGGAAAAAGGACCAAAGCACAGCAGTGTTGTTTGGGTAAGTCATGAATAGTATGCATTATATCTTTTCCCCATATTGATTTCCCATCATAATTCACTCTTATATAAATAAAAACACATCATTATCATGGATTAGAAACCTATCCTGGGGAAGTGGTCATGCAACCCTCAAACCATACACATGTTTCAAGTGCATGCACGGCTTGCGCGGGCTTAGGCCACATGCTACAAGGTCTCCTCACTGTACAACCCACTATACTACCTACCATTTGGTGGTCATCCTCTTTGGGAATGAATGGTCGATTGACCCTCATTGGTCCTAGCTAAGTTTTGTATATCCCTTAAGGGTTGAGGGATACCAAGTTGGCCTATTTTTTACCTGAAAAAGTTTTAAAAAGTTTACAATAATTTCAAAAACTTATCATATGGAAATAAAAAATTTTAAAACATAACATTTTTATTCATTTTAATCCATATTAATTATTTAATTATAAATCCCCATACTTTAATAAAAAAAATAAAAAAAATATGGGATTATTCCTTTATATTCATTTATATTCATGAACAAAATACGTAAAACTATTAATGGTAAATGAGTGTGTCACTCCATCTCATGTGTTTTCCAATAATGGATTTAAAATATTTATTCAAATGATATATTTGGAAGGAACCTATCAATTTACAATTTATTTATTGATCTGGTTAATTTTTTGTCTTTTGTTTTCTTCCTCAATTTGTCAATTTTTATTCCAATGATCAATGACGGGGTTCACACTGGTCATCAATGATTATCATTTTATTTTTTATTTGGTTTTCCTTATCATTTATTGAGTATTCATCCTTTGCATATGATTAGGTCATTGATTTTACTTCTTGATTTGATTTGAAGAAAAATAAAATCTATGAATCTATTATGGTTATTATATTCTAATGAAGAAGGTTTTGGAATGGAGAATAATTCTCATACGATGGTGGAACACAAAGAAAAAAAGGTTTAGTTTCTTATCGAGTGGTGATGTATAGTGAAAGAAGATTTTACAAGTTTATTTATATTTTTTTCCAATGATCAATGGATGAAGATTTATATCTTGTGGAATTATATACATTAATAGGGCCTTATAAAAAGTTTTAGGAACAATTAGAGGTGAAAGTGAAGAATATGGCATGATTTATAGGTGAGAAGATGAATTTGGTTTTGAAATACCTGACTACATGGAATATAGTTCATAAGAACACACATTGTGTAGTTTAGTTGGTGAAAGGGATAGGTTTTTGGTCTATGTAAAATATCACATGTTTTTTCATATAACCCACATATCATGTACTCCCTATCCAACCGACATGGTGTGTATAGGGTTTACATTACCAAGTGTATGATTGGAAGTATATAAAGTGTGGGTCTGGACCACATTCCATGTATCATTATAACATCACAAAAATAATGGTGGTGCATGATAAGTACCCCACCTACCCTAAAACACCATGTAGTTCATCCTGCATGTTTTGTATATGGTTATCACATTCCATGTTGTGTGATAGTACATGAAAAGGTTATTTCTTGGGGGTCATACATCATATTCCCTATAGCACATACTGTTTACCCTCTACCGACTCTGTTACTTGTCATAAATTCCAAATAATGATTTAGATCTAGGTAAGTAAATAGATCATTCTAAGTATTTTTAAATTTATAATGTGATGGTTACCTCTCCTGTATAAATATAAGTAAAATGTGAGGTATTTCAAACAAGTTTCATTCCATTCAGTTTCGAAAATCAATTGATGGATTTTTGACATGATCTACGTAATGATATTGTGTTCATTACTCCCCTAATGGAATTGATATATTAAGGTTTGGTTCCATTGCATCCTTTATATATATTGATTCAATACTAACCCTCATACACTTAGAGTTTAGGTCACCAAACTATATATTCGGAACTCCCCCATCTAAGAATATAATCATGGTGTGGGTCCTCCACTACGGTTGGTAATCCCTCAACTATTTCATTCCCATCAGTGTGGAATGGTTCCCTCTACCTTATTCTAGATAGGTTATGTGGATTTCTAGCATGGTTAGTTTAGTTGTTCGATTGATGGAACAATATCAGTGGTCCAAAAGATGGGATATACTCTCGAATAATGATCTTGCTTCAGTGATGAGAAGACTCCCCTTCATGGATCTTGATGGTAGTGTGATATTTCTAAAGGCTAGGTAGTGTGGGATTATTAATTATTTTTGACTCCTTAGGAACCCATGGGATGCCTTTGATATGCGATGTTTGGTTTTTTATTTTATTTATACTTCATGGAGTTTTCTCTAATCATAGCATCAATCAGTGCTTATTAAATTGTGACCCTTGTAGAGTAGAGCTGGGATGGTTTGGAATTTAAAAAATTTACCTAACACTTCTAGTGATTTATTATATCTAGTTTCATTATTTATTTTTATTTTTCCAAATACACACTAGTGTCAGGATATTTGATCTAACATAGTGTATGGTTTGTACCCTTTTTCCTCCTTCTAGACAGTACTCATACCAGGAGTGGAACCAAATTGTTGCATTGTGTTTTTATTAGGATTTTTAGGGCATCATAATGGGTATGGTTATAATAACCCATATATAGTCCTTATTCTCATACATGTTATTTCTATCCAGACAACATGTAGTTTTAGGTTTTATCTAGGTATACAAGGGTCGGGCATGTCATGTTCCACAATGATGCCTGGATATGCAAAGAAACACATCATAAATCATGTTGATTTATGATAGTGGACATGAATACAGTTATTAGAGTATTATCTAGGGGTAATTATTGCATAAGGGGTCTTCTTAGTTATTATGTTTTGTATATTTCAGATGTATTATTTCCCTAGTATTTACCTTAGAGTATGTACTTGTTTTTATTGTCTCATGCATGCATTGTATTAAGTTCAGTTTAGTCAATTGAATATATATCATGCTGGTATTTGGATTACCTTGGGTATTGTATATGTGTTTGTTGTAGGATTTTATAGGATAAGGCCTACCATATTATGATATATACTTACTCAATGCAAGTCACTAACACTTAACCTGATGGAGCTAGACTTAGGGAGGCACTCTCATCCTACTTCCATCCCAAGTAGGTCCATTGTGGTTTGGGTTGTTTCAAAATGGTATCAAAGTGATTTTTTACTAAGGTAGTAGTTTTGATTTAGTGGTCATGTGAGGATAGGTTTGGAACATAGGGTAATAATATTAAGTGGGTCTTGATTTCTTTTATCAAACCAGTTAGACCAATGTTGGTGAAACATCTGACATATCCTTTCACAGTATCTTTGATAACCATATAGTTACCCAAAGTTTTGAGACACCATTAAAGTGTTCATGAAAGTTTGTACATGAATCATATATCAGTAAATTATGATCTTTCATCTCCCATTTGTCTCATATCATCTAAATACTCTCTAATCCTTTTGGGTTTATCCTATAAAATGAAGGGTGTTACTTGGTGATATCTAGCTTGTGTGCAGAGGTAGGGTTGGGAAGATCCTATTCCATTATTTGGGACTTCCTACCACTAGATGATGATTGATAAGGTGTTTTTTATAATTTTTTTGAGACATATCCTTTACCTATTATCTGAGGATAACTTTAATCCCCTTCATTCTTAGTACAGGACTCTTGGTGAGTAGATGGTAGTTCTTATTGAGTGGTTTAGAACCACCTATTTTTGGACTTGGTGTGTGCTTTCCAATGATTGAGATAATTTTGATCCCATGGAAACCGATAATCATCAGGAGTCTAGGACCCATATTTCTATTTGGTTTATCTTAAGATGACTAGATGATGATTCTTTCCTCAAGCTCCTTACATAGAATCATGATCCATTAGGGACTGAAGTTTTTTTTCATTAACTTGAAAAAGGACTTTTCAACCAGGAATTGAATTTGAGTCCTTTATTTGAGATGGAGTTGTATCATAGGATTTTGAACTTTCCATAGGGTGGAACAACCGTGTTATGGTTTGCATCAAGGCCTATGGAACTTATAATATGTCTTATGGGTATGTTTTTCAATGGATTTATTCTAGTTTCATGGTTTAATATAAGACTTTAGAGGAAATTAGTGTCATCTATGGTTGTGCTTTCATGCCCCACCACTTGGGCTAGGTTTCTGGTGTGAGCATTGAAAGGTTGTGAATCCTTAGTGCATATGTACCTTGGTTTTTATAGAAGGTTGGTTTTTTCACCTAAAGATAATCAGGGTGGTTCTGTAGAAATTACTCTACATTGAGGTTATTAATGAAACTATAAAATTTCATGTTATTGACCCTTATAACTACTATAGAGTTGTTTTGTGGTCACCGGGTGGTGTAAGAGTTATTGGAGTTAGATTACACATTAATCCTCTCTCATGACTTCCACCTTGGGTTAGTTCATATTTAGAATAGAGTGATGATTTGAAATGAAACATTCATAATAATCCTATGCTTGGGTGACAATAGGTGTAAATCATAGAATGATTTGTGTTCATTATTTGTGGACTCTCATATTGGTCGATGTGGGTGTGATCTATTCATCCTACATTGTCTCTTTGAAAGTTAGATATTCTAGTGGAACCCTTACCATTCAGAGGACTTTAAAAGATAGAGAATTTCATTTTTAACCCCTTCTGGTGAGGTGATCCTATCCTTTCTAAATAATGGGGTCTATTATGAGATACCCCATGGTGGCATAGAGGTTTGTTGGTACCCACATCAATGTATTTAGTTTCCCATTACTAGTGTAGTGTGGTGATGGTTATTTAGTAGATGAGTTATTCTCTATCTATACTAGTTAGTGGTACCCCTTAGGCGTAATGAGTATATATCATCAACTATATGTTAATATAGATGACCATTATCTAGTGAGCATGGAGTTTTCACTCAGTTTTTTTATGTAAATTCACTTTCATTGAATATTGGGGAATGTGTGAGTACTTTTGAAGGGTGGCCTTTATTTTTTCTCTAATGAGAGTATAGTGTACACATCATATATCATTACAAGGATGAATTTTTAATATCAATGCATGGGATGAAGAACCCTCTTGTGGATCTTAAAGGCATATGAGTTGAACCTTCCCTTGAGGTGATTCGAAGTGGATCTAATCAGGTGTTTAGGGATTTCCCTAGTCATACAATGAGAGTGTCTACTATAGAATAAACCATTTTAGTGTTATATATTGTTTTATACAAAAATAATGGATTTAATTAAGTTTAATCCATGAAGCCTAATGATATTATAGTGGCACAATAATACTATATTGGTTGGAACTTCTTGGTGGAGAACCTTGTGTTCATGTGATATTGGAAGTATGAGATGAACTAGCTTTGGTGTGGTGATTTTGATGTATAGAGGGAGACATTTCTAACATTTGATTAATGGTGGTGTCCCATCAATATTCCATTATATGAGATTCCTCAGTACTGATAGTGCTGATTGGTTGATTTTATGTTACTAAAAGACCTCTAACATCATAATATTATGTATTTCTTAAAGGTAGATAGCACATCACTAATTTCCCTGTGTAGGTAGTGCTTTTCACTCTCATAATGATTTTTTTTTGATATGGTGATGGAAAATTTGAGCAAATACCACACTGCTAGAACATGGTTTTTATAATGGATTACCTAGTGAATATTTTTTGGTGTACCCAGAATATAGAAACCCTTCATATGCAATGAAGGAATGGGTATTCTCAAGAGGTTGTGGTTTTTTTCTTAGGAAGGTGTTATCCATGGATGCGGGGATAATAGGGCAGGGTCATCTTAATATTAAGGATATTATTCCTCATATTGTGGTGTATTGGGAAACATGATGAGTATTGGTGTTTTTTTGAACTATTAGATGAGGTTGGTATTGTGTTTGACGTGTTCAATAGTAGCTTTTATGAATGAGAAAAAAACTCAACAAGTTTATCTTCAGTAGTAGATGTGAGTCTATTGGGGATCAAGATATGTATGAGGAGTTTATTTTAGAGGTTTTGGTAGGATTTTAGGTAGAAAAATTATGTTTTTATTATCCCATTATCTAGCAAAAATGGTTCTTATCCCCGGTTGGAAGGTGATGGAAGAGAATCTGATGTGATTCCTGAAGAGTATACAATCCTATAGCTTTTCTAGTAGCAATGTGGAATCTAGTAAACCAATCAATGATTGGTTGTATGGTAGATGGATTTAACTCATATGAAAACCATCTTGAACACCCATCAAATATGGGAAGAGAATCATTCCCTCCAATTTTATCCTTTATGAATAAACCATATGATATGAATATAGATGGTTTGTGGATTATTTTCATCACATAAGGCTAGATAACTTTGGGATAAAGATATTTTTTGGGTGAATAGGCTTGGAAAGTATCACCTAGAGAAGATTCATGTTTCTACTTAATTCTTGTTTTGATAAGGGTTGGGACAATTATCTTTATGAATGAGATAGTATGGTTCCTTCCTTGGAAGTTCTATTCCTAATTCACTTAGTTCTTGGACCATTTCATATGAAGGAAGAACATGCGATGGTGGGATGTATCTACATGATAATTTGTTCTGGGTTTTCTTTTTTATCACCTCCTATTATTTTATTTTTAGATATAAAATGATTTTAAAGTGGGAAGGATGTAAAGGTATAAATTTTTCCCGATCGATACCAAACTCTATTTTTATTTTTAGAGTCTCAAGACCTTACTAAATGTAAAATGGAAAATTTACCCTTGTAGAAAACCTTGGGAAAAATTATTCGGTGGTTCCATTGAATCCGGGGTATGATTTTAACACCCTAGATGATTCAGCATTAGATTGAGGTTTTGGTGAAACCTTTATTAAAATATCAGAGTTATAAAATGATAATTTTAATTATCACACAAGAAATTATGATAAATTGATTGTATATAAAAAACAATCTCAAATGAGAGTATGATTGAATATAGAACATGATTTTTTTCATAAGAGCGATGTTGGACTCATTCTCAATAGGAACCTCAGGTGTTTTTCATCATATATGTGTTTATTAATTAATTTAATTGATATAATTAATGAATTAATTAATTAATATATTATATAAAAGAATATAATTAATATATTTATAATCACAATCATGTTTCTCTATAAATTTATCCATTTATTATTGTTTTGAACCCTAGAGAAAGGGATAAGTTTGACAAAGAGTTTCTAATTTGGAAGATATGATGTTAGATTAAAGGTAAATGACCTAATTCTAGATGATATAAGCGAGGAAAGCATTGAAATGACAATAGATTTCCAATTTTGGATATTATACCTTGAGGTAGGGTTTTTTTATTATTTAATTTCACTCCATATAATGTGTTTTCCAGGAATATATTGAAAACATTACTTCAAATCACGTTCTTCAGATGGATCTATATATTTAAAATTTATTTTTTACCTAGATTATTTTTTAACATTGGTTTTCTTCCTCTGATCCCCAATTTTCAAGAAAATTATTTATTGTTAGGTTCTCAATGACCATCAATGATACTCAATTATTTGTTTATTTAGTCCCCCCCATCATTATTCATTTATTAATTATTTTCTTATGGTGAGGATAATGATTCAACCTCTTAGTAAGATTTTAAGAATTATTGAATCCATGCATGATTTTAGATTTTTAGATTCTACTAATGAAAACAATGAAAAGTATAAAAATTCTTGTTCAAAGGTTGAATATGGATAAATGGAGGTTTAGATGCTTCCTAAATGGTGGTGTGTGGTGAGGTAATCTTTTTTTGGTATCATTGATTTTTTTGGGTGATTAATGGATGAATATTGATATTTAGTGGCATTAAAACCTAGATCAGGGACTTTGGAAAATGTTCAAGTGAGAATGGAGGTGAAGTCAGAGAAGATGGAATTATTTCTAGGTGAGAATATGAATCTAGTTTTAATTACCTAATTATACAATATATAGTATATAAGAACACATCCCTTCTATTTTAGTAGATTTGGTAGCTAGGGTTTATATCTAAGCTAAATATCATAAACCAAGTGATGTAACCCATATTCCATGTACACCATAGCCAACCCATGTGGCATGTACATGGAGTACATGAGTAGGTAGTTAATTGACCTCATCTTCCCTATGGGTTGGGAAAACAAACTATGTATCGTTAGAACACAACATGAATGTTAGTGTTACACATATAGTGCCTTGTATGGCCTAACATTCCATGATGATCCTCTCAAGCAATGTGGTGTGTCATTGCATTTCCAAGTTACTACTTAGGGGATACATGTCAGGTACCCTATAATACACTATGTATAACCCTTATGAACTTTATGAATTATCATAACTCCTTACTTCGGACTACAATTTAGGAAATTAAATAGAATATTTTGAGAAATTTTCTACATATAATGTGATGGTTCACTTTTCTTATGAGATCAGGATAAAATTCTAGGTGGTATGAGTAATTTTCTATCACTTAATTTTTAAATAAGTGGTGATTTGGTGTTCTCATGAGTGATATTGGGGTTGGTACTCCACTAGATGTATGGATATGTTAAGGTGTACACCCTCTAAATCCTTCATACAAATAGGGTCAGTACTTCCCTACCCACACTTGTGATATAGGTCCTCTATTTCAGGAGTTGGTACTCCCAAGTATAAGTGCTCGGGTGGGGTGAAATTCTACCATTGAGGTCATTACTCCATAAATTGGTGAATTCACATCATCGAGGCATGGTCCCCCCCCCCCCCCACTATTCTAGATATGTTACATGTATTGGTATCATGTTTAGTTTAGGTATTTGGTTGATGATATGGTATTGATGAGCCAAAGGATGCAGTGCAATCTCAACTAATGAGAATGCTTTAGTGATAAAAATTCTCCCCTTCTTGGATTTTGGTGGTAGTTTTGTATTTGGTAAGGTTTGAAAGTATGGGGTTCTTTAATAATAGTAACTCTTCAAGAAACCATGTGTGGCCTTTGTTATGTGTTTCATAGTTGGTTATCTACTTCAGACTTCAGGTACACTTCGCTATTCTAAGAATCTATAGTATCTCAAGAAATTATGAACCTCATGGGTTAGATATGGGAAAGTTGGGACTTATATGTATTTAATTTAGATTTATAGTGACTAAAAATATATGGTTTTATTCATCCATATAATATTTATTATTGAGAGATTTGAGATAACATAGTTTTAGTATTTTTTTCACTTTCCTTCTCCTGGTCACCACACATACCAGAATTTAAGCTAACTTATTGAATCATGTTTTATTGGGATTTATAGGGAATCTTACTAGGCATGTTTATACTCAACATTTAATGGAATTTTCCTTGCATGTGTGTTTTTTATGTAGATGACACATTGTTATAGAGATGGTCTAGGTAGACATGGAGTTTGTGTGGCATGTTTTGGTTTGACACCTGGTGATTCTTGGTGATATATTCTAGATAATAGTGATTTAGTATGGTGGAATTGACTATTGAAAATGGAGTGTGATATAAGAGTGCATTCCGTTTAAGGCATATTCTTAGTGGTTATGTTTTATATATTTTCAAATTTGTAATTTCCCTTTTATTTATCTTTGGGATGTACTTGTTCTTGTTGTCTCATTAATGCATTGTATTTAGTTTAGTTTATCTAATTACATATATATTCTACATGTACTTGGATTACCTTGTGTATTGGAGATGTGTTTGTTGTAGGATTTTACAGTCTCGGGACTCCCATGTTATGATATATTCCTACTTGGTGTTAGACACCATCCCATATCCTATTAGATATGGAAATGGGGATGCACTCTCCACTAACTACCATCCCAAGTGGGCCCCCGGTGGGTCAGGTTAGGTCAACCTTGATTGTGTTCTCATACCCATATTCTAATCTTATAATCACTTATGGTATTCATTTTTTATCACTTATGATCACTTTTTACTGAGTGTCTAAAATCACCCTTTATTATGTTTCCATTTCCAAAGGTTATAAAGAGGATTATTATGTATGATATGTCTATAATGGTGTCATTTGTAAAGACAAATTGTCGATGATGTTGAATAATGTTTTCAAAATAAGTGGGTTGTGTTTCCAATCTTCAAAAACACTAAACTTATACATTCTAGGTTGTGATTTATTATGGTATGTAATGAGTATTAATGTAAAATTATGTATTAAGTATGTATATTTTTATTGGATCATATCAGTTATTTTTAAAGTGGGTATTACATAATTTTGTGGATTAGATTATGAAGAATAAAAGTATATAACTTTAAAAACCTATATTGAACTAAAAGTGATACATGATGAACCTAAAATGTCATAGGTTAAGATAATGGTGTTCTAATTTATTATATATTAGGATTTATTTTCATTATCAAATTAATTATTACACTATTTAATATTTTTTGATACTCACACTAACCTTATTGTTTTCATTTTATGGATGGAACTATGAGGAATCAATTAAATAAAGTGTGAAATTGGAAATATAATGATTTCCCTAATGAGAAACCAAACAATGTGGGGGATGTAGTTCAAAATCTCAAGGAAAATCTCCCCAAAAATTTTCATGTTATGAATAATAACACAAACTATTTTGATCTCTAAAACACCCATATGAAGAAAAAACTCTCCATTGATTCATTCATGTGGAAATGTTCACCCTTCTTTAGTGAGCCTTCAAATTGAATACTTTCTGAGTGTCGATCAATACAACAGAAATATATTTTCTATTATCCAATGCTCAAATAATGAAATATTTTTTTGTGATTTTATCATTTAAAGGGTGAGGAATATCAATGTTGGACCCTAATCGAGAATATTAAGCAAGAGGAAAAAATAAAATCCAAGGAACGAGAGGAGTCTAAGAGGGTATTTTCCAATAATTATTTTTTCTGACTATTATCACTAATATAGAGAGAAAATTAATATATATGAAACAAAATTTAAATTAATACATTGGTACATATGATGAAAACTTCATAATACATTCAAGGTATATATAAAGTTTTATCATTGACCCTGGAAGAAAAATCAATTATATCGTTAGTTGAATAAAACCAAGTCTTTAAAATGAATTATTTATAAGGGAATTTGGTATATATGAATAAATTGGTCAATGTTCTCTCAAGGTGGAAATGGAATTCATAGATTCTCAATATTCATATGGTTTTGGGCATAATAAGAGAAAAATAAATTATTATGGAAACTCAAATGATAAAACCTAGATAGTTCAGACAATTAAACTTCTTATATTATAAAAATATGGGATGAATAATAGGGGTATTTCCTCAAAGTTATAATTAAATACTCATGTGTATAAGAGAAGTACATAGAGCTTATAAATTCTAAAGTGATAAGAATGGGGAAACTAATGAAGTGTATGTAAATAAATCTCAACTTAATGCACCACCCATACTCTAATTATTCAAATTAAATAAGTATAGACATTATGCCAACCAGTACACCAATCCAAGTGTTAATGATAAAAATATAAATCAAAAACCATTAAATGCAATGAATAAAGATAAATCTTATCCAATAACAACTATAGAAGTGGGTCATGAAAATGAAATTGTAAAATATACACTTAACATCCAATTATAAACAAAAAAGGTATTACTTATATTAAGTTATACCAACTCTTCAATATCTAGAAAGTTTTATAAAAACCTAAAATTACAACCATAATATTTAGATATATAATTATCAAAAAAATACAAGTGTTGAGATTATTTTATCGCAAGGTTACAACTCTTATTTGATTGGTTTTTGGGAATTCACATCCTAAAAATATATTTATTTTCTTTTTAGTTGAATTTAATGTGATTTTGGGAATGGATTGGCTCCTTCTATGTGAATCCCATATCAATTTTCATAATATAGAAATCAAATTTCACATCCCAAATTAACCATGATCATCTGTAAATGTTATGATGAATATGAACTCCCTATGTAAATTTCATACATTATATGGGTCTAAATACCCAATTATGAGGGGTATTTAAATAAAATGGTTAGAGAAAAACCAATATTGATGGAATTTCTGTTGTTTAGGAATGTGTCTATGTATTAATAGAAGAGTTTACTAGTCTCCCCTCAGATCATGAGGTTGAATTTTCAATAGAACTCATTCCTAGTAATATACCTATATCAAAGAATCCTTATAGAATAACCCAGATTGAATTAAAATAAGATTAATAAGAAAATCAAAGAGAATATGGATAAGATTTTCATAGACCCATGTACTTTACTATGGGGTGTGATGGTTCTATTTATTAATATAAAATATGGATTAATGCATCTATGCATTAATTTTCATAAAATTAAAATTATTATAATTAGGAATAAGTATACTCTGGCCCATTTTAATAATTTATTCAATTAACTATGAGGGGATCAATAATTATCAAATATTGACCTTTGATCTAGATATCATAAACTAAGGGTGAAAAGGGATGTTATATCTAAGGTAACCTTTTATAGAAGATATGGACATGATTAAGTCATAGTGATTTCATCCAAACATACAAATTCCTTTGTTATCTTCATGGATATAATTAGTAGAGTTTTTGGATATTAAAATAATAAATTTTTGGTATTATTTATAGATGATATTATCTTATATACCAAGAGAAAGTAAGAATGTGAATATCATTTAATGACTATGTTTAAGACTTTATGAGAAAAGAAACTATATTCCAAATTTAGAAAGTGTGAATTTTGGTGATAGAAAGTAACATTATTGGGTGATGTAATCAAAATAAATTGTATATTTTAGGATCCTTCAATTATAAATGAGATTTAATAATGGACTAGTGATACTTACATTTTATGCATGTCTTTTTTATATTAAAATTATTTTCTTTTCTGATTTAAGTTTTTAATACCTTCTCATTTGTCTAATGATTTTTTTCATTTATAGAAGGATACACTCATCGAATCAAAATGATAAAAAAGATCCAAACAGATCGATATTTTCATCATGATAAGGATTTTTATAATTTAAGATTTTTATAGGATTGTTTCAGGGCTCAGAACTGAAGAAACTAGATGAAATCGAGGTTAACATGCTGTAAAAAGGCAATTCACATCCTGAATGGTATTTAATAAATGAATAAAACTTAAGATTTGAATACAAAGTATGATAAACCACACCGAATTATCAGGATAAACATTTAACAATGTGACACAAAGGTCACATCATGAATTATGCTTGACAATCCTGAAGATGGAATCATTGATGTAACTTTTGGGGGAGAACTATATTGTTTGACCCAAAACATCCATTTAACATTGGTACTGAACCAAAACTAATTTATGAACACATAAATGGTAGAATTGAATTCAATATAATCGCCCTTTATTCCCATAAATAGAGAGAAAATAAATTTTTATTGAGTATTGGATTTAGAGACCAATGTCTGGGGTGAGGTGCTATGTTGCTAAGTCCTCCACCACTTCTTCTCCATCTTTTCAATTATGATTTTCTTTTATTTTCACCTTCCCTATTACTCCCTCATTACTAGGATGATGGGGTAATTCCTACTTTTTAATAGGTGATTTATTAAAAGGATAAAGGTTTTGTGTATTTTTATCATTCTTATTTTATTTATATATTTTGTTCCCGCAATAATAACCCAATTTCTATTTCTTTCCTCTCTCCTTAGTGTGATCATTGACCTATGAACCTGGAAAATTATATTTTTAAATATTTCAACTAAGTACTCTAAATTAGGAATTAACATTGAATGGTTTTGGGTAGTATGTTTTAAAAATCATATAGGAATAAACTTAATCCATTGAAACCCTAAATTACATAACCATGGTAAATATGGGATTTTTTATTAAGGATGGGATACCATGACCATTAGATCTCCCTCATATCAACTCTGATAACAATCATGAATAATCCAATTCAATTTCTAAATCCATGTCACCTGAACACTAAATCTAAAAAGCCTTCTCACATTTTCCAAACTTGATTTCCAAAAACAAATATGTTTTTATTATCCCTCTTTATAAAAACCAATTAAATAAACCATTTTAAAAATTGTAAATAAATACTTGAATCATATATTTAGATTTGGCCTTAAACATTCTGATATATATATTTAATTATTCTATTTTTATTTTATTATTTTAATATAAATTATTAAATTTTGTTATCCCCATTAAAAACTAATAATGATCAGTGGACTGTCAAAAATACAAAAGGAAATAAATGTTATATGGTATATAGATAGTGTTTGATCAAGACATTTGAGTGGATAATTATCTAACTTTCATGAAAAAACTAAATTTGATGGAGGTTTGGTTACCTATGGTGATAATGATAAAGGTAAAATCATTTGAGTCAGGTCATTCTAAGATCCAAATTTTATTTAGATCAATAAAGTTCTTTATGTTTAAGTATTAAATCATAATCTAATAAGTATTTCCAAAATATATAATGATGGTTTAAATGTTCATTTCTAAAATTATGCATGTCCTGTTTTTAAGAATTAAATTCTTGAGTTTATATCACTTAGAACATAAAATTAGTAAAGTTTGAAATGTTTATATACTTAAGTAATTAAATATTATATATTTCATAGAAGTCTTGGTCAATGTGATGTATTTTTCTGATCATAGTTATCTAAGAATAAGTTATTTTTTCATCTGTTCTTTTGTAATTTTGATAAGAATAGACTCTATGACGAATGTCAAATACGCAAGAATCACAAGTCATATTTCAAATCAATCAATAAATTTGTTACATATAAACCTTTAGAACTTATAAATATAGATTTTTTAGACCTTATAGAATATAAAGCTTCACTGGATGATTATTTGTTTTTTATTTTAGTTAATGAATTTTTAATATTTACTTGGGTTAGCTTTTTGAAATTTAAAGGTGTATATTTTTCAATTTTCATGAGATTTTTGTAAATTGGTGCAATGGGAAAAATATTTTTAAAAAAATCATTGAGGATTGATCATGGATAAGAATTTGAGAATTAGGAATTTAATTATTTTTATTCAAATATGGGTATTAAACATGCTCTTTCTGCTTTAATGACACCTCAAAAAAATATAATTATTGACAGACGAAATATAAATATTCAAGAAATGGCTAGAACTATGTTAAATGAGTATATGTTTCCTACTTATTTTTGTAAAGAAACTTTTAATACAGCATATCATATTATGAATAGAGTTTTGATTAGACCTATTCTCAAAAATATTCTATATGATTTGTGGAATAATAAAAAATATAAAATTAGGTACTTCATATTTTTTTGGTAAATGGTGTATATCTTGAATACTAAAGAAACAATTGTTAAGTTTAATACAAAATATTATTAATGAATATTTTTTGGGTATTCTTATATTTTTAAATATTATAGAGTGTTTAATAAAAATACAAGGATAGTTAGAGAATCAGTTCATGATAAGTTTATGAAATTAATGCCTTTGATCAAAATACAACTCAAATAGATGAAGATATGGATACATTAAATAACTTAATACTTTATTATTCTAAATTTATGTGTGAAATAAATTTAGAACATGATATTTATCAATCTAGTTCTAAAGATAATGAAACGGAGGAACCTAAAAATGTTTTACCTATACAACTTAAGACTTTAAAGAAAATTTTTTAGAGACTATTATAGGATACCTTGAAAAGGGTGTTAAGACTATGAGGAATATTAAAAAATTAATTGATTTATCTTCGTTCCTATCCTAGTTTTAACCTAATACTATAGAAGAATCCTCGAATGATGAGATTTTGGTAATGTTTATACAAGAAGTGATAAATCAGGTTAATATAAATAAATTTTGGTAATTAGTTGATAGGTCCTTAGAAAATCCTATAATAGGAACTAAATGGGTATTTAGAAATAAAAAATATGGTAAAGGTATAATTACTAAGAATAAATCTAGTCTTGTTTATAAGGGTTATAGTTAGGAGGAAGGTATAGATTATAAAGATACTCTTTCCCAAATTTCTAGTCCCAAATCCATTAGTAAAATTTTAGCATATTCATCTTAAATGAATTTTAGATTATACTATATGGATGTTAAATCTACTTTTCAAAATGGATATTTAATGCAGGAAGTTTATGTCGAACAACCCCCATGTTCTGAAAATCCAAACTTTTGGAAAAAAAATAACTAAATTAAAGTACTTTATGGTCTTGAACAAGAACCAAGGTCTTGGTATGAAATGTTGAGTTATTTTCTCTTGGAAAAATAGTTTTTTTGTAGGTATTTTTTATCATACTAGTTTTAATAAAATCGATTATTTTGACATTTTATTAGTAGAAATATTTATATATGATGTTATTTTTGTCTCAACTAATCAAAAACATTGTAATTACTTTTTAAAAATTATTCAAAAATTGTTTGAAATGGGTATGATAGGAGGATTAATTTTTTTCTTAGATTTAAAATCTATCAAAAGGATTTTGTAAATGTTTCGAATAAAAGTAAAGATATTATTGATTTCTTGAAGAATTTTTTTTTTGAAAATAGTAAGTCTAATCAAAAACTTATGTGTAATGATATAAAACATTATTTAGATGAAGTTGGTAAATCAATTTAGAAAAAATTGTCTAGATGTATGATTGGAAGTTTTTTATATCTTACTGAAGGTTCTATGTGTAAAAAAAGGGTGTGATAGTTCATGCCCATGTTTTATTTTTGTCATGGTAGATGATAAATATGATATTTACAAGATGTTAAATTATGTGATCAATATCATTGAATAAAACGATATATATAATGGATAAAATTACAAAACCAAACCGTAGGACTACCATATATTATTTATAATTAATTTAATAAATTAAATAATTACCATATTAGAAATTATTTGTTATTTGATAAATATGATAATATATCTCTATCATGTTTTCATTTTTGTGTAGGAATCAATAATAGATTCCCTCTAGCGGTGACCCACATGTGCTCCACAAATATTTTAATGTTGTCATAGGAATATTAGAGTGCTAGAATAATAGATCATATCCCTTGAATCATTCACCTTAGATCTCCCTAATAATTTATTCCAAAGGATTCTAATTGATCTCTCTTGACTTGAGAATGGAAGGTGTAGGAAGGTCACTCTATGTTATTGGTAGTGTTAATGGAGAAGGGAAATATCTAGGGTTTTAAGAGGATTCTATAGATTTGATTGTGCACAACAAAAGAAATGAATTAGATCTATTGAAAAATAATATAAATGGGTTTATATATTTCTATGGTCAGAAATAAATAATTGCACAAGTTTCATTTATTATTTATTTAATCCCTACAAAACCTCATATCTATAATAATATTATTATTATTTATTTATTTAAATATGCTAAACTCGTGAATTCAAATTAAATATTATTTATTCAAATAATATTTAATATATATTATTTCCCACTAAACCATTAAACTCAGTCCTCTAGTCCCCCACAATATTTATCAGACCAAAAAAAATTAGTATTTATTTTATAAAAAGATAAAAATTCATTATTACCCAATAAAAAAATAAATATTATATTCACTAAATAGTAAATAAATATTTATTAAATATTATTCTCACATAATATTCTCTTAAAAATAGTTATGAAATATATGTGATCAAGAAAACATGAATAATTATTAAACCATATGTGAGAATAATATTTATTCAAATTATTAAATAATAAATAATAATATATATTTTAACTAAGATTATGGATACAATTGTTTTATGACCCTCTAGGCCTCTTTCTCAGTTGCATTAGGCGAGCATCCTAAAGTCAAAAGTCAGTATCTAGAAATGTGCTAAGGAACTCAAAGATAAATAATTTAATGTTGCAATGATATAATACCTCATACGTATTGACACTGTGTAATACAATTACTCTATCATGATATCTCTAATCAAGAATGTTTCATGCTGGTGACATCAACCTATGTGATCAATATCTCTTTCTTTCACTTTTAAAGAATAGAATTTGCCTATATAACCCCAAAGAAATGGATTTATTTAATCTATATAATTTCCATTAAAGGGCTTGAGATATCAACTTCCATAAAATAATAGAAGGCACAAATCATTTTTCTCATTATTCATTAATAAATTATTTCTCATGATGCAACTAATTTATCCCACCTCACTACGAACATATTTCATCATAGTTTTCCTCAATACATCAAAGTGAGTGATTTATAATACTCATTAATAAAAAAAATTAAATTAAAAGTATCAATAAACATGTCCACAGATAGGTTCATCCAATTACACATATAAATGTTGATTTCTTACTAGCAGGTCTTTTTCTCATAATATCTTGCACCAGATATTACCAAGGGTGTACATCGTGATAAGGTTCCTTAAAGTAATTTGATTCTTCAACCCTAATATCCTGAATCATTTGTGTCCCTCAAATTATTTCATCTGGCTATAGAACATATATTTAAGAATACTATTATGGTAGTTTTGGGTTCTCATCATAGCAGGGAACTGCTATGAACTTTTAGTGTGATAGCTACTCTTAAGTCATTACCACATACTATGGAACACATAAGAATAATCATGATGTGATAAGAAGTTTATTAATATTAAAAAAATATAGGTCATTTTAAAGTATACAAAAGTTTCTTCTAGAGAACCAAATCTAACACTTACTACTAGTAGACTAGATATAATGTTCTGTGTTTGATTATATACAAGATTTAATTCAAATACAAAATATTATCATTTAATTATTGTCAAAATAATTTTAATCAATTTAAAAATAATGGTTTCTTTATATAGGGTTTATCCAAAAACTTATGGTTTTGATTTAATTTCATATTCTACTACTGATTTTGGAGGTTGTGGATTATATAGAAAAAATTTATTAGATACCTATCATTTTTTATGAAAATACTCATTTTCATGGTCTAGCAAGAAGAAAAATTTAGTTTCATTTTCAAATGTTGAGGTAGATATATATATCTAATGGTAGTTATTGTGCACGAGTGTTGTGAATGAAATACACCCTTTTAGAAATTATACTTAATTTTGATCTTGTTCCTCTTGTATATTATATTACTAGTACTATAAATATTTCCATAAATCAACTAAGATATTCTAGAACTTTTTATATTGATATTCAACATCATTTTCTAGGAAATAATATTCAAAAAGGGGATATTTCTTTATAATTTTATAATACTAAAACTCACTTTATTGATTTTGTTACTAAACCTCTTCCCACTACTATTTTTTTATTTTATTGAGGGGGATTTAGGTTAATTTGATTTAAAATAAGATTATATATTTTTAATTCTTTGTTTAGTTAATAATTTTATTCATTTAATTTATCTTTAAAAGTGTTTATGTATGTTTTATTAGTAAATATTTATTTAATATTTTTATTATTCAGGTTTTAAATTTTCCATATTTAATTTTTTTCCCATATTTTTAATTTTCAAATCCATATCACCTAAAATTGTTATAAATATTATCTCCCTCTCCAATATTTGAACCATCTTCTCTTTAAACTCTCAATCTTCTAATATCTCATTTCTGTGTAACCAAAATATTCAAACTCTTAAAACCTTCAATAGCTCCTCATGATGGCTTATATAAAGAGAGCTAGGGAGGCTTGTCCCAATACTAAAAATGGAGTAAAGGATCAAGTTATGATCGATGATTGTTGTAAGGAAAAGTAGTATATTTCAAATGTTTGTTAAAAAAATATCCCACTAAATAAATCCTTGAGTTTCCAAGGTTTTGATTTTATGTTTGAAGGAGGAAATTCTGAAAATTTTATAAAAAGAAAAGTTATAGAGTTATTTGAGATTCTCGGTTTAGTTTCCGTGATAGTGAGGATGTCATTTCTTTGAAATTATAAAATAATGAGTTTTCTATTTCATATTTTATGATGGAAAAGTTATTACATTATCTTCATGAATGGAATTTAAATTTCATTTTTAGGTTGATTAGTGATGGAGTTCAAAAATATGAAGACAATGTATATTTCCTCTTCAGAACATCTCAGGTTAGGAAGATGATGGTGAAATACCATGAAGTAGATCAAAAGGTCCTTGTTATGTTTATTTAAAATACTATTGTACCTAGGATTTAAAAATCATAGAATATCATTTTTCTTGACATGTATATATTGTTTCTTAAGTTAAGTGACATTTAGATGAATATGTATAAGGATATGTTGAGGTATATGAATCATTATAGTCATAAGAACAAAAGGATTCCCTATTATCCCTATGGATGGTTGGTGTATATTGCTCTCTATAAGAGAGGTATTATTTTAGATATCAGGATCAGTTTGAGATGTCTCCATATAAAAATTATTTCTACTATAACTTTGATGATTTTTGGATTATTATAGAGTTTTATAAAAGGGTAGATTATTCTAGTTGGAGTAGAAGCAAAGGAACCTTCAAGTGTTTCTGCTAAGTGTATTTATAGGATTCTTAAGTATATTAGATTCATTGTACTTAATGCTTAATAAGTTAGTGAATAAAGAATCTAAGGTGGTGCTAGTGATCTATGAGTGGATGAAACTGAATTTGGATTAGTAGGGTTATATGACTAAGTTTTTTGTGATGATAATTCCATTGCAATTATAAAAATAAGGAACGTTTGAGGTGAAATTTTTTTAAAAAAAATTGGCGGAGTTCTTTGGATCCTAAGGGTGAAACTGGAACTCTCTACTAATACAGATAATGAAGATGTGTTTTTGAAAATCCCTTGGAAGAGATTTCAACCTACAATAATTGATCAAGTATCTGAGTCTATTATAAGAGAATTTGTTTATCCAACTCCAGTTGTAGAGGAAATATGTAAGCAGGTAGATCATGTTGAGAAGAAACATGTAAAAGTTTCTACCGATTCCCGGATTTGAAAAGAAAGTAAAAAAAAAAGTATTTAGTTTAAATTTTTTTTTCTATAGTGTATTCTTATACTGATTTTATTAAGAAATGATTAGTATCATTGGTTGATAAGTCTTTGGAAATAACTAATGAAGAAGTTATTGAGATAAGAGAGGTTCTTAGAGATCCTTTTTATCCTTTTCATGAAGGTTTTTCATTTAATCCCTTTAGGTGGTAGAATTTTGGGAACCCTCTGTAAGGGTGGTGAAGGTACCCTTGGATTCTAAATAATAATCAATATTTTAATTCCATGCTCATAACATTATTACAAGTATTTACTCCAGATTTTATTTGTTAAAATATAACGTTTTCATGTTTAAAGGAGAACTTGAATCTTATAAGAATAATTTTTAGGAATTGTGAATTGGATCTATTTACAATAAATATTATAATTCTCTTCATGCTCTATTTCAAGTTTAAAAAAAAATTATACTCAAGAAAAGATTTTTATTTTTTGAAAATAGACGTCACATATTAGTTTGGAAAGCTGAAAGGGGATATGTTTCCAAAATATAATTTCATTGATTTGAAAAAGTTTTTGATGAACCAATTTCAATTCGTGAAGGCTTTATATTCATGTCAAGTGATAGATTATACATATACTAGAATAGGTTTTTTATATTTTTTATGAATGTTGGAGATGTTATCTATTGATCTTAATGTCATGGATAAAATATTTCAGAATCTGTAATGTAGCAGTGTACCTCTGCACATTCTTTTAGAAAAAAATATAATTTTACAATTAGATTTTACAGAACCATGTATAAGAGATCTTCTCAACTGACTTGGAAGTATCATGGACAAGTATGTTCAATCATTCAAGACTATTTATAACTTTTTTAAGCTTAATCTTGTTGAAACATTAAAAGTCAATCAGGATTCCATAAATCTTCTTAGAGAGTGGGTTTCTCCTTTGAACTAGAACTTCAAAAACTTGATAGTAGAAATTTTTGAAGTTCGCATGACTCTCCATCATTCCTTAACCTCTACATATTCATCAAAATAATTTGTACCCACTACCTATAATTCCTTAATCCTAAAACATTAACCTTTTTCTCTTGACCTAAGTTTCTCATTATAATCAGAAATTATTTATAAAATTGAATTTTATTTTTATTATCTATTCTATGTGTTCTATTATTTCATTTTCAAGAATATCAATTTCAAAATAAAATTATCTTTGTATTACATAACACTTACATCTAGTTATATTAAAGATTAGTTGAGTTTTCTTCCATTTTTATATTTTATTTTTTATCTCACAAAGAGGAAGAGAAATATGGAAAAACAAAAAATTTACAAAAAAAATTAAGTGTCTTATGCATTTAATTAACTTGATTAATTTACTTGACATGATTAATATCTATAAGTATTTGTGTAAATTTGAATTTTATAGTCATCAAAAGGTGGGAGACTATGGGGCATACAGAATTTTATCTAACAAGTTTTTCATGGATTTTGATGTTAATAAATACACTCAATGTTTTGATCCTAATTTAAATTTCAGTGAATTTCAGGTTTATATTTTTATTTTAGTAGATAATTTTATGTGTTGAAATTATAGAAGATTTTATTATATAATAATCCTAATTTTTGAAGTGATAATATTGTTTTAATAATTATAGAAATTTTAAGGAAGCATGGAATAATTGTTAGGAAAGTGTAGTTGAAACCTAACATTGGTTTCCAAACTCTTGTTTGGAACCCCATGTTTGAGTAGAACATTATATTCTAGAAACTCATATATTTTAAGGAACCACATGTTTAGGTGAATAAATTTTTATATGTACCAAATGTTTGTAACCTAATGTTGGTAATATACATTGGGTTATGGAAATAAATGTTTGGAATCAATCATACACAATCAAATATACTTTTAGAATCATCCTCACATAGAAAAATCCCCACATTGATCTAGTCATCTGTAGGATATAAATTTTTCATTATTTATAAGATCTTTGAAATTATTTCACGAGAGTAAATCTATAGGTAAATTATTCAAATTCTATGTTAAAATATTTACAATAATGAAATTATTTTTTCTTATTTCTAATAGAATTTATGAATTTTCAAATCTGTTAATATTCAAATTTAAAATATGTTTTCCATTTTAAAAGATAATTTTATCTGTAGAATTTTCGATATCAGTTTTACATGAATTAATTTGGGCTTCTTAATTATTCTCAAAAGATATATCTAGAGGATAATATGTTGTATTGATCTAATGATTTGATTCTCTGATACACTATAATATGAATTTATTTCTCTAAAAAATCATTGTAATTTTTAATATTACATAAATTATTTTCTATTAGCTAAAACTTATTCCATATAAATATGTGATATATCTTCCACAAATTTTTAGATCTTTTCATGACTATACTTCTGAGAATTACATGTTATTTTAAACTAATGTTTTGTATTTATCCTGGTACTAAAAAGGTTGAATTTTGATGTTACAACTCCTTTATCTGAATATTATCTATATAAATTTAGATATTCTTTTTAAAGACTTCACCTTAAAGGATCACATATATTTCGCTGGATATCTTATGAATGCTTAAATGAATAATTTCTCTAACCAAATCCAATCTTCTTTGTTTTTAAATACTCGGTTATTGATTATTTTGAGGACTTTTTTAGTCTTAACTAAAGGTCCTATGAAATATATTATAACATTCTATAGTTCTTTTCACTAAAATTACAATATCCCTTTGACAAAGATATGCTAATGAAAATCACCTAGCTCATAGAGAGAGTAGTGGTGGAGCGTACTGGGGGATTTTATTCATTAAATCACTATAAAATTTATTTTTCACTTTTATTTTATTTTTTGTTACACATTTTTTTAAATAAAATAGGAATGTTTCATTTTTCATGTTCAAGAGGGATCAGTTTTATATTTTTCAATATTTTTAAAAAAGACACAATCCCCCCTCTTGTATCTTCATCATTACCATTCCAAATTAAAAATATACACATACTTGAATAAATTATCATTAATTAAAGTTGTTTTGATATCTATTTGATATATCCCATAATCATAATGATTTTTTCAAGAAAATAATATCCAAACGGGCTTTAATATCACAATTAGTGAAATGGTATCTTTCTAATCAATACCATGAATTTTTTTCTACCCATTTTCACTAATGGGTTTTATAGGTAGACACTCTGCAATCCATTTTAGTTTCCTTGTATAAAACCCAGTTGTATCAAATGGGTATAACATATTCAGGTGCATCCACCATGTTCTAAACTTGGTTTGTGTACATGAATTTTATCTTTGATATCATGGCATTAAATAAATTTCTCAAAATTGGAACTCTAGATTCCTTCGTGGTAGGTAATAAGTTCAATACCAATGAACATTACTTTATTATTATTTACCGTAATAAATTCATATGTATTAGGCTCTTTAATAATCTTAAAATACCATTGATATTCTTCTGTAATATGATTTAGATCTGTTTTTGAAACCCGTTGTGGAACTAATTCCCTTTCCGTCTCATAAATAATTTCAATTTTTTAATATTTAACTTTTCCAAGTTCTAATTTCCTCCCACTAATAACTTAATGTATATGTATCTTCTCAAGGAATATATAAAATCATGCCAAAAATTCTTTGTAAACATTAGTCTTAAATAAGTAATATCTCTAAGTTTCCATGGGATAACCAATAAATATGAATTTACTTGATTTAGGGTCAAGTATATCAAAATTAAAACGTATTATGTATACTTTACAACCCCAAATACTCATAAAACTAAAAATGGGTTTCCTTCCACTCTATATCACATATGATATCTTTATGAATATTTTAAATGGAATGCAATTAAGTATGAATTAATTAGTTTTCAAATAATTTCCCCATAATGATATCATAAGGTCACACTAACACATCATTGATCAAACCATGTCTAACAAGGTATGATTCCTTATCTTAGGAACACTATTCCACTTTAGTGTTCTAAGAAGAGTGAGTTATGAAACAATTATATAATATCTCATATAATTAATATATTATTATCTCAAGTATTCATCATCTCGATATGATTATAGAATTTGAATACTATTTCATATTTGATTTTGTACTTTGTTTTTAAAAACATTAAACATTTCAAAGGTTTTCGAAAAAAACATTATCATAAGAAACACGAGATCATTATGACTAAAATCATTAGTAAACGTTAATAAGTGACTATACCCACAACTTTATTTAGTAATCATTAGTCCACATATTGTAATGCTCTATCCTAGATCACTTTATGAATATTAACAAGACTAATTATCAATGTGACCTCAGGAATGCATCCCTAAATGCCAAAGGTTCATGACTAGTAGTGGGGGTCTAATTAGGTACCATGTAAAGGTTATACCCCCTATATAATATTATGTTGTATTTTCAAATAACTAAATATCATTCACCTCAGAGTATGCAGAGTAATAAATAAAATGAATGTTCTCTAACTAAATGAAATACAACATACAACATGAATATTCATGCTCATAATATAAAACATTAACACTAACAACCCACTAGGATGATCATACATACAAGATAAATAGAATAATAAGACTCATGTGGCTCTACTCCATCTCTAGATCATAACTCTTCATAATATATGGATAACATCTGAGTTGTCTTACTCAACCATGATAATCCTGATCTTGGTCATAGCACTACCTATGCCTACAATATCTATGTGAGTACTTCTTGGGTATCCATTTACAATAGTGGAATTAGTATAGTGTGAGTACAAAACTTAGTAGGTCACTACCGACATATTCTTGTGCTAATAGTAATATGATGGAATTTGTGTATGTGACATATTCTACCATAATGAATAAATAAACAGCATGATATAATAATAAATAAAACATAAACAATTCATACTTATTCATGATTCTAGAATGTATCTGAGCACATCATGATGATCATTCCTCCATAGTTTCACCACTTACCCAATGGTATACTCACAATCCCCAAGACCCAAGGGTATACTCACAAACTCCAAGGTTATACTCATATAACCTAGGCCACTCCCATCAACCATCATTCATTATAAGGTTTGTGACCTCTATTAACCATACCTACTTTAGTAAGTTTGTAGAGTGTCTTTGAGAATGAGCATCACCTAAAGGGAACCTATATCCACTCATTAGGGATCCCATTATCACACCATCAAAAAAATTAGTGTACCTTAGGGTGTCACCGAGCATCCCTCATCCTTAATCCCTAAAGGATGAACCTCGTGGTAGTAAATAGGATTTCTTAGTGCAAGTCTGATGTCTGATCCCTATAATGGAGTGGCCCTAGGAAATTAAAAATGTTCATATGTGAATGATTCCTAGGAAACCCGTGAAATGTAATTGAATACCCTCCTAGATCTAATGGTCCATACCTGGTCATCCAAAAAAAGTGGTTCCTCATTCATATCATCAATAGTACATTCATCCAATCGTATGGGGTATCCTATGAATCAATTAAGGAGATGAAACTATCTCACTAGGGATGTACAACATCAATTCTCATGTATATACACCCACCCATCACCTCATACCTCCATTCAGATCCCAAAGTCTTTAGTATTCATAATAGTCCACTAGTATCTGAATTCGAATCCTAGGATCACTGGGCATTCATTATGGACTCATTATATCAAAGGAATCCCATAGACCTTGAACATTCTTGTAATCATATTGTCTCATAGCTTAAATTTTGGATCCTAAGTACCACCTATAGGTATATAATCTTCCATCAAAAAATATATCTAGATTATATCCAGACTAGAAATTTTCCCCTATATGATCCTTGAAATTAGATTTCAATCATATTAGGCATCCTAGTTTCTCATCCATGTTAATAGTTGATTCCTAATAATCCCTTAAAATAACATCAGTGATAGGCCCAATGGTCTATTTCTGCATATATTGGGATATCACACATCATAATCGACAATAAAATAATACATAACTAGGGTTGGCCACATACCCATGCCCATTATTATCATCATATCCCAATCAGTCTTATAATTTGTTTTGGGTTCTATAGTGACACCTGTAACCATCACTACCCAAACCCACACCAAACCACTAAGGGACAATCTATCAATAGGGAACCTATTAGTGTCCCCTACGTCATGATAAGGCAAATGCACCCTCATGAGGATACTCCATCTCAACTATGGATTAGTTCAATACTAGACATTTTAAGGACATCGTGTCCCATGGAATCATCAATAGGGTAGAATGTACTTTCCAACTATATGGGGTTCATCACACAGAACAACACTCAAGATAGAGCACATAATCCATCTCAGATCATAAGGACTGACTACATTAGTCCACTCACCCAACCCATGTCCATTCCCATTTAAATCATGGAACACCCCTCGAGTTAATGGTATCAAGGAAAACTTAATCAATGGTAATAACCTCATCCATTGGTAGATGATAAATCTAACTAGACCTAAATGGATATTAATGGTCGTTGGCTCTCTATATGGTCCAATGGATCTCATTTAATCAACTAAAAAATATAATTAATTATAATTCTAAATGGTCCATTTATCAAAATAAATTAACTTAAATAACTAGTTCATCACCCTCAGTGGTAAGAATGCATGTCACAATTCATGAAAACAATACAAGAATTATTCCATATGGAAATTACTAGGACCATGAAACTCAACTTTACATTTTCCCAATTATTTCCAAGTGCTGACATCTCTACCAAGGCCTGTAGATATCCTTCAATGCTTGATCCCAACTCATGTCACCAACCAAGATCCTAGATGCTTCCAAGAAGCTCAATATAATTAATTATATCAAATATAATTAATTAAAAAATTTAATGAAACCTATCAATCGTGGAAAAAAACTCACCACATTATCGCATTTCACTTGAAACAAATCTAACCAGACATGGGAGGCCCACAGAAGCGCCCTTGGTACCAATTGGGGCCCAAGAACTAAGTTGAAAAAATATTTCCACATCTAATTTAATTTAATTTAATTTAACTATAAAACTTAAAATAAATCAGTGTCTCTACATACCCTTGATGATTCGATTGATGGAGGTAGAAGAACATTATTACGGGACATCCCCTATGTGGGCTATGAGAAATTTCTAAAGGAATCGGGTGATTTCCCCATCTTGAAGTAAAATTTTCATTTTAGACCTTAGAAAAAATAATTGGATTTAGTAAAAATGAGAGGAAAGATGTATGGGAGGAGGAAAAGGAATTCATACCACAATCCGTTGAATAAAATGCCCAATAACACCACACCAAACCAAGGGGGAAAGTAAGAATAAGGGGAGGAGGCCCTTCAGCCATGCATACAAGAGTAATAAAAGAAAAGGATCTTCCGTATTTAAAACCTAAGGAGAAAAAATGTCATTTTACCCCTAAAAAGTTCCACTAGTTTTAAATTACTTGTCCACCTAATATCTAGTGATCCTAATAGGAAAACCAGGCACCTGGTTATCCCACAGACTAGCTACTGGTTATAGGCGGCAGCCATCCCATAGACATGCCACCCTGATCTACCTCTAATGATCCTACAAGTCTCTCTAACACTAATTTACCCTCATTTAACATTCAACGAACCTCTTTTTGGGTGCTCAAACTCTCAAGATTTCATTATGATTCTTGATTCAAAATTTGGTTAATCCACTAATTCAAAAATTTAAATTCTTCTTAAATTTTAAAATGTAGTATGTACAAGAATAATTACACATACATAATTATATATTAGATCTAATATTCCATTATCTCTTTAAAATTTTACAATAAAATTTTTTTACCATAATTTTTATAATAAATAATATTTTCATTCTATAAATGATTTATAATCGAATGAGTCCAAAAATCCATCTCTTTATATTCTTTGTATTTATCTCCCATTTATATGTCCATGCTTCCAAATATAAGTGGTGTTATAATCAATATTGTCCTTATTTTGAATTTTATAGACTAAATTATCCATATCTTGAATATAAAAACCAATCCCTATATTCTCAATGCCATAAAACATTTTATTCACATATATAGAATAACTCTTTTTATTAATCATGAACAAATAACCTTTTTTCCAAACAATATAATGAAACCAAATTTAAATTTTTGGTGGGAATATAGTAAAATTTTCAAAATTCTATAACTCATACACTAGGTAGACATAGATTATAATTTTCAACCACTAATACAATAACTCTTTCCCAATTTCCAAAACATTGATCTACTTATAATTATACAAATTCTATCATATTTGTGAATCTGTATTTATTAATAAAAATTTATGATGCACAACCAATATCCAATACCCATGATTTATGATTAAAGAAATTGGTTTCCCTAACATCTACATCCCCATACTCAAAATGACTCTCCTTGAGAACAATTTTCAACAATTGATACCATCCTATTAAATTATTGGTGAAACCTATATATATATCAAAATGATTTTTATTATGTATGTAATTATCTATAATTAGTCATATATTTGAATGAGTGTCATGTTTTATATTATTTCAACAAGGAATTTTATTGAATTTACGCCCACTAAAAAAGACAACCTCATGTATCATATTCATTTAGTGAGACAATATCTATATTTATTTAAGTAATGAGTTTTACTTGGCATTCCTCTCATTAATAATTTATTTAAGTAGGTATTCATTTAAATCATATCATAAATAACTCTTACATGGTTGATTAGAAAACCCTTTTCCCAAACCTATCATATAGATAAACTCAACTATTTTCCAATGATTCACTAACACACAGGTTTTCCCAACAAAGTGTAACCTAAAGCTCATAATGGGATATTAGGGTTAACCAAATCCATTATTCCTTTTACAAGATGATCTATGGTAACCCTTCTATGAAAAACCTACCTATTAGAATGATTAAGTTCTTGAAAAGTGTTTTCTTTTAAAGGAATCTGATACTTATTATTTTTTCGGTTTTATTAGTCCTTCCATTTTCATATGCATCATATGCACATCATACAAAACTATTTTATGCCATTAAGTATTTACATCTTATTTAGTCTCAATAGGTATGAATTAGTCTAAAGATTTAGTTTTTAAATCATATTCTTTTCACTGAATAAATGAATTAAAAATATATTAATGTATAACACCTTATAGAACTCATGATTTGTATTACTCACCCATGAATAAAATCAAATTATATCACCTCATATACAAATGCATCCAATCCATAAGATATTTAAAAACATTTCATGTAAAGGATTATAATCATATAAAACCAAAATCCTTACAATAATAATAAAGGTGTGAAATATAGTTAACCTATATTTTTCTTAGAAAAAAACTGAGCCTATTTGTCAATAAGAAATATAACCCAATTTACCACTATCTATGGATCAATACTCAACAGATACATTAATTCCAATATAACGCTAACAATTAATATAAATAAATCTTATCTAGCCCTTATTATGGAACTTATAAACATACAAAAAAATCATAGTCTTGGTTGAATCATAACTAAATATTTTATATTATACTTACCGTGTAACACTTATACATATAGCATGACAATTATAAGAATTTTTTAAAACAATTTACACTAAATCATTCAATATTAAAAATATAAATAATTTAAATACATGAATAAAGAATTCAAAAACAAATAAATAGTAAAAATATTTAACATTAAATATAAATAACTTTAAACAATTATATTTATAAAAAACAATATTATCTAAATTCATATGGATTTGGAATGGGATTTCACTGGTGAAAGTATTCAAGAAAAATATTTTTTATTAAATTTTTAGAAAACCATGGCCAAGAACCATGGAATGGTCTCACATCCCATGTCAATTTCGAAAGTGAATTTCTCAAAGGTACTACCATGAATAAAAATATATTATTCAAGTATAAGTTTTTTTTATCTATGGTTCTCTATGAACTACTACCTGTTGAAATTCACCCTGATAAGTTTATTCCTTATGAAAATCATATTTCTATAAACCACACTGTATTTTTAAATAAACTATGGTGTGGTAATATCAATTAATGATTTTCTATTTTACTATATGAAAACTATGATACTTTTTTTGAAAAAACATACTATTTTTCTAGAATATTTCTATAAACCATGATGTTTTTTATAAATAGTTACATTTTTTAGAAAATATTTATAAACCACAACATGGTTTTATAACCATGGTCGTGTTTTTAAAAAAATTACAAAACTAATTTCATTTATTAATCACCATATTATTGATTCTTTATTAATAATGGATTAGATACCATTGAAGGGTTTTTTAAGACTCTATATTTCTATAAACAGTGGAAGAAAATAAAAATCCTTGAAAAATATCCAATGTGAAATAAAATGACAAGATTAAATGAAAAAATATAAAACATATATACTTCACTTTCCATGTTTTGATTTTTATCAATGATGAATTTGAACAAGTTACCTCAAAATATATCAGTGGGTTCTTACCTCTAAATTTATCCAAAGGATACTATAATCATTGCATGCTTTGGTAATATCCTTTTTCCACAAATATGTTCTTGAACCTTCAACTTTAAGGTAAATAAATACAATGGAAACAAATAGATATTTCACATAGAAAGAATGAACTTCATTATAATTGAATGAGATCTATGAACTCTAAATTATAGTCCTCCATCATTTAATAAGAAGTCTATTATAGTATAACATTTCATACATTATGAAATATTAAACCTTTGGTTTTCCACTATTATAACTCTTATAAGATACTTAATTGATTTTGTGACTGTTAAACTCCTTTAACAATCAATAATACGTCTAAAGATCCTAACATGATGTTTTAATAAGCCAAAAATTAGTGACGATCATCATCTGAGAGTTAGCTAAATGATACCCTGTATCATCCAATGTGGACACCATGAATTGATTTCATAAAACATGGTCAAACACAAACCGTGATTAGGTGACTCTCACTGTATTATGGTTTATGCATTATTTTATATTTTCATCACTCACAGCTTCAAAAAAACTCTGCCAAATTATAATGTCCTCCAAGAGGTATAGATAACACCAAGGGATTATGAATACTATCCACCTTAAGTCTTAATGTTTACACTAAATAAGGATAAATACATAAGTGTGAATCTCCTGAATCAATCAAAGAATAAACCAGATATGAATAGTGATAAATGGTAACTTGAATGGTCTTAGGACCTTATGGTCTTTTCATCTTCATCTCAAGAAATTAATCACCTCTTGATCCTACATATTTCTTCACTTGATGTCACTAACCACCTAGTTTACACTCAACCCAAGGTCCCAAAGGATAGAGAATATATTATTTTTTTCATCCACTTTCTCCACCATGCCTAATTGTTCCAAGAATCTGAGTACGTGGTTGTTTTTTATAAGGTCTAATAGGAAATTATTACTGAGGTTGTTTTTGAAATTGACCACCAGGACCATGCTAAAAACTAAGTAAAGTTTGAAATTGATACTAAAAATGTCTATACCTACTATAGAAATAGAAAATAGTACATGAGTTCCCAATAGAATATGAAGAACTACCATCTCTAGAAAAAATGATAGAAAGAGAGAAAAGTTTGGTTCCTCGTGTGCTAGAACCACTTATCTTCCAAATGAAATCCACTATCTATAGCTCCTTTATTTGAGTTATTTGTATAAATTCCCTCTAAATTTGAATCTATCTATGTTAATATCTTCTTAGTCACCTCATCTATCACCAAAACATTGATATAAATTCCTAACATGAATGGAATAGCCTAATATTTGAATTATGGACACAAAGTCTCCTCATAATATCATTTTATCACCACATCATTTGATAAAAGACTTGAATAATAAAATATTGGTTTAATAACCTTACCCTAAATTCTCACACACTCAAGATCACCTATAAAATGGTGGTAAACTAAATCCATCACACTTCCTTGAGAATAAAATATAAGAATATAGCATGAAACAAGGTTATGAATTTCTCCCATTTCACCTTTAACTCTACATGATCACTGAGAAAAAGGATCAACCACTATTGAGTTAAAAAAACCTCAACAAGTTAACTACTAAAAAAACTAATTATACATCCTTAAATGAATAAAACCAAAGGAAATATCAATCTTCTCTATCCAACTATCTATTTTTAACCTGATATAGTTCCCCTATTCTTTGAAATTATTAGCTACTAAAACTCTCACAAAATCTTCCTATATGAATAACCCACACCGAGATCAACCTGTCTATGATCTAATGGAATATCTTGTAGATCCTAACTGACCGAAACCATATGAGTTAACAATACACATTATATATCAATAAACACAAATAAACTCATAATACTTGGATATGGATTTCATGTTAAATTAATTTAATTAACTTTATTTTAATTCCATGGACTTCTTCCCTAATTTAAGCACAAGCATAAAAAAGTTATGGTGTATGTATCACACCTAAGTCGCTACCCTATAATCAAAAAAACTCTTGAATAATCTTGATTAATATACTATTAAGGACCTTGTATCAAATTTTTTACGTCCTTATACATCCTATTTAGTCTACCTGATCATACATTACATACTAATCTTAAGTAAATTGTTTCACTTCAAAACTAATGAAACCCTCACAAATGCCTAACTCCAACATCTAACCAAAATTTTAGTCAAATATATAATAATTTTTTTTATAAATCATCCCTACATGATTATGTCCTGAGTTGATAGTGATTATAGGAGTGACCCTTGAATCCCTCCTTTAGTAGGACACATCTTGGAGACTAACATCAAGAGTAAAAACTTGTAATATGGAGATATTTTCCACTTTTGATCCTAAAAAATTAAATATCCACTTATCAAAACCAATACCATAGATTAAAAATATTAATAAATCCTAAAAATTATTAATATAAATTTAATTTTATATTTAAATAAGGAAAACATCTCCAAAGTAATTACTAAAAAAATTGCTCTTATATATGAAAATCCAACACCAACTGATCTTCAAATCATGAGCCTATAGGGTCCAAATCAGTCACCAACATCATCCTGTAAATATATGAAAATAATATATGTAAGTATGGGTGTTGGAATCATGGTGATCCTAGTTATATATTGATGTTGTTTTTTTGTCAATCTAGTTGATTTTGAGAAGGTATAATTGATTGATACATATACACAAAACTAATGTTGAAGATGAATTATATTTGAAATAAATAATTTTTTTGGTACACATGGGTTCAAAACAGAGGAAGAAACTTGGATAATGTCTGGAAATATGAATGTTAGTTAGAGAAAACTCTAAGTTTATATCTGTTAAAAGGCTAGAGTTTCATTCTAGTTAAATAAATTGAGTGATAGTATGATATCTTTCTAGTCGAGAATCACTCTATTCAATCATCATGAAAGTTAGGTATCATGTTATTCTCATGTTCTAAAAGTACAGGGATTCAAACTATTCAGGTGTTTTAAAATTATAATTGTGAAAAAGAAGCATCACTAAAGTTTGAGAGTGAAGGGATAAGAAAATGATTGAGGTTTCCTATAAATTTCATCTAATCTTCTCATTAGAAAATAGAATAAATATTTGGATAAATATTATGTAATGACCCAAAATTTTATAAATGAAATTCACTTTCTAAATGAATAAATGGATTATTAGGCAATCTAGTTATAGAAAACACATGCACTACTTTGGTTATTTTAGATAGTTATAGTCTGGTGGATTTAAAATATTGTTAAGTGTCATAATAAATGATAATATATCCATTTTACAGTGACCATTAAAATTAGTCTATAAAGGGTTATGGTAAAGTCTAATTGACATAGATGAAAGAATAGATAGACTCTATTAGTAGGATTGTACTATAAAGATCATCTATCAGATCTTTGGAGGGAGATAACATCACTAGGATTTTTCCTTAACCAATCCCAAGTTGATATTCAACAACTAAATCATGAACTATTAATTTATAGGAGAATTTCAAGTTCATAGAGATCACATCCCAAAACATGTTTGTTGAACCACCCAATGAAGATCTCACCATCGTAGACTTTACTCTTAGTGTATTCACTGTTGTGATAAAGGTATATGTATAGAGACCCTAATAGTATACATTTTATTTTTTTTATTTTTAATAAAAAAATTATTAAATTTATCCATTTTTAATATTACCTTTTAAATTATTAAATAATGAGTTTGATAAAAATTAAATTTTGATACGATAAAACACAAAATTGTATTTTTGGGAAATATATAGTTTCAATCAAGACACTATTTTTAACAAATTTTCTAATTTTTAAAATAAATTATATTTTATTAAAATTTTATTATTAAATAATAATTATTAAATATAAATTATAATATAATTTTTTGAAGTCAAATTAAATTTTTTAAAGAGCTAGAAAACTGTTATTGCCAAAAATATCATTATTTTTCAACAAATGGGAATTTTTTATTTAAAAGTGTAAATTATCATATTTAGATAATTATTTTGGTTAAATAAATATAATTTAAAAATCATTATATTAAAATTATCCAATAATAAATTTCTCATAATTTTCTGAGACAGTCAAATTTTTCGTTAAAATTTAAATTAATATAAATACACAGTGTGTATTATGATATAATAATGACCCAAAAGTGACATAAGATATGACATAAAAGGTATCCCCGACCAAAATTATTTTTATTATTTAAAATAATTTATTTTTCAAGTTATTTTATTAATTTTATAAACCATTAATGGATACTCCAAAACTGATATTATATTTATAGGTTTTAAAATCAATTTTATATAAACATGACTTGCTTCCACATCACCAAGGGAATTATTTTAATATTTTAAGTTCTTAAACTTATAAAATAATTAAAACCACTTCTATTTCGTAGTAACCGTGGGAAAAAACCATGTTAAATTTTTTGTTTTTGATTACTTAATCATATAGAGTCCAAAACCTAAGTTTGTAGATTAATAAAGAATTATCCTATCTTTTGTTATATAAACCCACCCAAAATCCCAATCCACTTCAGTCAAGAACCTTAGAGAATAAAATTAATCTACCTATCCTTCTCTAGAGTCCTTATAAGGTTCCATAAAAATCTTAATAATCTCCTCTCAATATTTTTGAAGTATCTTCTCGAAGTAATGGATCCTCTTCTTCTCCTCTATTCAAAAACCTTCTTTTTTGTCATGCCTATTGATTTCAAATTTTTCAAGTTGGTATAAGTTTTTATACATCCATATTAATTTTCTTATTACTCCCAAGTAATGTGAGTCTCATTTATCTCTCATTAAACCCTTCTATAAACCTTTAGGTACACCCATTGTGCTGCTGAAATTATCCTGTTATTTTACATGCCAAACATTTGTGTAGTGAATACCCATCCCCAATTCCACTAGGATGTATTAACCTAGTTGTTACTATTATTCATTGATTATGTAATTTAATGTTTTTAACCCACACTCCTAATAATTGGTTAAAATTTATAACATAAATCCTTATGTTTTATGATCTATGTGGCACACTTATACATGCACATGATATTAAAGTGATGGTGGGCACAAATTTATATAGCCCTCCAACACATCGGGTAATGTTTTTATCTCATGCGATTTAATTATGGTGCATGATATATTATCCTAGGCATTCAATGATATGTTTTCATGGATATTATAATTAACTTAATTTTATTATGGAAAGTTTTATTTTTTCCCCACATTCATATGTTGTTTTTATGCTATCATGTTATATTATGCCTCATTTTTCAAGATTATGATTCTCACCCCTCTTATGTTACATTTATATGAATCTTGGATCACATGTAATACTTTACCTAATTATGTGATTTTATAATTCCCTTGCTTTTATTTATATCTCACCCCTTTCTAATATATATCCATAGGTTATCTGATGTATTTTTAGAAGAATGATGACATTTTAGGATCATGTTAAGGAAGTTTTCAATAATTTTGTTGTATTTATATTTCAAGTTATTATTCTATGTACCTAATTTTCCAAATAAACTATGTTTCATGGTCTTATAGAAATTTATATGTGTATCTTTATGTAATAAATCATGAAATAAATCGTTCTAAAAATATGGGTTTTCATAGTTCATATCAGAGGAAGGACTTGTTATTTCGGTATTAGGGTTAGAAAAATCTAGTGAATTATTTAGAGATAATACTAAACATAATAAAACATCCCTAAATTGTGTTTAAGTATATACTAAGTGTTTTTCAAAAAAATACATGCATTTATAGAAACTATAAGTATATGTGACTCTAGAACATAGGTACATAAGGGTAATGACATAAAAAAGGTGCATTAAGCTGGAATTGATCATCACCTGGTGAAAGACAATAGGCCTTTCTACAAACCTATTTTGAGACTCCTATGGGATATGCTTTGGTAAATTCATAAGATACTTAGGAACTATTATTAAGTGAACAAAAATTCTTATAAAATTTTATTTTAGGAAATATATCATCAATAACTTATATTAAAACCTATAAATTCATATGTTAAGAATATATGTCATTTATGAGTTATCCCTTTAATGTTCATAGTTTCTTGTTTATGTCTTTGATAGCTAAAAAATTCTCACCGTGAATTTTTCCTTTATTTATAATCAATGACTATAAATAGTAGGAACCAATTCCAAAACCAGTGTGAGGGGAAATGTGATGAGGGCCTAAATTAGATGTCTATCTTGATGTGAGCAAGAATTTTGAATTTCACTAAAATAATTTCTAAATTGACTTTGGTTTTTAACAAAAACATGGATTAGGATTAATTCCAAAACCCCCTATGAAATATAAAGTTTCAATTGAGACCATTTTGTGAAAAATATCTCTGACTTTTAGTGGATCTTCTGATCTATTAATCATGGATTAATAGATCAACTCCATTAAAAATATATTTTTGATCCTTTAATGTTATGAGCAAGAGAAGGTTTTTCTTTTTGTTTATCATGTGGAGGTATAATCTATTCAATGGTGTATTTTTTAAAAAAATATGAATCCTAATGAGGAGATCAAAGTTATAGAGTAGAAGGAATTCCAGAAAATGTTTTCTAAGAAATATTTTCCGTACACTCCCCTACTTAAAACGGAGAGTTATTTTCTTATACTCGAGAAAAATAATGAAGAATCCATTGAAACGTATGTGTAAAAATTCACAAGACTTTCATAATACACCTCTAGCTTTTTCATTTTCCATAAAAGTAAATTTGACCACTTATTTGGTGGGATAAATCGTAATCTATGAAAATCATAGGATATTCAAGACTTTTAATGGTATGAGGAAATTTTTAGATGTTCCATAAATTTATAAATGTATATTAGAGAATCTCAAGGTACTAGATACAAGAATCGGATATTATATTTTAATTTTGGTGTAGTGATAGACAAATATCATGGGGGTAAGAAGGTATATCATACCACATGTAAAAAGTGTAGGAAGAATCATCCCAGAAGTTTCCTAAAGGGGGTAAGGAAATGATTTAGGTGTGGGAAGGAAGGATACCTAGCTAGAAATTGTTAACTATAGAAACCAACCAATGTGATGGAAGAAATTAATTCCCCATTAAACCCTCATCCATACATCCAGTGTGTCAACTACAAGGAATAGAGACACTATTCGAATTAATTCCCTAAGTCAAGGGCTGTCGATGATAACTGATGATTACAACCTCAAAGGCCTAGAGAGAAAATGAAAGTGTATTCTATCATAACTACTGAGGTAGATACCAAAAACAAATTGGTAATAGGTAAACAAGTTATTCATTGAGGTATAGCGAACATACTATTTTATTCTAGATCAACTCTTTATTTTATATCATGCATGTTTAGTATAACTATTCAAATACCACCTCAAAACATAAAAGTTTGGTTATCTATGAAGATGGAAAATGGGTCAATTGTTGCATCTCAAGTATATAAATTATCCCCTGTCAAAATTTTTGGGCTAAATTTCCAAAAAATCCTTCTGATACTCCCCTTATCATACTTTTATGAAATTCTGGGCATAGATTGGATTTCATTGTTTGGAGACAATATAAATTTATGAGAGAAGTAAATCACCGTCTATATCGAAAATCTCCCTCTAATTCTATACAGGTGAAGGATGTGGATGAATCTTATTTGGGACAAACATATTAAGCATAGATATTATTTACTTGTGAGAAAGTGTATCTTTACTAAATGATTGAGAATAAAGAAAATATTATCTTTTATTACATGCCCATTGTAAGGTAATTTACTGATGTGTTTCTTGAAGAATTGTCTGGTCATCTTCCTAGTCGTGAGGTTTAGTTCTCTGTCGAGTTCATACCTAAATATTTTCCAATATCTAAAAATCCATATAGAATGGTTTTTTTTTAACTTGAGGAGCTCAACAAATAATTATAAGAGAATCTAGATAACGGGTTTATATTCCCAAGTGCTTCACCATGGGTTGAATTGGTCATCTTCATCAATAAGAAGGATGGTTTAATATTCCTCTCCTTTTATTATCATGAACTGAACAAGATCATGATACAAAAAATATATATTATGTCATGGAGTATTGAAATATTAAATCATCTATGTGAAGCACAATACTTCTCTAAGGTTGATCTTCAGTCACGGTATTATTAATTCAAGGTGAAGAAGGAAGATATCCCTAAGACTACTTTTCATATAAGGTATGGGAACTATGAGTTCATAGTGATTCTATTTGGACTCACTAATGCTCCAGTAATCATTATGGGCTTAATGTATAGAGTCTGTTGGGATTACCTCAACAAATATGTGGTAGTATTTATATATGATATTTTTATCTACTTTAAAAGAAAGGAGGAATATGAGAAGCATTTAAATACTATACTAAAGACCTTTTGGAAAGAAAATTTATATTCAAATTATATTAAATGTGTGTTTTGGTTGGATATAGTAACTTTATTGGGGAATTTTATCTATAAAAAAGGAGTATATATGGATCCTTCAAAAATAGAGGCAATTTAAGGATGGACCAAACCAACATATGTGATGGAAATCCATTGTTTTATTAGATTATCTAGGTATTATTTTCGATTTGTGAGAAACTTCTTATGATTTTTAATACCACTAACTAATCTTATTCAAAAGGCAGTTAAGTTCAACTAAACTGATGAAAGAGAATAAATATTTAAAGATCTAAATAAGAGGCTAATCACTTCACTTGTGCTCATATTACCTACTAGTGGGAAAATATTTGGGATATACAATGATACATCCAAAAAGGTCTAGGATTTTTTACTCATGAAAGATGAACATTTGATAGCCTATGTATCCCTCCATTAATGACCCATGAGAATAACTACCCAAAACATGAATGATAATTTATAGCGGTGATCTTAACCTTGAAGATTTTAAAACTTTATCTCTATTGATAAAATTATGTCATATATACGTATCATAAAATCCTCAAGTATATATTCACAAAAAAAAGAGATTAAAATGAACAAAAAAATAAGTTTAGAGTAGATCAAGTATTATGATTTTTCAATCCATTACCATCATGTGAGAGAAAAAAAAAGTGGCAGATGCTCTAAGTAAAATGTATCATGCAACCCTATTTATGAAAAGGAAAAAAAGGTATCCAATCTTCTAAGACATGAAAATTATTGGAATGGGAATCATAAAATTATCTTGATCTTACCTTTATCAAATAAATTCTCAACTATCTATTCTTAATAGAATCAAGTAGGCCTATAAAGATATTGAGTTGCTACTGAAGAATGTAGTAAATATTACAGAGTACAACTTTGTTGAAGATAGAGTTATATGGTTGAAACTTGGATATATGTCCCATAAAAACAAAAAATGAAGAGGGAAATTATTGATAATGTACATAGATCATCCTTATCTATTCATCCAATAAGTACTAAGATATATAAAGATTTGGAAAAAATGGAGGGATAACACGAAGGTGATGATTGCAATGTTTGTATATTGATGCTTGGTATTCCAATAATTCAGGATAGAATGGAAAAATTCTAAGGGTATGATGCAATAATATCTCATACTAGTATGGAAATGGGAAAACATGTCCTTGGATTTTGTATTAGGACACCCAAGGACACCTAAATGAAATAACTTCATATAGGGGGTAGTTGATCACAATAAAAATTCGGTGCATTTCATTACTATTAAGGAAGATTTCACTCTCAACCAACTCTCCAAGATATACATAGTGGAAGTGGTAAGACTTCAGGGATTTCCAATATCTATTGAATTTGATTAATATCTGAGGTTTACCTTGAGGTTTTCAAGAAGCCTTCAACAAGTGTTGGATATAGAACTAAGCTTCAACACTGTTTATTGACACGCTAATATTTATATTCAAATTTTTAAACATTTTTTAAGGATTTTAAATAGTATTTAGTAGAAATTACCATAAAATTCAATGTTTTATTAAAATTTGTGAATTTAAAATCAACATGTTAATGTTTATTCAAATGGATAAGAATTGATGAATTTAGAAGTTTTGGATTTTAGTATGAATTTATGATTATGTTTTCTTATTATGTTTTCATATTTTCAAATGTATTTTAGGTAAAAGGTTAACCAGGTTGGATAGCCCTCAACTAGTGGTAATCCAACCACTAAGCCAACCCAGAATGGGTTCATCCATCCAAGATTTCCCTTCAGGATATCCCATTGTTATGTTGAGTAAGAGAGAGACCATGTGGAGTACCACATGCATGGATTGGTCTAAATCTGGTGCAGAATAAGAGGTTCATCTAGGCCCGTGTGTGTGTGTGTGTGTCTAGGTTCCCACCCTGATGTAGGAATTTGAACTACTTATCACATTCCTTACATTATAAATTATCACAAATCACATCCATTCTTATAGTGTGGAATAACTTCATATAAGGTATTGTTCATCACTTATTTGGATGACAACATCTTACCTCTACTTTATGCACCCCACCTTGAATATAACACTGTTATCATCCTTAGTTGTTGCCACCACTCGACATCGGTCCACCACTATTTCAATCCATAGAAAAATCCATTACCACAATGGTATAGACCGTTCTTGATCTGAATCACCATATCCAAAGGCTAGGATGACACGGGATCATTTTTAGAACTACAGAATACCCCCATGAAGACCCTTTCAAAGCTTTATCATGCCACTGTGAATTTCATATGAAACTGAGCTAAATACTTACACTACCACCGCACCAGGATAGTTGAGATGAGACATTTCACCACTTCTTCACACCCTGATACATATAGAGTTTCCACATACTCATGTATTCCATGTTAGATGATAACATGGATGACCAAAAGGAAAGAATAGTGCTTCCTCATGTGATTTTTTATCCATGGGACTGAAAATCTTAAAAACCCAAGATTCTTGACTTAATTTAAAAGATACACCATGTAAGTCTCATGGAAGATTTAAATTTACAAATTAAAAATTTGAAATGAAGATATGGAAATAAAGGAGGTTGATTCATTTCTCTACCTATAAAGGCAGAGATTAGCCACTATCATAGGGTGAAAAACATGGAGGGTGACCGCTACAGGAGGCTTGGTCAAGTTGCTTCTTTTGTTTTACTTTATCTTTTTATTTTATTTTTATTCTTATGAACTTTGATTTAATTTTCTTTTATAATATTATTTCATGCATTTTTTTATTTAAAGTAACTCTCCCACACTTCTTCTTCTTATTATATTTATTTTACTATTCTATGTTTTATTTTTTTTCTTTCCATTTATCTCTTTTATTTTATTTTATTCATATTATTATATAATTATATATTTTTATTCTATTTTAATATTTTATTTCATGTTTCCTTCCTCTATTTTAATTTTCTTATTCTCCTCTTTCTTCCATTCTCTCTCAAAATTATTCTTTTAGTTTTATTTCTATCTCTTATTATCTTTAGTCTTTCCACCTAGTGATATCTTACACTTGACAATGAGGGGTTAACCTGAGGCTTGGCTTAAGTGAGGTTAGGTGTTCTTGAATTATTTCTTTTAAGTTATTTTTTTTTTGTTTATGGTAGATGTGAGTGGCATGCATTGGTGTGGATATTTTCAACCATGACATGTAACTCAATTATATTTCCTAGTCTTTTATTTTTATCTTTTACCTTCCTTCTACTTATCATTAGCTCTTCACATGGTTTAGTTGAGCTGATCAATGTATGAAACAACATATGATGGAGTCGGTTCCAAGAAGATGGTACACTCTCAATGGAGGTGTTCCATCAACCTTGATTATTAAAGGAAGATAAATTTAGATATATTAGGCATTCTATATTTAAAAACATCTAAATAAAAGGATATTAATTTATGAATGGGATTTCATAATTGGATTATCAAACTTAATTTGAATAAATATATGAGAATAATGATAGAATTCTAAACTGAACCTTAGACCAAGTTCTTTATTTTTAATTTCATTTTGTTTTTAATTTCATAGTAATTTATAATTTCATTTTATTTTATTATTTGGAAAATAATTGAAACCCATAATTATCATTTCTTTCATATAATAATAAAAACAAAAAAAACAATTAGTCTTATGTGAATTTGAATAAGTAGGTGAACAATTATGAATCTCATCAAGTGAGAAGACCCTGGTAAACAATTATGCTGCACTAGGAAAACATTTAAATTTTCTTTTGTCACACCCTGCGATAGGAATGTTTCAAAACTGACACTTCTATTGGGGATCCAATTATTAGTTTTCTTAATTTTTATATTTTCACATGCAAGATATTTTTTAATTTTTTTATCTAAAATTTAAAAAAAAGTTTAAATCACCCTGGTTTGTATAAGATAGCATTTCTTTATTTTCTAGGTAGATCAAGGGATCCTAAATCCTAATTTCCAAAGGGGATGAATTCAAGGACCTCATCTAGGAAATTAAATATACCCTCAAAGAACAATTATTTTAAGGATTTTTTGGAGAGTTAACTGAACTCTAGGATTACTTCCAAGTGTTTTATCAAGGAATAGTCAAGCCACAAGATGAGACCTCCTTATTTCCTCCCAACATTTTTAAAGAAATTACCTAGGTGAAATTTCATAAACATGTTCCTAAAAACATTATTAAAATAGTATATTTAACATCTTGAATAGGAGGTACAAGATCTATAGGGAAAATGGATAGGTTAAATGAGTAATTTAATACATCCCTTGAGCAACTTGAACTTGAACTATAAGATGAATTGTTAGTCTTCACTAATTTTTCTAAGGATATCCAAGAAGTAGAGACCATTCTTAAGAAGTATACATAGCCCAAATATTTGAATAACTATATCCAAGATGGCCATGATGATCTGGAGTGGATCCATGATGAGGAAGACTTTCTTGTAGATCTATGTATGGGAGATCAACAAGATCTAGACAACTTCTCAAATGAGTGTGAGTTAAAAAATTCTCCTCATTCCTTACAAAGTATAAGAGCTAGTTTCATATCTCTCTATACATTAAAAAAGAAACCACACAAGTGGTTTAATTACAAAGAAAAGATGGTGGAGCTCAACTACATACCTCCACCTACTACCATCCAACTCTAAGAGGCAGTCACCATTGAAGAAGGGATTAAATCTGAACCAACAAAGAGAGTATATATTATCTCAAACACTATTTCATTTGGTTTTATTCAATATAAATTTATTATTAATTCCCATTAAATTGAATTTTTAGATTTGGACTTCCTTATAGGAATATGAAGAAACAATACATGCACCTACTAAGGAACATAATGAAGATCAATGATTTTGATGAAAATATATTTGAGGAAACCTTTGAAGAAGTCCAAGTATTTGAGCCTTAGGAAAATAAACAACTGGATGCTCACCTTGAAAGGGATAATTTTAATTTAAGTTTAAATTTTTTTTCATGTGAAATTAATTGCTTAACTTCCCTTTGATTATTCAATCCCTAAGCCCAAATTGAGAAAGCACTTGAAAAGAAATAGTAGGTTTCATAAGAAAAAACTATGAAGGAGGGTGATCTATAATTCATCCTACCACTACCATGAAAGGTATACCAAATTTTGAAGGGGGTGGATCTAGTATACTCTATCCATGGACCATTCACCACTAAGAATAAATAAGTGAATATTGGTAAAATCCACATTAGGTGTTTCAAATCCAAGAAGATCCAACCACCATTCAACTTTGGATAACATCTAGTAATTTCCTTATAGAGGAAGTAAAAATATAGGTCCCACATGGGGTATCATACCAAAATTTACCCTTTTATTTTTTTGTTAAGGAATTTAGATTCTAGTTTCATTATTAGGATTATTTTAGCATGCATCCCCGCTCCTTCTAACATTTTGAGCTTTAATGACATAATAATTATTCTTAATTGATTAATTTACTTTTCTAAGTCCATGATGGAACAATAAATCCACTAAAAAGTGTAGTAATAGGACTAAATAATCATGAGACAAGGGATTTCACTTTTAATGTTTATTTCTTAACCTCCCTATATTTTTTCTAAAAACCTATTTTGAGATTTCAACTAGAATTTTCATGACCATGATTTGAATTAATTATTTTCTTGAATTTTTCTAGGAGACAATAGTTTATTAGAAATCCTGTGGAAGCATGTTTTAGATTTCAATGATAATGATATTGAATCATGGATATTGAAATGAGCACTCAGGATTTGAGGGAATTAGTTGATTCATGTAAATGAAATTTCCCTAACATTTTTTGTGGTTTGAATTTATGAAATTTAAGTGAATTGATTTTTTATTATTATTAATACCATGAGTGATTGTACTAAATCATATGTCTATTATTGAGATTATTTATAAAAAAAATATTTTTAATTTTATCTTGGGAATATTTCTTTAGTGATCTTGGGACACACCACCTACTAGAACTTTCATTGAAACTTGTCAAAGATAATGACTATGAAAAAACACATTTAAAATTATTGAGACATATCTTGATAATATTATATCCTTGATATCACCTTATACATTAATCCTTATTTCAAACATATAAACCATAAATGACATTCTTAGGAATGATCCATATTTCAATCCATTTTAATCCATTCCTACCCTACTATTAGTGTTTCATGATATATTAAAGTTGAAGTGTGGGGTTAAATGGAGTCATGGTGGATGGGTTAGTATAAATTGTAAGTTAAATGTGTGGTGCTATTATATTTGGTAATGGGAAAGGTTTATTGACTCATTAATTAGGATTTATAGTTATCCCTTCTTGAAAAAAAAGAAAGTGAATAAAAAAGAAAAAAATGTGGGTTATTACTTTGGAGTATCAAAAATCACCACCATGAAACCCATTATTCTTTATCAAATATTGTTAGGTGGTGGATTTTAGATAAATTCTAAAAATAATTTTCAAAAAAATAAAAAAAATGAAAATAAAAATATAAAAAGGAAATATAAAAATTACATGAGGATTAAATAATTAATTATGCTTTCATTATTCATGACCTTACTCCAAGTTTGGTGGAGGGGATTCACACTTTAAATTGGATAATTCCATTACACTTTTACTTTTGATATCATGATTTATACTTTATAGATAATCCCCCTCTTTGAGCATTAATATTTAAACATAAATTTCAACCAACCTTAATTCTCAGAGTCACTAGAAACTTAATTGCATAAAGCCATTGTGATTTTATGTGCCTTTTGTCTTTAAAAAGTGTAGAAAGTAGTTCCTTTATAGTATTATAGATAATAATAATGTTCTCGTGAAATTAGAATAACTCTACTTGAATTAATGTCATTAGTGATGAGAAAGAAGATTCAAAAGTGAGGTAGATCATGATTTAGCATGTTTAATAATAATTAAGAATATTTAATTGATAAAAGAATAAGTTCTATCCTTTTAAATGGGAAAAAATAAAATAATAGAATTGATTATTTATTTGAAAAATGATAAATTGAATTGATATTTTATGTTGAACTTGAAATTTTGATTTACCATTTATGGTTTTTTATTTCATTACTTTGAAAATTTAATAATGGTATAATTTTTTACCTTTGGAATTCAATGTTGAGAGTTAATACTTGAGGAAAAGAATTATTTAAGTGGGGGGTATTTGATACAAGATTGTAATGAAACAGATTTTCTATATAATATTATTGGATATTATGTGTATTTTTTTTTTTGAGACCATGTGATAAGATTGTGTGGGATTATAATGCCCAGTGTTCTTGGACTATATATTTAAAATATATTAAATATGTTAAATAGAACACATGTGCAGTTTCCTGAAAAAGTTGAATAACTTCTAAATATAGGAATGAATCAGAAATTTTATGGTACCATTGAGTTCAAAACAAGGGTTTTACCTTATACATGACATAGCATTTTCTAGCATGGGACATTTGTAAAAAATTCATCACAAGAGTAAAAATGAATAAATTAAATTTATTAAATTTATTAAATTTATCTATTTATTTGTTAAAACAACAACCTAAATCTTCCTTTAAAATATGTTTTTATATCCAAATTAAAGTGTTATCCACATAACTCATCAATTTGGAAAGAGAGAGAGTGTTGGAGAGTTATTTGAGGAGATTTTTTGGGTGAATGATACCAAGATTGAGGTTCCATAATCAGTATGCAACAGAATTGAGGGATCTCACCAATTTCAATGACGCAGCTTCGTTATTCATCAGTGATTGACCCAAATCAAGGTATGTTATTTGTTTATTTAGATTTATTCTCATTTTATGATTCTTATAATGAATATGAAGCAATCAATTAATTAATTGATTCACAGATCATGCATATTGTGGGTGTGTGATAGATTCATCTGAGATATGGGGAAATTGATTTATGATTAATTATTTATATCTTACTTAATCATTCTAAAGGAAAATAATCAAGGTCAAAAAAAATATTTTCCAAGGTTTATTCCCCATGTTTGTGATAATGATTTTATTCCCCATTTCTTAATTCATCGTAGGAAATTTACTTTTGTCCACGGTTCAACAGACACTGGGAAATCGAACATTGTGCACCCATTTCTTGGTGTAACAATTCAATATATTAGATCCATTCTTGGATTGATGTCAAGATTAATATAAAATTGAATAGTTATCAGATCGAATCTAATTGGGATTTCTGATTTCATGTTCTTGTTGTGAGATGGAAGACGATGCGTGTGGATTATTTCTGAATGGAATCGAGTGGCTGGAACTTAATGATCGATTGTGTAATGAATAATTAGGTCATGTTATTTGATTTTTTAGTGATATGCAAGGTTGAATTTATGGTTGGAGTCATAGGAGAATATTTGGAATCCAAATATGGATTTCTAGAAAATTATTTAACATGCGGCATGTAATCTGGGATTACACGGCATGTGAGACCCCTGGTGCAGCAACTAGGGTTTCCATGAAAATTTAAGTACGAGAAAACATTTGATCCTTCCCTAGAAACTCAATGTTTACATCGGAGGGTATACAGAAGTGACCATGAGTACATGGGCATGGGAACACCGTGTAATCCCATATAGACATGGCTATGCCAGGTGTACATGGGCATAGCCATGTAGTTAAAAATAGTAAGAAGTACATAGGAATAGGCACACCATGTACTTCCACATAGACATGGAAATAGTCTATTTATAGGGGGAAATCCTAGTTTCAAAGAGACACACCATGTACTCCTAGTACACGGCATGTAATCCTTAAAATAATTATTGAATCCCTTTTCCTCTGTATCTTGGAAAAGTTTCATTTGGGTGTGTTTCCTATGTTTATTCCCTGAGGGTTAGTCTAGAATCTCATCCTACACAAAGTATAGTGATCCCTCCAAAAGGAATTCTTGTATAAGGTTGTTGGAATCCTTCTGTGAGGCTTGGAGTGAGATACTCTATCATATTCTTTACCTAGGTGGAGTTCTTGGAATCATCATGACTAACACTACATAGGAATATATCCTCTACTTAGTGGGTTATTCGATATTGGGTTGTTGGTATACACCTTGTCCTTAGGTGTGATCCCCTTTCTATGTATCATATCTCTTCAGACATCCGATGTATACTTCTAATGGAGATACATGATGAAAAATACCTCTCAGACAGACGTCATCAATGTTATCTGACTCATGGAGTGTGTTCTTACAAACGAGTGATATATGGACCCATCTTGAAGTAATCCTAAGATGGCATTATGTTTGTGACTTTATCGTAAGATTTTTTGTCTTTTTTGATTTTATATGGATATTCTTGTTATAAGTGATATAGAAATATACTTGTTTAGAGATCAATGTTATTTTTATTGTATATGATCTATGGTTTTAGGGTGTCCTAATAAGTATTTTTAGAATCACACCTTCATGATATTTTCTCGTACATGTTTTGTCTTGTGCAGATGATCAACCTTTTGATAGAGTGAAAGAGAGACTAGGACAAGGCAGTGCTTAGTGAGCCAAATAGACTGATCTGTGTTCCTATAGTTATCTTGAAAATAGTCCCCATATTTAATTTCACTTGTACTTGTTTTTAAACTCTTTGTAGTGGAATTGTATCTGGGCCTATTTACATTCCATTGATTGTTTTCATACTTAGGTTATGGTATTTAGATGTATGCATGTATGTTTTATCATTTGTTTTACATTTCAGAATTGTATGGGGTGGGAGAAGTGTGTGTGTGTGTGTGTAAAGGTACTTAGGATAAGTCATTCCATGTTATTGACATGCCTACTCAGCACTAGTATCCATCCCCTGGCCTATTGGAGGTGGGCTTGGGGAGTTGCGACACAAGCCTCATTGGGATAGGTTGTGACACTAATATTTTTATGCACATTTTTAAAAAAAATATGTATTTTAAATATTCTTTTGTGGAAATTATCATATATTTAAATGTTTTATTCAAAACTAAGAATTTACAAACAAAGTGTTAAAATTAATTCAAATGGATAAGTATTGATGGATTTAGAAATTTTGGATTTTTGTATGAATTTATATTCAAGTTTTCTTATTATGTTTTCATATTTTCAAATGTATTTTAGGTAAATAGTTTACTAGGATATTTAGCCCTAAACTAGTGGCTAGACAGCCACCTAACTAGCCCACAATGTAGCTAGCCACCAGGAGAGCCCACCAAACCAGTGAGTCAGAGAGATCCCATATATAGTACCATGTGCATGGGTTGGTCCTATGACTTCACGGTCTAAGAGGTGTGGCTCGGTCCATGTATGAGTGCATGTGGATCCGAGTGCCCACCTCGGTGTAGGTATTTGAACCACTTCTCGCATGCCTTACATAATAAATTCTCATCAAGTGCATACATTCTTCTTATGTGGGATGTATTGATATAAGTTACTACTAATCACTTACTGGGATGATTTCATGCTGCCTCAACTTCACTTTCCCCACCTCAGACACAAGACAACCTCCATGATCAACTATTTTCACCACTTTACACTGGTCCTCCTCCACTTATATCCACTAGAAACTGCATTTTTGTTCTAGGAGAGATTAGGATTGAGCTGAGGGGACATTTTTGAAGTTCATGATGACTTGGGATCATCGATGTAAATGTATATGGCCCTCATAAATCCCCTTTCAAAGCTCCATGTGGACACTATGAAGGTCGGATGAAACTGTGAGAGATCCTTATGCTTCTGCCACACCAGGACAATTTATCTAAGAAATTTCACTGATTTCACAAACCCAGATCCATCTAGAGTATCCATATTCCCATGAATTTCATGTGAACAAAATATATGCATATCCAAAGGGGAAGAAGAGTGTTTCCCCATGTGATTTTTTTTCACGCCACTCCAAATCCCAAAAAACTAAGATCCATATCCTATTTCCAAAGATACACTATACAGGTCTCATAGAAGATTTCAATTTACTTATACAAACTTTCTAACAAAGATATGAAAATAAATGATACCAAGCAATTTCTCTACCTATAAAGGGAGATCTCGGCCACTTCCATGGATGAACACCATGGAGGGAGGCCACTGATGGAGGCTTGTCCAAGCTGCTACTTTTTTTTCATTTCTCTTTTAAGTTTATTTTTGTCCTTCTATACTTTGATTTAATTTTATTTTTTATGATTATTTTATTCATTTTTTTATTCAAAGTAATTCACTCACACTTATTCTTCTTCTTCTACTACTACTACTTCTTATTCTTCTTCTTATATTTTTTTTAGCATTCTATGTTTTTTTCTTTTTATTTTTCTATTTTTTTTTTAATTTTATTTATATTATTCTCTAATTCTCTCTTCTTATTCTATTTTATCTTTTATTTCTTTTTTCTTACTCTATTTTAATTTTCTTATTCTCTCTCTCTCTTCCATTATCTCTTATCTCGATTCTTTTTATTTTATTTCTTTATCTTCTTCTCTTCACTCTTTCCACCAAGTGATATCTTACCCTTGATAATGAGTGGTTGACCTGAGGTTTGTCCTGGGGGAGGTTAGGTGTTCTTGAATTTTTTATTAAAGTTAATTTTGTGTTTGTGGTAGATGTGAGTGGCATGGGTGGGTGTAGATATTTTCTACCATGACATGCACCTCAATTCTATATCTATTATTTCATTTTTATCTTTTCCATCCCTTTTATTGATCATTATATATTTACACGGTGGAGTTGAGACAATCAATGGAAGAAATGGCATACGATGGAGTCAGGTCCTGGAAGATGTCACATTCTTAATTGAGGTGTGTCATTAACCTTGATTACAAGAGGAGGTGGAATTTAGATTTCTTAAGTGTTCAATATTTTATAACTTCTAAATAAAAGGATAATAATTCATGCATGAGATTTCATAATTAGATTGTCAAACTTAATTTCAATAAATAAAAGAGAATAAGGATAGAATTTAAAACCAAACCAAGGACCAAGTTCTTTATTTCTAATTTCATTCTATTTTTCATTGCATCATAATTTAGAATTTCGTTTTATTTTATTATTTTGAAAATATTAAAAACCTAAATTTTTCATTTCTTTTATAGAATAATAAAAAACAATAAAAAATGAGTCTTGGGTAAATTGGAATAAGTAGGTGAATAATTGTGAAGCCCCTCAAGTGAGACAACCCTGGTCAACCACTATGATGCACTACAAAAACATAGAAATTAGATTTTTCCACATCTCGTGATAGGTGTGCATCAATTATCACCCATAGATAGAATTAAAGTCTTAATTTACTATTCAAACTCTAGATAATATGATAATATCATATTTAATGTATTTCCAAGGATGTTGGTATCAACTCCTTACCCTAGAGGAGTTCTCATATAACAACTGTTTTTATTATAGCATTTAAAAGGCACCTTATGAGGCTATTTATGGGAAGAGGGGTTGGAATCCATTATGTTGGGATGAAGTTGGAGAGTGTAAGTTAATGGGACTTGAACTTACCCCAGAGATTACAGAGAATGTTCAAACAATTTATCATCATATAAAATTCACAAAAAGTTGATAGAAAATCTATGTAGGAAATCATCAATGAGACCTAGATTTTGAGGTCAGAGAAAAAGTTATATATCACCATGGAAGAAAGTCATGATGTTTAGAAAGAAGGGAAATCTTAGTCCTAGATACATCATCCCCTTTTAAATCCTTGATCGCATCGAGCAGTGGAATTTTGAATTTAACTCCCACCTAACCTATATCAAGTACATGATGTGTTCCATTTATCCCTCTTAAAGAAGTACATACCAGACCATCACATGTATTCAATCTAGAGGTTCCGTCATTAGAGAATCACTCAAAAAATAGAATATTGGCGATGGTTTTTTATAAGGGGTTATACACAACCTCGACTAAATTTATTTTAGAGGGGTTTATGCACAAACCATTTTAATCATCGAATTTAGAGGGGGTTCACAACCCCCTATAAATTTTTTAATAGTATTTTTTCAATACTTGGTTTTATTTTATTGCAAATTATGTCAAAAATACTATAAATTTAATAATTAGTATCATTATATGTTCACTTGGATTTTAGAAAAATTATATATATATATATATATATAATATTCATTTGGATATTATAGGTAATATATATAAAATAGAATTTTTTTTTTAAATGGAAATAGTGGGGGTTCACAAGCCACTCTAATCTCTAAAATTAGAGGGGGTTCATGAACCGCTGTTAATACCTTAAACTAGAGGGGGGTTTTAACCCCCCCCCCCCCCCCTAATTTAATAAATTAGAGGGGGTTCTGAACCCCTTTTATATATGACATCAGAGGGGGTTTTTAATACCTTCTAATTTATAACATTAGTGGGGTTTTTTAACCCATTCTAATTTAATATATTATAGGGTGTTGTGAATCCCCTCTAATTTATGACATTAGATACGGTTTTCAAACCACTATAATTCATGAAATTAAAGGGGGTTCATAAACCACTATTAATCCCTTTGATTAGAGGGTTTTTAACACCCTCTAATTTTTTATATATTTTTAAAAATAAATATCATATAAATTAAAATTCTATAATATATATGTCTGTGTGTGTGTGTGTGCATGTGTCTATACATATATTACATAAACATGTTATATAAATGTATTTAAATTCATTATAAACATATATATATATATACATTATATAAATACTTTAAATAAATACACATATATATAAATAAAAAAGTATACAAATATAAATATTGGTATACATAATATAAATGCAATTATAAATATATTTATTCAAATATATAATATTTATAAATGGTTTTCAAAAATACTATACATTTATATTATGATTTATATTATACACATATTATATTAAATACATTTTTATCATATATTTATGTATAAATACATCTATACTATATTATGTATACAAATATATATAATATGGAAAAAATTAAATATATATAATTATATATATAATTTAAATTATATATATTATATATATTATATATATTATATTAGAAAATATTTTATTATATATATATATTATAATTATATTATATATATTGTAGTATTCCATATTAATTATAAATTAATTTAGTAAATATATATATCATTTAATTATATGATATATTTCTAATTGTATGAATGTATTTAATTTTGTGTGTGTGTGTGTATCTGTGTGTGTGTGAATGATATAATATAAATGTATATAATTACATATATAAATATATAATATAAATATATTTAATATAATATATTTATAATATAAATCATAAAACATATAATTGTATATTATTTATAAAACAAACATATATTTTGTGTTTTAAAAAATAGGTGTAATAATAATAAAAATAATAAATAATTAATAATATTATTGTTACACACACATACATATATATAAGTATATAAAAATAATTATATATATATATATTATAATTATATTATATCTATAAATATCATGTAAATACATAAATATACATACACACACATAAATATAATTGTATTTATAAATATATGTATAAATATATATTTATATATATTATATATACAAAAATATAATATATATATATATATATATTACCCAAATATATTATATTATTTAAATTTGTATAGACAAATATATATATATATATATATATATTCTGTAAATTTTCTCTATCCAAATAAATATATTATATCGTCTTTAAAAACACAAAGTCGACCTGCGTAAGTTGTTATGGCATAGGTTTTGTTCTGATGGGTCACGTCTTCAAATCCCTACAGCGGGAGGATTTTTTAAATCCCTTGACCTTCGGTGATATGCACACTACACACAACGGGGCGCATGGTGAACAAGTCTCCATCCTAGGGGGACATTCCACGGGTGGCGCGGGTTGTCTAGGAGTGAGCTTGTGGGGGCTATCATGGGTGGAGGTTCGAGGGCGTCTGTGAGTTTTTTGGGGTGTGTCATGGGGTCTGTGGGGGGTGTCCATGGTTGTTATCATGGGGTGTCATATGGGGGTGTCTACGGGTCTATGAGGGTGTCATGGGATCTATTGAGGGTGTCTGGGTGTCTCATGGGGATGTTCAGGATGTCATGGGATATGTTGGGGTATTTGGGGTTATCACATTGGGGTTTCCATTTAGGTGTGGTTATGTAACTGCCCCTAAAATGGGAATTTGGGACTCTGTTAGGGGCGGTTATAAGCACCCTAAGTGAAACATTAATTTATGGGTGGTTAAAACTGCGTCAAATCAACTGATATGGGGAAAAATTAGAGTGGGTTAAAACCCCCCTCTAATCTAATTGCTTCTTGTGTGTTTAAATGGGGTTATAACCCCTTATAAATGAAAAAAACCTTCTAATCAACCTTTTTTGTAGTGAATTATCCTTTATATTAGGATTAGTCTATGATGATAATATATCATAGAGACAAATTTCTATGAAACAAGACAAATCATCAGGTCAGAGAGTTGTGGTGTAACCAGGTGTTCGAGGAAGCAACATGGGAACTAAAAGTTGTGATAAAATAGAAGCACCCTAACTTGTTTTAGTGTATGAAATGAAAATTTTGAGGGTGAAATTTTTGAAGGGGCGATAATGTAATGACCATAACTTTTATAAATTAAATTCTCTTTTGGAATGAATAAATGTCGTATCAAGTAATATAGTAATATAAAACATAAGAATTTCTTTGGTTATTTTAGATAGTTGTAGTCTATTTGATTTAAAAGAACATTAAGAAGCATAACCATTGATAATATAGTCATTTAATAGTGACCATTAGGATTGGTATATTAAGGGTTATGATAAATCTCAATTGACACAGACTGAAGAAGTTATGGTCTTGACCAGTAGGATTATACCCAATAAATCCCATTTATCAAAGATTATAAGAGAGACAGTATCAGTAGACTTTTCCCTTGACCAATTTGAATAAAATATTCAATAACTAAATCTTGAGAAAAAATAATTTATGGGAGTATTTATATCTCATCGAGATCACAGCCCAAACCATGTTCATTGAACCACTCCTTTAAAATATCACCATCAAACACCTTACCCTTAGGGCATTCACTGGTGTAATAAAGAGATATATATATATATATATCAAGACCCTAACAGCATGAATTTTTATATTTTATTTTTAATAAAATAATATTTAGATTTATCCCTTTTTAATATTAATTTTTAAATGATTAAATAGTGTGTTTGATAAAAATTAGATTTTGATATAATGAAACACAAATTATACTTTTGGAAAATATATAGTTTCCATCAAGACACATTTTTATGAATTTAAGAATTTTTGGAATAAATTATATTTTAATAAAATTATATTATAAAATAATATTTATTAAATGTAAATGATAATATAATTTTATGAATTAAAATGTAATTTTTTATGGTTCAGAAAACTATTATTATCGGAAAAACTAATATTTTTAAATAAATAAGGTTTTTTTATTTAAAAATATAAATTATCATATTTAAAAAATTATTTTTATTAATTAAATATTGTTTTTGAAATCATTATTTTAAAATTAACTAATAGAAAATGTTTCATAATTTTTTGAGACAGTCAGGTTTTTGGGTAAAAATTAAATACGATATAAATACACAATATGTATTATGAAATCATAAAGACTTAAAAGTGATGAAATATATGACATAAATGCTATCCACAAAGAAAATTGTTTTTCCCCTTTAAAACATTTTGTTTTTGAAGTTATTTTATCAATTTTATGAACCCTTAATGAATCCTCCAAAACTTATATTATATTTTAAGATTTTACAATAAATTCTTTATGAACACGACTCACTTCCACTACACCAAGTGAATTATTTTAATTTTTTCAGTTATTAACTTATAAAATAATTAAAAACTCTCCTCTTTGAAAGAAACCATGATAAAAATCCATGGTAATATTTTTGGTTTTTATTACTTTTATCATATAGAGTCCAAAACCAAAGTTTGGAAATTAATAAAGAATTATTCTCTCTTTTTCTATATAAACCCACACAAACTACCATTAATCCTAACTAAAAACCATTTTATCATGTAATTAATCTTCATTTCCCTCTCTATATTACTTCCAAGGTTTCCTAAATCTTGTAATAATCTCCTCCTCATCATTTATAAGCATCATCTCAAGGTAAGGGATCATTTCCATAACCTCTTTATTCAAGCACCTTCTTTATTCCATGCCTTTTGATTTTCAATTTTTCAAGTTGGTATATGTTTTTATATAATAATAATACTATCATTATGATTCCCATGTAATTATATATCCATTTATCTCTCATTAACACTTTTTATAATCCTTTATGTGTACCTGTTATGTTGCAGTTATTATCCTACGATTTTTCAGGACAAACATTTGTGTAGTGAATAACCATCCCCATTTCCATGAAAAGGTATTGACCTAGATGTACCTATCATTAGTTTTTTGGGGTATCAAATTTTTTTATCCCAAAATCCTTAATCATATGGATAAAAGTGGTGAAATACATCCTTATGTTTTATGATCTATGTGTCACACTTATGCATATACATGATATGAAGGTAACGGGTGGGATCGAAATTATATATCCCTCTAATGCATTAGGTAGTTTTTTTATCTCATGAGATTTCATGTATGGTTCACGTGAGCTTATCCTAATCATACCATGTTATTTTTTCTTTTCAGTTATCCTTGACTTATATTTATGATGTCATATTTTATATTGTTTCCTCATTCATATGTTAGCATTATGCTATCAAGTTATATCATGTCTCATTGTTCAATATTATGATTCTAACCCATATTATGTTACCTTTATATGAATCTTTTCTCACATTTATTTCTTTACCTCATGTTGTGATTTAATTATTTCCTTACTTGGTTGTATAGATCACATGTTTCTTATGTACATCCCTAGGTTATCACGTGCAGTTTTAGAAGAAAGATTGAATTTTGGGAGCATGTCAAGAAATTTTTCAATAATGTCATTGTATTTATATTGAAAGTTATTATGGTATGTACCTAATATCACAAATAAACTATGATTCACTATCTTTTGTGATTCTAAAATGTTTAGGTTTATGTAATAAATCATGAAATAAAGTGTATTAAATATATGGGTTGAAATAGATTAAAGGGTACCTCTTCGTGTAAGTCTCACTTGAGCACAGAAACTTTATTGAAATAGAATATTTCAAATATATATGGGTGAATAGTGCTACATTAAATATGACTATCAAAAATATTTTGGGTGAAGTAAGTTTTACAGACATACTTTCATGAACAAGGTAGATCGAAGGCACTTTGATGAACTAATATTTACAAATGGAGTTGTGTGAATAACACTATTGTGAGAACATGTGGGAGAAAGAGGTTTCATGAAGGGGCTTAATAAAACACCCTTTAGAGAAACATATATAAAAAACCATATATGATAAAAGGTATTATAGAAAATTTTTCTCGATGAACTCTAAGAAAAGGTACCAATGAAAAATGAAGTATTTTAGTGAATTTAGACTAATGGATGTTCTTGAGATAGTGAATTACATTAAAGAATCATACCATGGTATTCAAGATTAAAAAACCCAAAAAATTCTTAATAATTTATAAGGAACCCAGAAGTAGATAAAATGATAATACAACCTTCTAAATTAGTGAGAAGATGAGGAGTCGGTGGAAGTTTACTAAGGGAGGTAGTGCACTAATCCAAAAGTCAAATTGTAAAGGCAGATATCAAAGCATGGAGTGATCTTTACTGTAAATTTTATCCATAAAAATAATGAATATTAGTGGATTTTTGTACAATGATGCAATTTCATGTGTATACTCCTTGGATTAACCCTTAGTGGTGATTCAAGTAAAATTTTTGAGTTTTTTTTATTTCTTAATTTGTTATTGTGATGGGTGTGTAAAAAACTATGATAGGTTTGATGCATTTTTACCAACCTGAGAATAAGATCCAATGTTATTTGATAAAAATTTCACAACCATATTCACCCTTTCCCTCTCAGGGTGTCATGGGTTTCAAAAAGTGGTATCAGAGATGAGGTTATAGGTTTTAAATATATCATCATAGATTTATTCATATAAAGAACATAGTAAATGAAAAGGGAGTTACAATATTTTATTTGATCTGTTATAAAATTTGGAAGAACATAATAGGATCACATTCATGATCTCTTAGTTTATAATTTTTCTCTACAACTACACATTGGATGCATCTTAGTGATGTATCATAACTATCCATGGATGAAGTGAATAGGAAGATCCTTGATGTTAAATATCAAAATGCTTTATCTAAATCTCTATAAAATCTAATCAATATGAATGTGATGATATGAAATTTATCTAAGTCCATGTGGGATAAATTTCATAACATATATAAAGGTTATATAAAGGTAAATGAGGATAAACTTAAAGTTTTTCATAATAAGTTTTATTATCTACAAATGGTCTCATATGAAAATGTTTATTTATTCTTCAACTGAATCATTGAGGTTGTTGGAGCTATTCAGGGACTAGGTGAATAGATAAAAGATTTTGATATTGTATAGAAGAACATGAAATGACTCCCACCTCTCTATAATCCAAATGTGTCAGCTCTAGAAGAGAGTAATCTAGAATAACTTTCATTAAATGATATGAATATTTTTTGGTTTCATATGAAATGTTTGTTAATTAAGAAGGAATATTTATTCAATAAATAAGGAGGTGTATTTTATATTTGTGGAGAAACATGACATATCTAAGGTTGGTGGTGATTAAGAGGATTTAAATTAATAAATTATATCACTTGTGGAAAAAAAAAATTAAAAGGTAGAATGGTATATTCGAATGCAAGCTACCCTTATCATGTCACGACCCCCTCCCACCAAAGATGCCCCTCTTGAGCTGGAAATGGTGAAAGGGAGATAATGACCCCTGAGTTCCACCTCTAGTAGGCCCCAGAGTGGCGACTAGAACTAAGGGTATGAGTTTTCACAATTATGGGAGGCATTGACCTTTTTATTAATTAAGATCGGGAAATAAGATGAGTCAAACACCAAAAGAAAAGGGAATAGGTAAATGAAAATAAATCCAAAACCAATCCCATATGCATGTTTTATACAATACTTAAACAAAAGTAAAAGTATAAGAAAATATCCAAAGCATGATACCAAGAAAGGAAAGAAAAAACTGCAACCAGAAAAACTCCAACGCCCAACTATCAAGGTCTCGCACGGTCCGTGAAGTCCTCTTGAAACCCTAAAAGTAAACGTAGGGTGAGCATACAAGTATACTAAGTAGGGAAACCTAAATCTCTCATGCATAGGTGAGTAGACATCCTAATTCCCTGTGAGAAAACATAAGGAACCAAATCCTAGCAAGGAATCTATCCACCCAACCTTACAAGCCACACTCACCAAATATCGAAAGTCAATAGAGTAGTATAGTAATATTATCAAAGTATGGGTACCCCGCACCAACTTCCCACTGAATACTTCTCAATCCCTCGCACCTAACGCTCTGATGCTTCCCCCTCTTCCTGAGCTAGTGTCGCAACCTGGACATAAGAAGCTCATAGTATCCCACCGGCACACAATCCTCAGCTATAACCACATCTCATCCCACATTCCGCCGGCACTCAATCCTTTTCCATAACCACCCCTTACCCCGAAGACTCTTGGGAAACATCTGTCATAACTTGCCTGAAGGATCTTGGTCTATAGAACCTGGAAGAGGGAGTACAGGGAAGAATAGTAACCATCCATCCTTTGGATGTTTGGGAATCTCACCCCCCCCCCCCTCATCCCACGGGTGTTCGGCACGTGGTGCTCAACATGGGTGGGGTGCGTAAAGAAACATAAAACGTATAGATTTATATAATTATATCAACCACTCAGCCCATCCTAAGTCTTCTACACAAAAGATCTTAGCACATGCCTCGACAGTGCTACCACGAAAGTATGCACATAATGAACTGCCCCAAACCCATTAAGATTTTCATGTTTCAACAGTTTTAGTTTATCAGATCCTTAACTATCGAAAAACTAACAACAACCAAACTATATCAAACATTTGTAAAACATATCCCTGCCAACCACAAATAAGGTTAGGGAAAACACAAGCAACACAAAACCATTTTCTTTTATCATCCAATCAATTCCGTTTATTTTCCGTATTTAATCAACTACCATGCCCCATAGTTCATTAGTTAACTCTTCCACTTTTTTTCATATTCACAACCCATCCCTACATCCCTTCTTCCAACCACCACAACCACAAACACCTCAAAAAAAACTCACACCGCATCATTATCCCTTTAATACCATTCACTGCAGCTCCGCTGCCTGTCACAACCATATGACACATGCCAACCCACAACCAATCCAATCATAGCCCCACTACTCACCCATTCTACAACAACCCACAAAACACCCCTTCACATAATTAAACCCCAACTAGAACCCACAAAATTCATTCTTCCATTTAATTTAATCGGGGTGATCATACAAGGGTTCCAGGTATTCATTTAATCATCCAATTTTACATGATTAACCAATTTCCACTTTCAATGAATTCCATCCACAAAGCAATCTAGAAAAACAAGGAAACATCTAATGGAGCAAGAAAAGGCCCCCAACGACCGTGATTTTCAATAGGCATAAGCCCATTCAGTTCACAACATGATCAAAGGAGAAGCATTGATGGAAATAAAACAACAATACCAACAAAAATCTCCCCAAACCAGTTCTTTAACCAGTTATTATCTTTATTTATCGGTTCAACTATATCTCATAAAAAAATAGGATACCCACCCCGCATGATGCACAAAAGTGAGAGAGAGACGAAGGTAAGATCCCTACCTCAAAGTTTTTTGATGAAACCACGACGGTCTAAGAACGCTCAAGAAACCGGGTCGATTATCCATGAATCCTCTTTAGATATCCTCTCCTAATACAACCAAGGTCAAAGCTCATAATATTCAACATCCACACACTTAGATCTACCCATAACGAGCGTAGATCTAAGAAACTGAGAGAAGAGAAGGAGTAGATCTAAGTAGATCTAGGAAAACAATCAAGAACGATCACATATCTCAAGAAACCGGCTTCGATTCTCCAAGAAAAGCCTCGATTTCACCTCCAAAACTCTTGGGAGAGGTTCTTCTCCCTCCAAAGAAGGGTAATCCCAATTTATGGCCGCTTAGGGGCTTAAACTAACCATTTAGAGGCAAAAGAGTTCAGATCCACAATTTTAGGATCTAACTTTAAGTACCTGTACGGTTAGTCCGCACGGTTTAACAAACTGTTCTCTAACCGTGTGTTAGCTTTTGCCTCACCAAACACTCCCCGCATGGTTATTCCACATGGTTAGCCAAACTGTGCACTAACCGTGCGTTATCCACTGCCTCCAACACCAACCTTGCATGGTTTGGCCGCACAGTTTATCCAAACCATGTGCCAACCATGCGAAAGATATTGCCCTTTATCTTTCCTTAAAAGTCCACCCAAACGGACCCCCAAGTCACCATGACCTCCTGGCACACCTCTAGTACCACATTTCACAAAGGAATGGACCGGAGAGGTATGTTCCATTACATCAGATACCTCTCAAAACATTCTCATCCTCGAGAATCCAAAAACCCACCTAAAGAAAGGAGAGGGGTCCGAACAACTCCCCCTTGAAAGATACCTCTTAGGGAAAAAACTCCTTGTTACCAAGGAGCGCCCCCTTCTCCATCTATCTCCTGAACAATCACAATCATATCACTTCTCTCACCCATGAAACCAAGCAAAACAAAAGACCAAATTGTCTGGTCATGTGGGTGAGGGGTTTCCCTTCCTCCATGTTAAGATAATATTCGCTTTGGGCGGCACTGACTCGCCCGCATGGGTTTAGGTGCATCCTGTTTAATGCATCTTAACTAGGGATCAGTTCCTCCCCTCCCCACATCTCAGGACACTTTACACACATCCATAGAAAAGGAAAACCACACATTCTATAATTAGAAAAGTAAAGTGTTCCATCAACCAAGTAAAAACAAAATAGAACAAAACTTAAAACAACTCTGGGTATTGGGCGCGCATCTACGTCTCTCATTCCCAGGTACTTTCCTCAAGCCCACCGTGTCTCCACAACACACGAACCAAAGGAATGGTTCTTCCATGAATCACTTTCTATTCACGACCTTCGATCATCACTGGTCACTCCACGAACATTGAATTGTCCCTGATATCTAGCTCTCCCCAGTCGAGGACGTGTGAATCATCGTGAAGATACCGATGGATTTGGGACACATGAAAGACATTGTGCACCCTTTGTAGTTGTGGTGGCAATGCCAGCTGATAATCCACCTCGTCGACCCACTGCAGCACTTTGAACGGTCCGAAAAACCTGGGGGAAAGCTTACTCCCTTTTCCGAACCTCTGCTATCCATGCCGGGGGAGACCTTTAGGAATACGTGGTCCCAAACCTCAAAATCCAAGGGTCTTCTACTATTATTGGCATATGACTTATGTCATCCAGAGCTTCCTTCATCCTCTCTCATATAAGTTGAACCTTCTCCGTCGTGCTCTACACCACCTCCGGGCCAATAACACCTACTTCTCCGACCTCTATCCAGCATACGGGCGAGCGGCATGGCCTCCCTTACAAAGCTTCAAAAGGATACATTCCAATGGTAGAGTGATAGTTGTTGTTGTAAGAGAACTCTATCAGAGGCAAGTGTTGCACCCATGATCCTCTAAGGTCCAAAACACATGCTTGTAGAATATCTTCCAATGTCTGGATGGTGCGCTCTGTCTTCCCATCTGTCTGGGGGTGGAAAGCAGTGCTAAGGCGTAACTGGGTGCCAAAATCATGCTGAAATCCTCTCCAGACTCATGAGTTAAACTGTGCATCCCTATCTGAGACTATGGACCTAGTAACTCCATGAAACCGCACCACCTCATCCACATACCTCCGTGCTAAGGCATCCATTGCACCCGACTCCTTGATTACCAGGAAGTGAGCCGATTTCATCAACCAGTCCACCACCACCCAGATGGCGTCGCAGCCTCCTTGAACCTTGGGTAGCCCTGTGACGAAATCCATCGAGATGTCATCCCACTTCCACTCGGGGACATCTAATGGTTGCAACAAACCACCTGGAACACGGTGTTCAACCTTCACCTACTGACACACTAGGTACTTGGCCATGAGCCCTACCATCGCCCGCTTTACCCCAGGCCACAGAAAATGTCTCCTCAGACCCTGGTACATCTTGGAAACTACCGAGTGTACCGCTAGGGGTGAGTTGTGAAACTCACCAAGAACCCTATCACGCATAATCTCTGGAAAAAACAACTTACCTCGGAAAATCATCTGATTCTGACCATCCTCTTTCCACCCTTCTGTGGCATTGCCTTGGGAAACCTGGTCACGTATCACTTCACTTTCTGAGTCTCCCCACTCGAACTCCTCCACCTGATGTAGTATAGAAGACTGCACTGTCATCTGATACAGGAAACCTCTACCACCATCCATCCTTGCATCTAGGTTCAGGGCAGCCAACTCCTCCATTGCCTTCCAAGCATCTATCGACTCTTGAACCGCATCCTTCTGCAAATTCCTACTCAAGGAATCTACCACCACATTCCTTTTTCTTGAGTTGTAGGAAATTTCAAAGTCGTAGTCCTGAAGGAACTCCATCCACCTTCGCTGTCATAAGTTCAGGTCCCGTTGGGAGAATATATGCTTCAAGATTTTGTGATCTATAAAGACCACAAAGCACTCCCCCGGTGAGGTAATTCCGCCACAACTTTAGCACAAAAATGACTGTTGCAAGCTCCAGATCGTGGGTGGAATAATTACTCTCATGAGGACATAACTGCCTACACCTATAAGAGATCACCCCATGCCACTACATCAACATACATCTGAGGCCTTACCCTGAAGCATCACAGAACACCTCATACGCCGCCCCTTCTTCTGGAAATCTCAGCACTGGGTCACTAACCAACTTCTCCTTCAGGTAACTAAAGGATGCCTCACACTGCTCATCCCACACGAAATCTCGATCCTTCTTTGTCAAGGCTATCAAAGGTGCTACAACTCGGGAGAAGTTGGGCATGAACCTCCGGTAGTAACCTTCCAGTCCAAGGAAACTACGAACTTCTTCCATGTTCTTGGGTGCTACCCATGAAACAACTGCCTCGACCTTCGATGGGTCTACCTCTATTCCCTGCTCGGACACCACGTGCCCAAGGAAGTGAACTTCTCACATCCAATACTTACACTTGGAAAATTTCCCATAGAGTTGGTGCTGTCGGAGGTCCTCTAAAATTGTTCTTAGGTGCTCAGCGTGATCCTCACCTGATCTTGAGTAGATCAGAATGTCGTCAATAAACACGACTATGAACCGATCCAGGTATTCCCGGAAGACGGAGTTCATGAGTCCCATGAACACAGCTGGTGCATTTGTAACACCGAATGGAATGACAACAAACTCAAAGTGCCCATACCTACATCTGAAGGCAGTCTACAAGATGTATCCCACCTCAAATCTTAACTGGTGATATCCAGACCGTAGATCTATCTTAGAGAACCAACATTCTCCCTTCAGCTGGTCAAAGAGATCATCTATCATCGGTAGGGGGTAACGGTTCTTGACCATTACCTGCTTCAGTCTTCGGTAGTCTGTTCACAACCTGAGACCACCATCTTCCTTCTTTGCGAACAAGACAGGAGCACCCCAAGGTGACGCACTTGGTCGAACAAAACCCTTCTTCATCAGATCGTCAATCTAAATCTGCAACTCCCGCAACTCAGAAGGTTTCATCTGGTAGGTATCCATTGAAATCGGACGGGCACCAGGTTGAAAGTCTATCCCGAACTCAACATCCTGTTGAGGGGGTAGGGCCACCACCTCTTTAGGGAAGATGTCCATAAACTCACCGAAAATCCCCGAGACTTCCACCATTTCTGTATTCGCCAACTCCACTGACAGTTCATCTAACAAGGAAAGGAGGGTCTCCACTTTCCGGTTACCTTCCTGGTAACCCCGCTCTCCGATTAAAGTCACATGTCGGCTGCCTGGGTCTGAAAACACAACCCTTATTCGGAAACAATCAATGATGGCACACACTGAGAACAGCCAGTCGATGCCTAGAATGACGTCGTATGGTTGCATTTGTAGTAAAATAAGATCTCCACTGGATTGGTGTCGCCCCAACATCAACCTACATCCTCGGAAAACATGAGACAAGCTGGTCTGACCTTCTAATGGCGTACTCAAAACTAGGGGTACGGAAAGCGTCTCTATGTCTAGGCCCAAGGCATGGGCTAGACTGGGTGAAAAAAGGAGTGTGAAGCCCCTGAATCAAACAAGGCATAAGCAAGGGTACTAAACAAGCTGATCGTACCTCGAATGACTTCTGGCTCTGCTGGAACTACTGCCTCTGCGGCGTGAATCTGCCCACGCCCAGTTTCTCTACCTCTCGGCTGTTGGCCGCCTCCCCGACCACGCCTTGGTTGAGGTCCCTGAGGAGCAACCTGAGGTTGGCCTCCTCCTGCAATGTCTACCCTTGGAGGATCGGGAGTTTGCTGCCTCTGTTTCTACTGCTGGAAGGGCCTGGATAGAAACTATTGTGGCTGAGGCGGGTGTTGTACTGGTCCACCTCCACTGTATTGTACTCGGTCTGGGCACTAGTTCCGAAGGTGCCCATGGCTACCACAGATGAAACACCTCGGTCCCAGGCTCAAAGGAAAAGGGCGAGGACCGAGAGATCAGAACTGAAACTGATGAGGCATGCTCCATACTGGTCGGAACCTAGAGGGCCCTGATACTGGAGGCCTGCTGCTAACGGCTTTCCCCTTTGACGATCCCAACTGGATTCCTTCTCGCAACACACCTCCCAGCGTGGGCATCCTTTCCACCACTTCAGCCTTCTTTTGGACTTCCAAGTATGTCGGTAGGGTGAAGGGAGTAACAGGATACTGGAGAGAAGGATGAAGTGCATCCTCCAAAAGTCTCGCCCGAGACTCCTCATCTAGAAAGAGGTCGGGAGCAAAGCGAAGGAGATCCTTGAACTTGATCCCCAACTCTCTCGCTGACATACTACCCTTCTTGAGGGAGAGTAGTTTCTGCCTCTTCTCAACCTTCATCATGGAAGAGAGGAATTCCACTCGGAACTCCTTCTCGAATTCAGTCCACGTGACCTCAGCCTCCCTCTTCTCCCCAAGATAAAGCGTCCACCACTGATGCACTGCTCCACGCATCTGGCTCACAGCCAGAGGAACCTAGTACTCTGTCAGAGCCTGGATCAAGCTGAAAGATATCACTAGCTCCTCTAGCCAGCTCTCTATCTCCATGTCTGAGATGTTTCCCTCATACTTCCCGAGAGTCTTCCGCTGAAAGGCTCGAACCATCTTCTGCCACTGGTCGTCCTCCTCCTCTCGGTCAGGCCTTTTTTGTTCAGCCAAGTCAACCTTCTAGTCCTCCATTTCTTGCACTACTCGTGGTCATCTCCCAGGTACCATAGCTGTAAGGTAAACAAGTAATGCCTAAGCCCGAGTAGTGTAGAATATTGTTCTTAAATTTGCTTAGACTCCTTATTCATTTTAAATCCCCAAAATGCCCCAGAAACACAAGAAAACAAGTCATTATGATGTATATACCTTTCCAAGAGTCTCTACCCTGCAATCAGTGTGGCATCACTTGGCCATTCGGTAGGTCCAGAGTCCTTGAATTGGATCACGGGGGGGCCCTAAAATCCCATTTCCAAGCTGGTCTTCTCTGGCCTATTTCACGCTCCAAGATCACCTGACACTGTTTCCCTACCATCCCATGCAATACTCACTATTCCTAACTCCAGAACCCATCCTATCTCTCAACCCCCATGCCTCTGATACCATTATTTCATGACCCCCTCCCACCAAAGATTCCCCTCCTGACCTGGAAATGGTGAAAGGGAGATAACGACCCCTGAGTCCCACCTCTAGTAGGCCCCGGAGTGGCGACTAGAACCAAGGGTATGAGTTTTCACAATTATGGGAGGCGTTACCCTTTTTATTAATTAAGATCAGGAAATAAGATGAGTCAAACACCAAAAGAAAAGGGAACAAGTAAATAAAAATAAACCCAAAACCAAGCCCATATGCATGTTTTATACATTACTGAAACAAAAGTACAAGTATAAAAAAAAGATCCAAAGCACGATACCAAGAAAGGAAAGAAAAAACTACAACCAGAAAAATTCCAACGCCCAACTAGCAAGGTCCCACACGGTCCCTAAAGTCCTCCTGAAAACCTGAAAGTAAACGTAGGGTGAGCATACAAGTATAATCAGTAGGGAAACCTAAAGCTCTCGTTCACAGGTGGGGAGACATCCTAATGTCCCATGAGAAAACAAAAGGAACCAAATCCTAGCAAGGAATCTATCCACCCAACCTTACAAGCCAAACTCACCAAATATCGCAAGTCAATAGAGTAGTATAGTAATATTATCAAATTATAGGTACCTCGAACCACCTTCCCACTGAATACTTCTTAATCCCTCATTCCTAACGCTCTGATGCTTCCCCCTCTTCCTGATTTAGTGCCACAACTTGGCCATACAAAGCTCATAGTATCCCGCTGGCACACAATCCACAGCTATAACCACAGCTCATCCCGCATTCCACCGGCACTCAATCCTCAGCCATAACCATGCCTCATCTTGAAGAATCTTGGGAAACATCTGTCATAACATGCCCGAAGGATATTGGGCTATAGAACCTGGAAGAGGGAGCACAGGGAAGAACAATAACCAGCTATCCATTGGATGTTTGGGAATATCACCCCCTCGTCCCACGAGTGTTCAGCATGTGGTGTTATACATGGGTGGGGTGTGTAAAGAAACATAAAATGTACATATTTATATAATTATATCAACCACTCAACCCATCCTGAGGATTCTACACAAAAGATCTGAGCACATGTCTTGAAACTACTACAACGAAAGTATGCACACAATGAACGACCCCAAACCCCATTAAGATTTTCTTGTTTCAGCAGTTTTAGTTTATCAGTTACTTAACTACCGAGAAACTAACTACAACCAACCAAGATCAAACATTCTTAAAACATATCCCTTCCAACCACAAATAAGGTTAGGGAAAACACAAGCAACACAAAACCATTTTCTTTTATCAGCCAATCAATTCTGTTGATTTTCCGTATTTAATCAACAACCATTCCCCACAGTTCATTATTTAAATCTTCCACTTTTATTCATATTCACAACCCATCCTGGTATCCCTACTACCAACCACCACAACCACAAACACCTCAGAAACAAAACCCGTACCGCATCATTATCCCTTCAATACCATTCACCGCAGATCTGATACCCGTCACAACCATATGATACACGCCAACCCACAACCAAGCCAACCGCAGCCCCGCTACTCACCAATTCCACAACTACCCACGAAACACCCCTTCACATAATTAAACCCCAACCATACCCACAAAATTAATTAATTCATTTAATTTAATCGGGGTGATCATACAAGGGTTCCAGGTATTCATTTAATCATCCAATTTTACATGATTAACCAATTTCCACTATCTATGAATTCCATCCATGAAATAATCTAGAAAAATAAGGAAACATCTAATGGTGCAAGCAAAGGCCCCCAATAACCGTGATTTTCAGTAGGCATAAGACCATTCAATTTACAACATGATCAAAGGAGAATCATTGATGAAAATAAAACAACAATACCAACAAAAATCTCCCCAAACTCGTTCTTTAACCAGTTATTATCTTTATTTACCGGTTCAATTGTATATCATAAAACAAGAGGCTACCCACCCCACATTATTTACAAAAATGAGAGAGATATAAAGGTAAGATCCCTACCTCAATGTTTTTTGACGAAACCATGACGGTCGAAGAACGCTCAAGAAACTGGGTCGATTCTCCATGAATCCTCTTTAGATATCCTCTCCTAACACAACCGAGGCCAAACCTCATCATATTCGACATCCACACACTTAGATCTACCCATAACGGGCATAGATCTAAGAAACCGAGAGAAGAGGAGGAGTAGATCTAAGTAGATCTAGGAAAGAAAGCAAAACTTATCACATACCTCAAGAAACCGGCTTCGATTCGCCAAGAAAATCCTCTAGTTCACCTCTAAAATTCTTGGGAGAGGTTCTTATACCTCCAAGGAAGGGTAATCCCAAGTTATGGTCACTTAGGGGCTTAAACGAACCATTTATAGGCAAAAGAGTTCAGATCCACAATTTTAGGATCTAACTTTAAGTGCTCGCAGGGTTAGTCCGCACGGTTTAACAAACTATGTGCTAACCGTGTGTTAGCTTCTGCCTCTCCAAACACTCCTCACATGGTTATTCTGCATGGTTAGCCAAATTGTGTGCTAACCGTGCATTAGCCACTGCCTCCAACACCAACCTTTCACAGTTTGGCCGCACGGTTTACCCAAACTGTGCGCCAACTGTGTGAAATCTATTTCCCTTTAGATTTCCTTAAAATTCCACCCAAATTTACCCCCAAGTCACCTTGACCTCCCAGCACACCTCCAGCACCACATTTCACAAAAGAATGTACCAGAGAGGTCCAGGTCATTACATATCATGATTTTGATGTGGTAAATTTGTGAAAATTTCAATATGGTGTCCAAGAAGATATAATGATGAAGGAGCTAAAGAATAAGTCATACAAAATCCTCAAAACAAAATTTTCTCTCAAAAGAGACTTAAAATCATGAGATTCTATTAGAAATAAGTTTCAAAGAAATATCTTTATAATAAAAGAATAATATGATGATTAACATTACCTATAGGATGTTAAAATAAAATTTAAGTTGGATATAGAATATTCCATGATGGAAACCATTGAAAAGGAAAAATCTTAAAGTGAAAAAAGAAATTTACTTGAAGTTATAGTTGATCTAATAGTGTAACTTCAAGGAGATATTACGGGGATCGATCTTCAAATAAAAAAATAAAAATATTGGAATCCTTATGAAAGAATATAATGAAAATTTGGATTAAATCAAAGATAAAATTGACTGAAAATAAAAATAACTAGATGATCAGTCTGTCAGTTGTGTAAAATTAAAACAAGTTTTGAATTTCAATTTAAAGATTATAGAATGGGAAAAGGTGATTGATGACCTTAGTACATAATTAATGGAGTGAAAAGAGAGAATTTAATCCCTTTAAGAATATGTTATTACATGGATAAATAAATTTCAACCTGAAATGAAATCAATAGATTCAAAGAAAAGGTTTCATTTTGTAAAATTATCTAATTAGGAATTGTTGAAAAGAGATAAATAAGGTCAAAAAGTTATTAAGAAAATTATGAATGAAAAAAGACTTATTTTTTAACACCCTAATATTTTATTATATATTTTCTTTCAACTAAATGCTATTTTTAATATATTTCTTCACATACAACACCAAACCAAAATGAATCATGATAAATTTTATTCAGATAAAATTAAAAGAAGTAAATATAACTCTTAGGAATTAGTTGTTAACTTGGTATGTATAAATAGAGGTAACCTCATTATAAAATATATGTTGAAATAAAAATAAAATTAATTTTTAATACAAATTCAATTATAGTGGCTAAAAAACTAATATGATCATTATATTCTTAAAAATGTATTTTATAGAAAATTAATTTTCATATGTTATACATTTTTACTTTAAGAAATTAAATATAGTTCAATAAATATAAAATAAATTTATTATATAAATTATATATTAACACTAATTAGTAATTTGTAAGAAATAATAATTAGGATAATTAATATTTAAAATGTCATTTTCCTATAAAAAGGATATTTTCATTATATTTTATATTTCCATTTAAAAATTAAATTCCTAAATTTTAGATTTTTAATTTTTTAAAACTTTGTAATTTTTTGGATTCAATATGAAAATATTATCTTCGGATGAAATTTTAAGATTTTTCTAAAAATGTTGATTTTTAGGTGAATAGTGAAAAATACTATTTATACAAATATCGTGACTTTTATGAAAAAATTAAGATTAAAACATGGCTTAAAAAATATAAGAATTTTTTTATAATAAAATGTGGATTTAATAAGTAAAATTATTCATTTAAAATATTATATTTAATTTATAAACCTATGATTAACATTTTAGAAGCTAAGAAATATTTTTTTTAAAACTATTTTTTTATGCTATACAATTTTTTTAGAATTAATTTTTATAAAATTTAGGGATTTAATATTATAAAATTATTTTAATATATTTAATAATAATATAAAAATTATATAATAAAGAAAATTTTATTTTTAGTTATAAAAATAAGTTACAAAGGTAAAAAATGTTATTGAGGTAAAAGTTAATTTTAATAAAAAAAAAGTTAAAACTCATGAGAAAAAAGGAAAAAATCACTCAAAACTTTTCTCCAAAAGAATTTTTGAGAGTATTATCAACCCATACCCACCCTATCTCCATTAATTTACAATTTTTGAGAAGATTTCCTTGAATGTTTACATATCCGTTAATATTATTATAAATATGCCACTCTCCTCGCTTATAAAAGGAGATTCCATTACCCCTTAATTTGTTAAGAATTATCATAAGAAGCTTTTCACCAATCTAATCTTCTTGAATCATAACTAAAACTCTCATTGAATGAAATTTTAACTTTATAAATCATTATAAATCATATATTAGGATAAATTGAATAATATAAGAGTTATTAACTTGGTATAAAAACTGGTGATCAACATCAAAATTTTAAATCATACGTGAAACAATCAAAACCGCTAAAATATCATGATGAAAATAAACTATAACTAATTAATAAATGTATAATAAATTATTATAATTGAAAACTATATATGGTATTATATATTAATAAGGTTATGAAATAGTTTATTAAGATGGTTATGTTTATTATACATGAGTTTAAATCTATTTCATGGAAGTCAAGAGTTAAGGTAAAGGTTTTTTCTCAATATCAATCCCTTAAGAGATGTTTTGTATTTTTCACCTATGTTCTATTATATTGTATGTATAATGAATCTTTTAAATATTGTTACATGATTAAATCATTAATTTATGGTATTTTAACTTCCATTTCAATACAACTCTCTCAATATGTTTTTCAATCAAGTGTTATAAAATTTGTAAGAGTTTCTAATGTCACTTTTCTTTAATTGAGACATACGTTATATTGAGCACTTGATTTATTTTGTGAGGTGTATATACTACCCTATGGATAAATTTTATCATAATATTAATTAAATTAAATTGATTTAAAATTCATTAAAAATATATATCTTTCAATGGCTTCGAATTCAATGGGTATCAATGTAGTAAGGGATTTACTAACTCAAAATTTGTTCTTTGAGTTACAATCATTCTTCTTGAACTATTTTCTTATAAGTTATGAACTATCTAACCTATTATTAAATTATATTAGACTTCATATCATGTTTTTTATTATACTTATTTCTCATGAACTCTTTTTAAATTGTTTGTTACTTCAATTCTTCTTTATTGGTAGACTTCTACCTTTATAAAAATACAATTTTGTTAACAATAATTCTCATCCTATTTTGTGATTTTGTCTCCTCCATATCCACATTATTTATTTAAAAATTATTATATTTCTTATTTTGAAACCCCAAATAAATATTATATCATATTATATTCTTATTTCGCTTTACCTATTTTCAAAATAAATTTTTATTATCCTTTTTATGATATGGTTTTTCAGTAAATGTATTTTAAAAATATTAAAAAGGATTTACCTTTAATGTTTGTATTTTTATCTTCTATTTCACATTTACTCTAGGTAAATCTTATATATTGTAAAGGATCCATTACTGGGATTTCTTTTTAAAAAAATCATGTTACAATTTTCAAAATTATTTTTGAAATTGTCTCATAACTTCATCTCTTTATAATAATGTTAATAAATGTTTTCTAAATACATTTTTTATAATTTACCTTCCATTTTATACTATATATATAAAATTTATATGTCCTTTGGAGTTATAATTCATGAAATACCCTCTAAATTACCATATTAAATACCCCTTTTAGGTAATTTAATTTTTGTATCACTTGCTCAAATTCTCTTTGTCTACTTTATATGATACCATTTGAAATGTTATGAAACCCACCCTCTTTTAATAGGATATTCATGGTATAAAATATGATTTATTTTATATAGAACACCTATTTTTGGATGAACATTATGTGATGGGTGGGGTCGTATCCCACCCTCTAAATCATTGGATAAATTTTTATGTCTCGTGTGACAATGATGCTATGTGCGGACATTTTTTTGTTTCATGACATTAACCATGTATTTTTTTTCACAACATGAATCATGGACATTTTTTTCATAGCATGAAGTGTGGATATTTTTTTATTCACAATATGAAGCATGGAAATTTTTTTATTCACAAAATTATGTGTTGATATTTTTTGTTGATAATATAATGTATAGGATTGATTGAATTTTTTCACAGTGTTATGATTTCCCTATTCTTATGTTTGTTCCATAATTACTTATTATTATATATTTTAATGTCATACCACATTATATGTTATATTCTTATGTTATATTCCATAGATCATGTTTATCACCTAATGTTTCTACACTCTTATGACATGATATATTTTTTATCATTTGATATTACATTTTTTTATCTTGACTTATGGATAACTCTTGTGAATCCTTTATCTTTTTAATAATATATTTCCCCCATGTTAATTTTTATCATGTTATTATTCCCTAAAACTTTAAGACCCATTGATATGTTTTCCCCTTACATATCATTTAAGCTCACCACTTTCTTATGTTTTCCTTTCCCTGAGTTATGAAAATGAGTATAACTTAGAAGATGTCTATAAGTGGGTCTAATGTGATTATATTATAGAGAAATGGTCAAAATTATTTTTAAATAAGTTTTTTATGTAGATAGTCCATAAAGGAACTAAACCTTCAGTTCTTGGGATTATGTATTAATTGTGAGGTGTAATGTTTAACTTATGGAAATGATGTAAACTAAGTATAGTTTTATATTTGTTCATCTCACTTGGTATCAAATAATATGTGTAACATATGTTTTTTTATAAATAGATCTATGAGTGTGGTTTGGGGGTTTGTTAGTTGGTATCATAATAAGGATTAGTTATTTTTAAGGATTAGGACTATAGAACCATATTCAAACCCATATGGATAATTATAAGTATAGGATAACATTCTGAAATTTTGGTAAAGTGGAGATTATATGGGTTCCTAATAATGAAATCCATTTATATATAAAAACAAGTGGATTTAGGCTTTGAAACATATTCACATAGGGGTAACAACCATGAAACTTTTGGTTGGTTATTAACATGATCTTCACCTAACTCGTGAAAAATTGGCCTAATTGTATACATGGTTTAACACTTTTGGGGATCTGAATTTGTTATTCACATGTTATTTATGAATCATTTTAAGGTATTTGAATATATTTAGGTTAAATAACCTAATAATAATATTATTAGGGATAACTTAGGTTAAAATGGAGGATTTATAGGTTAATCCAATAATATCCAAGTTGAACTAAAAGTATCATTATTTGAAATGAAGGTGTCATAGGAGAATACGTATTAGGATTTAGTTTTCATATTCTTGTGATCATTTACTCAAATTTTATTTCATATTATCATAACCATTTTGGTTTTATTATTTGATCAAAACTAAGATCATGAAAATAAATATATGAAATTTATGTCCCTAGAAACTCCTATTACCAACTAAGGAAGCATATTTGGTATAAAATGTTGAGATAAAGTAAAATTTCAATACCTTACTATTATATTGGAAATGATTAATCTCCTAGTATCTATGATTTTGAGGTTGATATCTCAGTGGAAAATATATCTTGAGTTTCTTATAGATCCCAAATCTTATTTCATTAGTGAAAAATAATTAAAATTGTGAGTATTCAATTTATTTAATGGGTAGAATATAGATCCCTAATATTTTAGCATATATTTACATTGAATTAAATTTAATTTTGAATATATTTCTTTACGCATAACACCGAACCAAAAAAATGGGAAACACTTTATTAAGATAAAATATAAGAAGTAAATAAAACCAATATAATGTAGTTAATAATTTTGTGGGTAAAAATATAGGAAACTAAATTATAAAATATATGAAAAAATAAAAAAATAATAATACCAATTCATTTATAAAATGTAATTAGTGTGACTAAATAACTAATATGGTCATTTTATGCTTAAAATGTATTTCACTTAAAAAAAATTCATGTACTACGATTTTCTATTTTAAGAGATTAAATACGGTTAAATAACAATAAAATATATTTTTGATATGAATAATATATTAACAATAATAAGTAATTTATTGGAAATAATAATAAATATTAATAATAATTAAAATTTATTTTTCTAGAAAAAAATAGTTTTTCATTATCTTTTATATTTCCATTTAAAAGTTAAATTCAAAAAAATAGAATTTTAATATGAAAAAATAAAATTAAAATTTTGTATTAATCATGATAACATTATATTGTGATAAAAAATTATATTTTTTAGAAAAGATAATTTTTTTAGTTGAATAGAAAAAATTACCTCTTTTAAAAATAGCATGACTTTTTTGACATCATTGGGATATAAACATGCCTTAAAATCCATGAAAAAAATTTAATAATAAAATGTTTATTTAATAAGTAAAATTATACATTTTAAATATTATATTTATCTTATTAACCTATAATTAAGAATTTATAACTTAATAAATATTTTTTTCTAAAAAATTGTTTTTATACATTATAGACTTATTATTTTAGAATTAATTTTTATCAATTTTATATATTTAAAATTATAAAATTATTTCCATATTTGGAATAATAATATAAAAATTATATAATAAGTTTAATTTTATTTTTAGTTATAAATTTAAGTTACTAAGGTTTAAAAAAGTTGTTGTGGTGAAAGTTATTTTTGGTAAAAAGTTAAAACTATATAGAAAATTAATATAATAACAAGAAACTTTTTAAAAATTAGTTTTTGAGAGGAGGATCAACCCATAATAATATCCTATCCATTTTTTCCACTTTTGGATCCACTTTCCTTGAATAGTGACTTTGTCTTGTTATATTATTACAAAAAGGCCACTCTCCTCAATTATAAAAGGAGACTTCCACCAATCCTTTTACATTAACTCTAAAATTAAAATTAAACTTAAACCTACACATTTTTCAATTACTATATATCCATATACTATGTTTTAAATCCCATTTATCCAAGTCAAATCCCAAAATCCTCCATTTAGAAGAGGTCATTCAAAAGAAGGCTCAAATTATCAACGAGAGTATTAATCACATCTTTACTTTTTTTCTTCTATATCCCCCACCCAAATCTATTTAACCCATTATAATATAATGTAATAAATATTTTTAATATAATTAAATTTTATTATCTTAATTTTATAACCATAATCTACCCTTCCCCTTGTCAAAATGGGAACTCCATTCATGTGTACATGCAAACTAACATCTCCCTAAAGAAACATATTTTTTTCATAAATGTATTCTATGGATGATTTTAAAAGGTTATTTATAAATAAAAAACTAAATTTATAACATTTTATTATTATGAAAATATAAACCATTTTTGACTTGTCTCCTATTATATGTTAAACAAAAAAATTGTTTCTTTGTACATGAGGACTACCACCTCCATTGAATGACATATTTCATTTTTCACCACCACCATAATTGGATGACTCTAAGAGTTTTTATAATGAATTAAAAAAATTATAAAATTTATTAGATTCTTGAAATATAAAATTTTCATTATGTAAATAATATTAGTAAAAAGTGATCATTATAAAATTAACCGCGTAAAATGAGCATACCAAGATAAAAATCGATTTATTCTTTATAAGTAATAAATTCATTTTAACATATATTATTCTTATAAATATTAAAAATCATGGTTAATCACCTTAATAGCATCTAAATAATTTCATTATACTTATATAATAATGATATTATAATAAAATAATCACTTCCATAACTATACTCAAATATAGATTATAACATGTTCTGGTTTGGGTCGATTTAACCACCTTCATAAACAATGATATTAGTTTATATCATGGATAGTTATAAATAATTAATTACTATTAATATTATACATTAATGAGTAAAAAATTTTTGTATGGTTTTATAAAGTTAATATTATTATTTAAACTCATTATTAATAAATCTCTTTTATTCATTAAGAATTATAAAAACAAGCTCCTCACCAATTTCTTCGTAATAAATCATAAATAAAACTCTAAATGAATGAAATTATAACTTTATAAATCATTATAAATCATATTTTCAGGTAAATTTTATAATCTAAGAGTGAGTAAATTAGTATAAAAAATGATGATCGACATTAGCATTTTAGAGCATGCATGAAAAAAATCAAAACTGCAAATATTTGATGATGAAAATAAATAGTAAATATTTAATAAATATATAATAAATTATTATAATTTATGAGTATATAAGGTATTATATATTAATAAGTTTATTAAATGTATTATTAATATTTTTATGTTTATTAAACAGGAGGTTAAAACACTTTCACAAAAAATCAGGAGTTAAGGTAAGATTTTCATCTCAATTTCAATTCCTTGTAACATGTTTTATATTATGAACTTATTTTATTTTATATAGTTTTTATAACTCTTTTAAAATAATATATCACAATTCACTCTTTGATTTATGGTATTTTATTTTCATTTCGTTTTCCCTCTCTTGAATTTTTTTGAATCAAATTTAAGAAAAGTTCTAAGGGTTTTTTATCACACTTTTATTCCGTTGAGACATATTACATATTCACCACTTGATTTATTTTTTATGGTGTATATAATACCATATGGATACCTTTTATAATGTTATTCATTAAATTAAAGGGATTTAACAATTCATGTATATTTATTTCTTTCAAGGTATATTGAATCAATGGGTACCAATGTCGTAAGAGTTTTTGTTATATCAATGTATGTTCTTTGAGTTATAATGATTATTCTTAAAATATATTATTATAAGATGGGTAATATATACCATATGATTGAATAATATTTAAATTCAACTATTTTTTATAGTTATTTATACTTATTTCTCATAAACTCCTTTTTTATTATTTTTTACTTCAATTCATCTTCATTGATGGACTTTTTCCTTCATTAAAATACAACATTATTAAGAATATTTCTCATCATATTTTATTAATATTTCTTCTTCATGTGAATAATTATTCCTTATAAAAAATTATTTGATTTCTCATTTTGAAACACAAATTTATAATATCTAATTTTTTTTACTCTTAAACTCTTCAAAATAAAGTTTTATTATCCTTTTTATGATGTGGGTTTTTAATAAAGGTATTTAAAAATATTAAAAGGGGTTTTCTTTTAATGTTCATATTTTTATCTTCTAATCTATATTTAATATTGATAAAAAAAATTACATTTCAAGGTTCCATTATTTAATTTTATTTAAAATATTTTTATAAAAAAAATCAGGTTACCTTCTTGAAAATTATTTTTGAAAGTGTCTTATAACTTCATCTCTTTATGATAACATTAATAAATGTTTTCAAAAAATTATTTTTATGATTTGGATTCAATATTCCTCTATATATCCAAAAGTTCTATCATCATGGGTGTTATTATTCATGAAATATCCTCTCAATACCCATATAAGATACCCATTTTGGGTAATTGAATGTTGGTATCACTTGATTGAATTCTTAATGTCCTATTTATGTGATATAATTTAAAATATTAGAAAACCCACCTTCTTTCCATTGGATATTTATTCTATGATATATGATTGATTTTATTTGTCACACATGTGTATGTATGATAATTATATGATATTTGGGGTCCTATACTTCCCTCTAAATCATTGGATAAATTTTTATGTCTCATGAGATAATGATGTTATGTATAGACATTTTTTTTATTCATGACATGAAGAATAGAGATTTTGTTTGTTCTCTGCATGAAGAGTGTACATTTTGTTTATTCATGTAATGAAGTGTGGGTATATTCTTTTCATAACATGATTCATGGACATTTTGTTTGTATGTAACTTAACTTGTGGTATTGCTTTAATTTTTCATAATGTTATGATTTTCATATAATTATGTTTAGTCCATTATGACATATTATACTATGTTTAAATGACATTACACATTCTTTAGAATATAATTATATTATACTCCATGCATCGTGTTTATTGTATCATGTTTCTCCACTCTTATTACATGGTATATGTTTGATCATTTGAGATTACATGTCTTATATATTGACATGTGGACCACAATTATGAATCCTTGATCCTTTTAAAAAGATATTTATCTCATTATAATGTTTCTAATTTTATTATACTCTAACACTTTATGACTCAATAATAAGTTTTACCTTATTGAAAATTTGATCTCACCCATTTATTATGTTTTCCTTTCTCTAGGTTATAAAGATAAGTATAACATAAGAGTTGTTTAAAAGGTGATCTAGTGTGGTTCGATCAGGGATAAACCTTCACAAGTATTGTAAAATAAGTTTCTTATATATCTAGTACTCAAATACACTAAACCTTCCATTGATGGGATTGTTTGTTTATTATGTTATATAATGTTCAACTTATAGAAATGATGTACAATAAATATATGTTTATCTTAAATCGTCTAACTTGGTGTCATAGCCTATGTGTAAAGTATGTGTTTTTATCACTAACACTAAAACACCAGAAGCATAGATATAGATAGCTCCAAACAAAGGAAAACTTGGGTTTGGAAACAATCCTCAATCTTATAGGTTTAATAAACAACCTAGGAGATCTATGAATGTGGGGTACATGTGTAGGGATGAAATATAGAGGATATTTCCTCTTGTGAAGTGACAATTATGGGGATTTCTTGGCCAAATCATATTATATTGTAAATAAAAAAGGATCTACTTTAATATAATTATACATGTAACTTGGAAAAAAATATTGATACCATATCCTTCAGCTCATAAAAGAAATTATTTTTATGTATATTTTTTTCATTATTTTAATTTTGGACATAAAGATTTAGATTGAAGGAAAATAATAATTGGAGGTTTCCACCATGGAAGATAAATAAAAACAAATTCTAAATAATATTACTAGATTGAATTAAAAAATAAATACTATCTATTAGAAGAAAAATATGAGTGTGGTTATACTACCAATGGTGAATAAAAAGAGGAGAGGATATCTTATTTCTTTACTCAATCAAGAATCTCATTGAAGTAAATGAAAAAAAAAGGAGAATGATAATCTATATTAAATCACTCATAAATATAAAAATAAAAATAGCACATGCATCCTTGATAGTGGTTTTTCATACCATAAGATAATAAATATAAACCTCCTAAAAACATAAATAGAAGGGTTGATGAAATGGGATGGTTTGGAAATGATTGTTATTTGAAGTTCAAAACTAGTGGAAATACCACATTAGATGTATATGAGTTAAAAGAGACAGAATTTCTATATGTGTATGGCTTGAGACATAACCTCTTGAATGTGATACAAATATTTGGAATTGGTCTTGAGGTTACATTTAACCAAATGGGTTCTTAATCAAAGTAATGTTTATTAACTCACTCATAAAAGGATATAGGATATATGATACTCTATACCATGTGAATAGTAAATAAAACACTTTTCTCTTAACTATTGAAGATTATAACAACTTTTGGAACTGGATAATTAGTCACATTTACCAACAGATCATGGAGAACTTATCAATGAAAAAAATAATTCATTCTCCTAATCTGAAGTAAGATCGTGAAAAGGGAATTCAATCTCATTGATTTGGTTTACACAAGATTCTTGGTCTAATGAATTTACATATCAAAAACTAAGAGAGTTATTTCATTATGTTTATTGATGTTTATAGTATAATGGTATTTTCTTTATTAATGCATAGAAAAAGATAAGTAACAAATTGCATGAAGAGGGTTTAAAGGATAGTTAAAAACGAGACTAGGTGTACTGTACAAATATTGTGATCTAATAATAGAAAATAATACAAATATTTTGAAATATAAAATTACCTTGAGAAACATGGAATTAAACATTAGGTTTATTTGGTAAGAACTCCATGAAAAATGGAGTTATATAATGACAAAATCAAAAGTTTAATAATATATCTAAAACATTAATCATTAAGAGTGGTGTATATCGTTTAGAAAGAGAGAGTGAAAGTTATGGTGTATACTTATAATTGGGTGATTATAATCTCAAGGGAGGATAGGAAACCCCATGAAATATGGAATGGAAAGAACTCTCTCTGAAGAATTTTTGAGTCTATGTAATCTGATGATAAATTGGGAATAAATAAGTTAAACAAATAAAGTATGGAGATGTAACATGGGAAGGAGTGTTTTTAGGCTACTCAACTAAAATTAAGGCCTATAAATTTTTTATCAAAATGATTTATAATATTTTAGAATGTGATAATTTCAAATTCATTTAGAATAAATATAATAAGAATTATAGAAACTCAAAATTTCATGAATTGTGTGAATAAGAGGATAAAGTTGATACAAATCTTAAGGTTTTTCAATATTACCCAAATTATGAAGATTCTGGGGATAAAATAGTAGTGGAATCCATTACTAAATAAATACAGTCATCCACACAATGAGAAATGAAAATAGTGGAAGTTGATCTATCTAATATAATTGGATAAAACAAATTTCCAACACAAATATGAAGGATAATGAATGTAGATCATGGTACTCTATTACCTATAGTAGAACCAAATTTATTTGAAGAATTATTAATAGTTGATTCCTGGATTAGGGATATAAATGAATAATTAGATCAAATTGATAAGAACCAAACTTTATAACTTATGAAGAACCATAAAAAATCACAATTTGAAAGTAAAAAGTGGGTCTTAAATAATAAATTCAATGAACATGGAATTGTGATCTGAAATAGGGATCACATAGTTTATAAAGTCTATAGAAAAATTAAAGGTTTGGATGATGAATAAACATATACACTGGTGGATTGACTTGATTCAATCAATATCTTCATGTATTTTATTATTTGAATAAGTTTTAAGATTTATCAGTTATAATGATATTCTTGAATGGTTTACTCTGAGAGGTGGTTTTCATTAAATAGTCAGTGGTCTTCTTGATTGGAAATTATAAAACCAAAGTGTGAAAATTAAATAAACAATAACCATAATAAAGTTATGGTTAGGTAGACATGTACTTGAAAAATATTTAATTCAAAATTGGTGGTTTTTATTAAAATCTTTATGTGAAAAAATATATGTAAGAACGGTTCATAGTGATGATCTACATGGATGACATAATTTTTTAGTGGAATTCGGAAGAAATATACAGAAGAAATTTTATAATATAATCAGTTCAAAAAATTTAAATATCTATGATTGGTGAACTCATATAATTTCTTGAGCTATAATTAGTTCAAAATAAAAGATACACTTTTATATACCAAGATAAGTATGAAAGAGAGAAAGTGAAGAAATTTTACAAGCATAATTCCAAACTAATGTCAAATATAGTTGTAGTTGTAACCAAGATCAAGAATCATGTTGATTGAAAACCTATAGATCTCACTTTATATGGGATAATAATTGGAATATAATTATATTTTACTGAAACATTAATTGATATTGTTTTTTTTCAATATGTTTGAGGCCCCATTTCAAAATTAATACCAAGGGGGTATCTCACAGTAGTTAACCAAATCATGAGGTACATCCAAGGTACTCCCAATTTTGGATTGCTATTTAATTTTGGAAAGAATGATGAATTATCATCATTTTATGATGTGGTCTATGTTAATGATATTGTGGATGAAATTCCATAAGTGGTGATGCATTCTATATCAGAAGTAAATGCATGGTATATTTGAGTTACAAGTTAGAAATCAATTCACTGAGTAAATCAGAATCAAAATCTATCTTAATAGATAATTCATGAACTCAACTTTGGTGGATAGATGAATAGTTACAGGTTATTGGTGAATAACTAAAGTAGAAAATGGTGATATTTTTGGATAATGGGAGTTTGATAAATGTCAAAAAAAATATCATATGATACTATCATACCAAACATTTTGAAATTTAATATCACTTTATCAAAGAAAATGTGGAGAAATGAGTGATAAAAATGGATCATGTTGGAGCTAATGAGCAAGTGGAAAACATTAGGACTAAGACACTTTCCACTCAAGTATTTGAGAACTATCAGTTAAACCTCAGTCTTTAACAACCTCCCTCAGCTTGAGGTGGTTAGGATTTTTCCCTCCCCCAATTTGAATCTAATTACTTATAGTTTTTTCTTAGTTATAAGGTTCCTTATCTTTGGGTTTATTAACAAAGGGGTATAATGACTATGATGTTGGTGAAATTCAATGGAAAATGATATATAATGACTATGTTTTTCCAACAAGTAGTTTCATAACTAATATTTACTCATCAAGAGAGATTACATTATATAAAATATGGGGTAAAATATGATCCATGGGAATAGATTAATGGTGTTTGATCAATCTTGAACACTGAGGGAGTTTTGGAATGAGGAATGTCATGATACCTAGGATAATCTCTTAAACTCTTTTTTCAACATCGGGAAGTACTCACATAGACTTAGAGTAATGGATGAGATATTTCATTATAATATATTAGAAGTAAATTGGATTTATGGAATTTTAATTTCACTTTGGATTTCCAAAAAACAAAACAGGAGAATTTTGGAACCATGGTGATCCTAGATGGATAATGATGTTTTATTTTTTATCATTACACTTATAATGGATATTGTTATAGTGATTTTTCCTTATAAAAAACTGATGTTGAAAAGGAAGTCTTGTGGGATTCAATAATTATATATGTTCATGTGGTTTTAAAGAAAATTAATTTTCTTAGATAGATTTTGGAAGTCTAAAAGTCAGTTGGAGAAATATCAAAGTTGATTTTGGTACAAATCCATGAGTTTCATTCTAGTCTAAGAAATTTCATTCTATTCAATTTTCCTTACACTATTCATGATTAATTCTAATTATGAGATTTGGTCTAGTAAATAATTAATCTAGTTGAGCATCATGTTGTTCTAGAATCATGCTAGTCAGAATATTCATGTTAATCAAGAATTGTGGGAGTAGAGTTGCATGAATGAAGTTCCATGAAAGTCGAAGTGTGAAGGGGAGAGAAAATAATAGGGTTTTCCTATAAATACTAGTTAATCACATCACTAGAAATTAGAAAAAAGATTTAAAGAATGATTAAATTCCCCCTATTTACATAAGGCTCATTTGAATATAGAAACTTTCATGAAATATACTTGAGAGAATATATCTCTAAGAAGAAAGATGAGTTAAAGTAGTTTAGTGAATAGAGGATGATTGATGTTAGTTACACAAAAAAATTCATAGATAGGGTAGATCCAAGGTACTTGGGTGTTCTTACCTTATCTAATGGATTTACATGAATAGAACTTTATTTAGCACACTTTTGTGAAGGAGGTTACATGAAAGGACTTAATCTAAGACCCATGACATAAAAATACATGAGGGAATGTACTTGAGTAAAATTTTCTTAATGAATCTAATAAAAATGAATTATTTAAGTCAAGTTTCATAGGTTTATGTTCTTGAGATATTTTATTACATTGTATAATCATACTCTGGTCTTCATGATGAAAAAGACGCACCATTTTCTTGATAAAATTTAAGCAATCCCAAATCAATAAATTGAGATGACATCAATATGAAGCAGTGATCTAAGGCATAAGCAGAAGTGATTTGGGGTAGGTAGTGTGATAATCCTTAAATCCAACTATAAATGAAGTGATAATGGAATAGAGTGACCATGATAAAAAAATGTATCCACCGAACTAGTGAATATTAGTGGATTCTAGTATATGGGAATAACACCATGTGTATGTTCATCATATTATCCATTAGTGGTAAACCAAATAAAATTATTCTATCTTAGTTTGGTTTATACATTTGTTATTATGGAGGATGTGCAACTAAATATTATATTTTTAATGAGTTTATACCAATATGTAGAGAAGATCTAACATTATGAGAGAAAAATTTAATGTCCTAATTCACCAATCCCATCTTGGAGTGTCAAAAGTTTCAAGAATGGGTGAGCAGATAAGTATACTTAGTAGGTTACACCCTAGAAATTATCATGTTGACATGATATAATAATAATAAAACCCTAATGAATAATTATTAAAAACTATAATTTATTATCCTTGGATAACTAATAAATGTATCTCACCAATGTTTACTCTCCAAATTCATATAAAAATATAATAGTATAGTAAAACATAAAAATATAAAAAATAATGTTCCCAGTAGAACAACTCTTCTATTTAATACACATTAATACATGATTTATTACATGATATTACCCTTAATACAACCCATAATATTAATAAGTTTATTTTATTTAGGAATTAGGTACATTACATAACAATTTAAAATAGAAAAAAACATCATCTTTATTGAAAACTTTCTTAATGTGTTCACACTTAAAACTCTATGGGATAACCTAGGGACATACTTAAGAAAGGGGTGAGCTATAAAGCCCAGTAAGAGAATAAACATGGAATAACATGAATAAAGTAATACATGGTATACAATAATAATATAAATGAGTAATAAAATGAATAAGAAATGTAAACATGAATAATGATATAGCATGATAATCATAAAGGCAACACGGGAAATGTGGAAACAAATTAAAACACTACAACATACACATAGTTCAAGGCTAACTTCCAATAAATCATGATAGAAAATGTCCCATAAAGGAATCAGGTCCACTCCATATCCCAACATTACATCTCATGAGACTAAACATTACCCAATGCATTGGAGTGCTATATAATTTTGGGTGCACCAGTCACTTTTATTTCTTTCTCGGGATTAAGTGTGCCACATAGATCATACAACATAGATTTCAATCATCATCATATTTTATTCCAAGATAAAGGAGTGTAGAATATATAAATTAATGTCCCAAGTCAAATAAGTATGTGTGTGTAAAGGTTAATAACCTTGATAGGAAATGGGTATGGTATTCACTACACAATTGTTTTTGCATGGAAAATCATGGTGAAATTTTAACAGCAAAACGGCGTCACTTAAAAATTTATAAAATTATTTGATGAGAGTAAAATTGGTCTATCATAATTTTTACATAAAATTTTCAGCAATAGTTGCCTATAAATACATTTCCCAACACTATTAATTAGAAATAGAAGGCATAAGATAATAAATAAACTGGAATAAAGAAAAGAAGGTGAGGATCCCTTACAAAATTTGGCAATTGTAATGGGTGTACGTAAGAGTTCATGGGGGGAATAATGAGAGTTAAATTGGTATAGTAACACATGGACATAAAAATGGTGTTAATAGGGTTTTATTAAAACATAACTAAACAACCATAAATTGAAAATCAGAAACATAACATAAAAGAGGTGCTTGAATAGAAATGATAAGAGAGGAGTTCCTTACTTGAGTGTGTGACACCAAATGCTTGGGAGGAGCTTATTGAGAGATTTTAGGAACCTTGGTAGGAATATAGAGAGGTAAGGGAAGATTAAAGAAATGATACAAGTATTTTTAGTGAAGATAAATTGGATATTGTGAGGGTTTATATAGAAAATGAGTGGGGATTTCTTAATTATTTCTCAAACATAGGTTTTGGACTCTATATAATAAAATAACTAAAACCAAATACCTTCCAATGGTTTTTTCCCACGGTTTATACAAAATGGGAGTGGTTTTTATTATTTTATAATTCCAATGTTTAAACATGATAAAATAATGCCCTTGATTATGTGAAGGTGAGTCATACTCTTGATTAAATTATTTTAAAACATTAAAATATATTATAAGTTTTGGGGGATTCATAATGGCCCTATAAAATAAATAAAATAAAAATTAAACCACTTTATTTTAAATTAAAAACATATATTTGGTCATGGATATGCTTTATATTATCTATTACATCACATTTTGGACATTATGATGTCATAATATGCAAAGTATATTTATACGATATTTAATTTTTACCCAAAAAGTTGATTGTCTTAGAAAATTGTAAAAAATTCACCATTGGATAATTTTGATGTATTGATAAAAAAATAATTTTCATTTTATCTAAATAATTTTCTAAATATTTTAATTTTCACTTTTAAAATAATAATCGATATTTATTGAGAAATGATGGGTTTTTTAAAAATAACAATTTTTGAACCCTTATAAAAATTACATTTGATTTCATCGAAATTATATAATAATTTATATTTAAAAAAATTATTAAAAATAATAATTTAATAAAATATTATTTATTTTGAAAAATCATTATTTAATCAAAATAAATTCTTTAATTAAATTTGAATACTACCCAAAATGATTTTTGTTTTATTGTATCAAAATATAATTTTATCAAAAAAATTAATTAATCATTTACAAAGTATAAACAATAAGAAATAATTATAATAATAATTTAAATTAAAATGAAATATAAAAACCCATAATATTATGGCTACTTTGTTTCTAGTCTTTGTTAAATTATTTATACCCTTAATTAACCTATTTTCCTTTTACTATGGTAATTAATATTTACTAAATTTACTATTCATATTGTATAAAAATTAAGTTGACCTTATTACCTAATATTAATTATGATAATTACAAATATGGAATACATTTGACAAAAATAAATTTGTAAAGGAGCAATAATTTAAATTAATATAAAACCCGCAAGCACGATGGAAGTCAGTTTTTTGAAAAATCCATTTTTCAAGGAAAACATGATTCATCTTTAACTACATAACCAAAAAAATCATTATATGGATTTAAATTCATAAATATTGATATGTAATCTAAATATTTAATTTAAATTATTTCTCATTAGTGGTTATTTTAATTAATTAAAAATAATAATCATTATAAATTTTAAAACAGTTTTTAGAAAAATTTTCTTTTTATAGAACACTTATGTTACCTTGAAATCAAATTAAAATAATACATGTACTTTAAAATTAATTCATTTATCAAATTAAATGATAATTTTACATAAAACGGTATTTTTCACTATTCACAGAAAAATCTATATTTTCATAAAAATCCCAATTTTTCACTCTAAGTTAATTTTTATATTATGATATATAAAAAAGAGTTAATATTATTAAATAACTTTTAAAAATTTTCTAGAAAATAATTATATAATTTATAAAAATTATTTTTTTAAGAAAACATATTTTTAAGAAAAAAAATACATTTCCAAAAATTATTTGATTATTTACTAAAAAAATTCAATATATTTAGAGAATATATACATTTTTGATAAATTTTTGAATCCTAATAGTATCCTAAAATTTAATGGAAAGGTTAAAATAGTCACATTTAAATGGTCATTGTTTGTTTGGGTTTGGTGTTGTGTATCACATAGGCTATCGAACAAAGTTTTCTCTTTTGAAAACTTGAGTCCTTACATTCTTCCCCCCATTTAATAAATTTCATCCTATGAATTTAAACTTGAAATTCATAAGAAATGTTTTGAAACTTGTGAATATATTTATTGACAACCCACATCATAAAAGGGGTTAAAAACATCATATTAGAAAGAGAAAAGGGAAGTAAGAAGGCAGTCACATAACTAGGTTTCCAAATAGGATAACATTAGTGGGAATTGGAAATATAGACATGGAATAGAAATATAACACCAAATAACTAATTGAGTATGATAGATAACATGGTCAAGATAAAGTTAATGACAAAAAAACTTAAATCTATGATGGATAAAATGACCATCAATTCATCAGAAATGATCATAATATGAAAAAATTTGTTATTCAACATTATTTCAATAGAGTTTAGAAATACCCTTTTCATCTAAACGAGGAAAATAATGAAATATTCTTTTTTATAAGAATAATTGACTTCCACTATAATAACATCTTTTTCTAAGAACTATGAGAACTCAAGATGGTTTTTTTGATTCCTGAAGCACTATAAAAAAATTCTAATAGACCACATAATACACCAAAGAATAACATGATATCCCTCCAGTCTTTACTAAATCAAATAATGGTTTTCATAAAGTGATATAATACCTTAACACATTAGTCTTCAAAATTCCACAAAAACCCCAAAGGTTTAACATTGATCATTCCTTAAATAAATAGCCATATATAGCACTAATAACCTCAAAATTAAATAGTTTTTTAACCACAACGGATGTCTCATACCATTATTCTTACACCTAAAAAAAAATTTAAGATAATTCATCTTATATAATCCTAATGTGAATATATTTCTCAACCCAAATAAAAAATCTCCCAAACTATGGTTAATCACATCAAAATGAGAAGATTTGTTCCTATAATATGTTTCCTAAAATATCATAGTAAACTTCTATAACATAAATATTCAAAACTTTCATCAGCACTTTTAAACATAATATAAGCCTTATACATATCATCCCAATAATATTTAGGTATGTCCTAACATCAATCACATATTAAGGGTTATCAAATCCTCAATCATGTGTTTTCTAAAATATCACTTTTACTGAATCATTTTTACAGCTTGTTGATTCCATTCAACATAAATTTCAAGTACTTAAAGAAAAAATAATACAGAAAAATCCTTAGATATTTCATGATTCTTATTTTTATAATTTCATTGATATACCACTTTTACAACATAAATATGAAATACCCCTATATAAAAACTTTAATATTTAAACTTCAATGATTTACATAGCATAACTCATTCCTTAAACCCAAAAATTTGAGATATATACAATTTATTGTAGTGAGATAATATCCATACTAAATAATATTCATCCTCCTCCTCATACTTTTATATAATCAAAGGGTGATTCATGGGATGAATAGTTAATTCCTTCTCCCAGCAATTTATATTAGCTTTATGAAAGGACAATCATTCCATAACTAGTATAACATAAAATTAAAATAAATAAAGACTAATAATATTTTAAAGAATAATATTTCCACTAACATCAACATGTTATACATAATTATAGATTTATATTTTGATGATCTCAAATCATTTTGTGTGGTAACTTGGTGTTCTTATAAAACTTATAAGAATTATAATTGGGTGTTAATTGAAATACAATATGAAATACACTACTATTGATTATAGGTTATGTGTATATTAATCATCATGATCCATCTCAGCATTGTACATTCCTTATTCCCTTGTTCTAGGAGATTTCTTAATGCTCATTATACTTATCAACCCTTAGAATAGAGTATTGGCGTGGATAATTCCAAACTTCTCTACATTTACGACATAAAATTGTATAATGCACCTTAGATTAAAATTTATTTTCATCCATAACATTATCCATTTTTTCATGAAAATACCTTACCTCACTTAAAACATCTCCCAGTACCTTTGTGACATTTCCCTTGGTGCTTCTTTTTGCATTTTTTACATGCAAGAAATTCAATTTTCTTCCCTTTATCAAATTAATCATATGAACTTTCTTGAGACTTAATTCTCCTATTATTTTATGTATTAGGATGATAAAATATTTTCTAGTTGTTAATTGTGATTTTTGATAGCTGGTTTGTCATAATCACAATATGTCTTACTTGAGCTCCCGACATGTTAGGCATCTCATTTGGGCAGTTATCGCATTTCCCATCATATTGGTTGTTGATAGGGTTCCCCCTATTTCTATCCATTGATTAGAATAAATTTAAAATTAGGGATGATTAATTTTAAACTACTAATCACATAAATGGGAACTCAAAAACATCAATGGGATAACTTATAAATGATATTTGTTTTCTTAAATTAATAATTTATAGTCTTCAATCTAAGTTATCCATTATCTATTACCTAATATATACTCTTATGGTAATTATTGTTCCCTTAATAATGTTTTGTAATTTGATTGTGAATTTACCAAATCATATCCCCCTGGAGTGTCAAATAAGGTGTGCAATAATGCCCATTATTGTGTAACAGGTTATGCTGAGTCAGGCCCGACGCACCTTGTTAGAGTTTTTACCCCTATGTGCATCTGTTCTAGAACCACGTCAACTTGTATTATATAGACAAGGGTGAATTTTCTTGATAAATAACTTACTCTATACTTACCTAAATTTATGGATGTTTTCTTATAGTTAGTCTTATCCCTAAGGATTTTTCTATAGTTTTCTAATCTTAATCCCAAAAATAATGAAACTTTCCCTTTGATACCAACTATAACAACCCTTCTCTTTATTACAAATTACTACATGATCTATTATATAATATTACACTTGATACAATTTATAATATTGAGAATCCTATTGTCTTTGGGAATTAGTTACATTACATAATAATTTAAAACTGGAAAAAACAACATCTTTATTGAAAACATCCTTAACATGCCCGCACTTAAAACTATATAGGATAACCTGGGGACATACATAATAAAGGGGTGATATATAAAGCCCGGTAATATAATAAACATGGAAAAATGTGGAGAAAGTAATAAGTTTTATAAAATAGTCATATAAATAGGGAATAAAGGGAATTAGAATCATAAACATGAACAATTATATAACATGATAATCATAAAGGTAACATGGTAAATGTGGCAACAACTTAAAACATTGCATTATAAAAATAGGACTAGTCTAACTACCAAGAAATCATAATGGAAAATGTAAAATAAAATAATAGGTTCACTCCATATCCCAACATGATTCCTCATGAGACTAAACATTACCCAATGCATTGGCACGCTATATAATTTTGGGCACACCCATCACTTTCATTTCATTCTCAGGCTTAAGTGTGCCACATAGATTATACAACATGGATTTATTCATCATCATATTTTATTCCATGATAAATGAGTGTAGAATTTATAAATTTAAGTCCCAAGTGAAATAATTATATGTGTTTAAAGTTTAATACCCTTGATATGAAATGGGTGTGGTGTATTCACTACATAATTATTTTGGCACGGAAAATCACAGTGAAATTTTGGCAGCATAATGGCATCACATAAAAATTAAAAAAATGAAATTATGAGAGAGTAATGGGTCTATAGTCATTTTTACATCAAATTTTCAGTAATAGGTACAAGTAAATACATGTACCATCATTAGGAATTTCAAATAAAAGTCAAAAGATAATATAGAAACTTGAATAAAGATGAGAAAGTGACAATCTCTTACTAAATTTCGGCATGGTAACGTGTGTGCGAAAGAGTTCATTGGGGGAATAATGAGACTGAAAGGGGTATATCATCACATGGAAATAAAAAATATAATACACGGGTTATAGGAAAACATAACCAAACAACCACAAAATTAAACTAATAAATTTAACATAAAAGAGGTGCTTGACTGTAATTGAGAAGGGAAGAGTCCCTTACTCGAGTGTGTGACACCAAATGGTTAGGATGCAATTTTTGAGAGATTGGGGGCACCTTGGGATGACTATATTTAGATTAGAGAAGATTAATTACATTATCCAAGGATTTTGAGGGAATATAAATGGTATCTTGTGTGGGTTTATATAAAAATGAGTGGGTATTTCTTTATTTTTTATCAAACCTAGGTTTTGGACTCTATAAAATTAAATATTCAAAACCAAAAATATTCTCATGGTATTTTCTAATGGATTCTTAAAAATTGTTGTGTTTTTAATTATTTTATAAGGCCAAATTGCTAACATAATAAAATAATTCCCTTGATTATGTGGAGGTGAGTCATACTCTTGATTAAATGATTTTAAAACCTTAAAATATTTTATAAGTTTTGGGGGATTTCTATTGGCCTTATAAAATAAATAAAATAAAAATTAAACAACTTTATTTTAAATTAAAAATATATATTTGGTGATGGATACACTTTATATTATCTATTACATCACTTTTTGGACATTATGACGTCATAATATGCAAAGTATATTTATACGGTGTTTAATTTTTACCAAAAAAGTTGATTGTCTTAGAAAATTATGAAAAATTCACCATTGGATAATTTTGATGTATTGATACAAAAATAATTTTCATTTTATCTAAATAGTTTTCTAAATATTTTAATTTTCACTTTTAAAATAATAATCGACATTTATTGAGAAATGATGGGTTTTTTTAAAATAACATTTTTTGAACCCTTATAAAAAATATATTTGATTTCATAGAAATTATATAATAATTTATATTTAAAAAATATATTAAATAATAATACTTTAATAAAATATTATTTATTAAAAAAATTCATTATTTAATCAAAATAAATTCCTTAATTAAATTTTAATACTACCCAAAACAATTTTTGTTTTATTGTATCAAAACATAATTTTTATCAAACAAATTAACTAATCATTTACAAAGTAAAAACAGTAAGAAATAATAATAATAATTTAAATGAAAATGAAATATAAATATTCATAATATTATGGCTCCTTTGTTTTTAGTCTTTGTTAAATTATTTATACCCTTAATTAACCTATTTTCCTTTTACTATGGTAATTAATATTTACTAAATTTACTATTCATATTTTATAAAAATTGAGTTGACCTTATTACCTAATATTAATTATGATAATTACAAATATGGAATAAATTTTACCAAAATAAATTTGTATAGGAGGAATAATTTAATTTAATATGAAACCTGCAAGCACGATGGAAGTCAGTTTTTTGAAAAATCCATTTTTCAAGGAAATCATTATTTATCTTTAACTAGATAACTAGTAAAATTCATTATATGGATTTAAATTCATAAATATTGATATGTAATCTAAATATTTAATTTAAATTGTTTCTCATTAGTGGTTATTTTAATTAATAATAAATGATAATCATTATAAATTTTAAAACAGTTTTCAGACAAATGTGATTTTTATGGAATGATTATGTTACCTTGAAATCAAATTAAAATAATAAATGTACTTTAAAATTAATTCACTTATCAAAGTAAATGATAATTTTACATAAAAACGGTATTTTTCACTATTCATTGAAAAATCTATATTTTCATAAAAATCCCAATTTTTCACTCTAAGTTAATTTTTATATTATGATGTAAAAAAGAGTTAATATTATTAAATAACTTTTATAAATTTTCTAGAAAATAATTATATAATTTATAAAAATTATTTTTTTAAGAAAACATATTTTGAAGAACAAAAATACATTTCCAAAAATTATTTGATTATTTACTAAAAAAATCAATATATTTATAAAATATATACATTTTTGATAAATTTTTTAATCCCACTAGTATCCTAAAATTTAATGGAAAGTTTAAAATAGTCACATTTGAATAGTCATTTTTTTTTGGGTTTAGTGTTGTGTATCGAATAGGCTATCGAACAAAGTTTCCTCTTTTTAAAACTCGAGGCATTACATTCTTCCCCCAAATTATAAATTTCATCTTATGAATTTAAACTTGAAATTCATAAGAAATGTTTTGAAACTTGTAAATATATTTATTTACAACCCACATCATAAAAGGGGTTAAAAAATTCTATTGGAAAGGGATAAGGGAAGTAAGAAGGCTATCACATAACTAGGTTTCCAAGTAGGAGAACATTAGTGGGAATTGGAAATATAGACATGGAATAGAAATATAACACCAAATAACTAATTGAGTATGATAGATAACATGGTCAAGATAATGTCAATGATAGAAAAAAAACATAAATCTGTGATGGATAAAATGACCATCAATTCATCAGAAATGATCATAATATGAAAACAATTTTCAACATTATTTCAATAGAGTTTAGAAATACCCTTTTCATATAAACGAGGAAAATAAAGAAATATTATTTTTTACAATAATATTTTATTTCCACTAAAATAACATCATTTTTATCTGAACTATGAGAACTCGAGATGGTTTTTTTCATTCCTGAAGCACTATAAAAAACTTCTAACAGATCACATGATACACCAAAGAATAACATGATATCTCTACAGTCTTTACTAAATCAAAAAATGGTTTTCATAAAGTGAGATAATACCTTAACACATTAGTCTCCAAAATTCCACAAAAACCCCAAAGGTTTAACATTGATCATTCCTTAAATAAATACCCATATATAACACTAATAACCTCAAAATTAAATAGTTTTTTAACCACAACGGATGTCTCATACCATTCTTCTTACACCTCCAAAGAAATGTAAGATAATTGATCTTATATAATCTTAATGTGTATATATTTCTCAACCCAAATAAAAAATCTCCCAAAATATGGTTAATCACATCAAAATGAGAAGATTTGTTCCTATAATATTTTTCCTAAAATATCATACTAAACATCCATCACATAAATATTCAAAACATTCATCATCACTTTTAAACATAATATAATCCTTATAAATATCATCCCAATAATATTTAGGTATGCCCCAACATCAATCACATATTAAGGGTTATCAAACCCTCAATCATGTGTTTTCTAAAATATCACTTTATTACTAAATCTTTTTTATAGATTATTGATTCCATTCAACATAAATTTCAATTACTTAAAGAAAAAATAATACAAAAAATCCTTAAATGTTTTAGGATTCTTATTTCTATAATTTCATTGATATGACACTTTTACAACATAAATCTCAAATACCCCTATATAAAAACTTTAATCATTAAACTTCAATGATTTTTATAGCATAACTCATTCCTTAAACCCAAAAATTTGACATATGTACAATTTCTTGTAGTGAGATAATATCCATAATAAATAATATTCATCCTCCTCCCCATACTTTTATATAATCAAAGGGTGATTCATGGGATGAGTAGTTAATTCCTTCTCCCAGCAATTTATATTAGATTTATAAAAGGAAAAACATTCCATAACTGGGATAACGTAAAATTAAACTAAATGAATACTAATAATATTTTCAAGAAGAATATTCCCACTAATATAAACATGTTATACATAATCATAGATTTATATTTTGATGATCTCAAATAATTTCTGGTGGTAACTTGGTGTTCTTATAAAACTTATAAGAATTTTAATTGGGTTTGAATTGAAATACAATATGAAATAAAATACTATTGATTATAAGTTATGTGTATATTAATCATCATGATCCATCTCAGTATTGGACTTTTCTTATTCCCTTGTTCTTAGAGATGTCTTAATGATCATTATACTTCTCAAACCTTAGAATGGATCATTGACATGGATAATTCCAAACTTCTCCAAATTTACGACATAAAATTGTATAAGGCACCTTAGATTAAAATTTATTTTCATCCATAACATTATCCATTTTTTCAGGAAAATACCTTACCACACATAAAACATCTCCCAGTCCCTTTGTGACATTTCCCTTGGTGCTTCTTTCTGCATTTTTTACATGCAAGAAATTTAATTATCTTCCCTTTATCAAATTTATCAGATGAACTTTCTTGAGACTTAATTCTCCTATTATTTTATGTATTTTGATGATCAACTATTTTCTGGTTGTTAATTGTGATTTTTGATAGCTGGTTTGGCATAATCACAATATGTCTTACTTGATCTCCTGTCATGTTAGGCATCTCATTTGGGCAGTCATCGCATTTCCCATCATATTGGTTGTTGACTGGGTTCTCCCTATTTCTATCCATTGATTAGAATTTTTTTAAAATTAGGGATGATTAATTTTAAACTACTAAACACATAAATGGGAATTCAAAAACATCAATGGGATAACTTATAAATGATATGTGTTTCCTTAACTTAAGAATATATAGTCTTAAATCTAAGTTATCCATTATATATTCCCTAATATATACTCTTATGGTAATTATTGTTCCCTTAATAATGTTTTGTAATTTGATTGTGAATTTACCAAATCATATCCCCTAGGAGTGTCAAAAAAGGTGTGCAAAAAGGCCCATTATTGTGTACCAGGTTATGCTGAGTCAGGCCCGATGCACCTTGTTAGAATTTTTACCCCTATATGCATCTGTTCTAGAACTATCTCCACTTTTATTATATATACAGGGGTGTATTTTCTTGATAAATAACTTACTCTATACTTACCTAAATTTATGGATGTTTTCTTATATTTATTCTTATCCCTAAGGATTTTTCTAGAGTTTTCTAATCATAATCCCAAAAATAACAAAACTTTTCCTTTGATACCAACTATAACAACCCTTCTCTTTATTATAAATTACTACATGATCTATTATATAATATTACACTTGATACAATTTGTAATATTGATAATTATAGTGTCTTTGGTAATTAGTTACATTACATAATAATTTAAAACTGGAAAAAACAAATTCTTTATTGAAAAATTCCTTAACATTCCCACACTTAAAACTATATGGGATAACCTGGGTACATACATAATAAAGGGGTGATATATAAATCCCAGTAAGAGAATAAACATGGAATAATGTGAAGAAAGTAATAAGTTTTATAAAATATTCATATAAATGGGGAATAAAAGGAATGAGAATCATAAACATGAACAATGATATAACATGATAATCATAAAGGCAACATGGGAAATGTGGCTACAACTTAAAACATTGCATTATAAAAATTGGTCAAGTCTAACTACCAATAAATAATAATGGAAAATGTAAAATAAAAGAATAGGTTCACTCCATATCCCAACATGACGTCTCATGAGACTAAACATTTCCCAATGCATTGGATTGCTATATAATTTTGGGTACACCCATCACTTTCATTTCATTCTCATGCTAAAGTGTGCCATATAGATCATACAACATGGATTCATTCATTATCTTATTTTATTCCATGATAAATGAGTGTATAATTTATAAATTTAAGTCCCAATTCAAATAATTATATGTGTTTAAAGTTTAATACCCTTGATATGAAATGGTTGTGGTGTATTCACTACACAATTGTTTTGGCATGGAAAATCACAGTGAAATTTCGGCAGCATAATGACATCACATAAAAATTCACAAAATGAGATTATGAGAGAGAAATGGGTCTATAGTCATTTTTACATCTAATTTTCAGTAATAGGAACATGTAAATACATGTACCATCATTATTAATTGGAAATAAAAGTCATAATATAATAGAGAAACTTGAATAAAGAAGAGAAAGTGACAATCTCTTACTAAATTTTGGCATGGTAACGTGTGTGTGTGTAAGAGTTCATGGGGGGAATAATGAGAGTGAAAGGGGTATGTCATCACATGGAAATAAAAATTATAGTAATTGGGTTATAGGAAAACATAACCAAACGACCACAAAATTAAACTAATAAATTTAACATAAAAGAGGTGCTTGAGTGTAATTGATAAGGGAAGAGTCCCTTGCTTGAGTGTGTGACACCAAATGGTTAGGATGAGCTTTTCGAGAGATTGGGGGCACCTTAGGATGACTATATAGAGGGGAGAGAAGATTAATTATATGATCCAAGTATTTTTAGGGAATATAAATGGTATCTTGTGTGGGTTTATATAAAAAATGAGTGGGTATTTCTTTATTTTTTATCAAACATAGGTTTTGGAATCTATATAATTAAATATTCAAAACCACAAATATTCTAATGGTATTTTATAATGGATTCTTAAAAATGGTTTTGTTTTTAATTATTTTATAAGGAAAAATTTTTTAACTTAATAAAATATTTCCCTTCATTATGTGGAGGTGAGTCATACTCTTGATTAATTGATTTTAAAACCTTAAAATATATTATAAGTTCTGCGGGATTCATAATGGCCTTATAAAATAAATAAAATAAAAATTAAACCACTTTATTTTAAACTAAAAACATATATTTGGTCATGTATATGATTTATATTATCTATTACATCACTTTTTGGACATTATGATGTCATAATATGCAAAGTATATTTATACGTTATTTAATTTTTACCCAAAAATTTTATTGTCTTAGAAAATTATGAAAAAATCACCATTGGATAATTTTGATGTATTTATACAAAAATAATTTTCATTTTATCTAAATAATTTTCCAAATATTTTAATTTTCACTTTTAAGATAATAATCGATATTTATTAAGAAATGATGGGTTTTTTGAAAATAACATTTTTTGAACCCTTATAAAAATTACATTTGATTTCATTGAAATTATATAATAATTTATATTTAAAAAAATATTAAATAATAATACCTTAATAAAATATTATTTATTTAAATAATTAATTATTTAATCAAAATAAATTCCTTAATTAAATTTGAATACTACCCAAATGATTTTTGTTTTATTGTATCAAAATATAATTTTTATCAAACTAATTACTTAATTATTTATAAAGTAAAAACAATAAGAAATAATTATAATAATAATTTAAATTAAAAATAAATAAAAAATATTAATAATATTATGGTTACTTTTCTTCTAGTATTTCTTAAATTATTTGTACCCTTAATTAACCTATTTTCTTTGACTGTGGAAATTAATAATTACTACATTTACTATTCATATCATAAAAAAGTTAAGTTGAACTCATTACCTAATATTAATTATGATTATTAAAAATATTTAATCCACTATATCAAAATAAATTCACAGATGTGGAATAATTTAGTTTAATATGAAACCCGCAAGCACGATGGAAAGCAGTTTTCTGAAAAATCCATTTTTTAAGGAAAATATGATTTCTCTTTAACTATATAACTAGTAATATACATTATGTGGATTTAAATTCATGAATATATATATTTAATATAAAATTTTAATTTAAATAATTTCTCATCGGGTGTTATTTTAATTAATTATAAAGAAGAATCATTATGCATTTTAAAATAATTTTTAGAAAAATATGTTTCTAATTCTAGAAATAAACTTGTATTAAAATGCAGTATAGATATGATTAAAAAGTAATAAATTGAAATAAATATTACTATGGAATACTTATTTTACCTTTAAATCAAATTAAATTAATAAATTTACTTTTAAATTTATTTATTTATCAAAATAAATGTCAATTTTACATAAAAATGATATTTTTCACTATTCACTAAAAAATATATATTTTCAAAAAAATCCCAATTTTTTACCCTAATTTAATTTAAATATTATTATATAAAAAATGTATTTCATTTCATAAAATAAAGTTTCTAAATATTTTATAAAATTATTATAATATTCATAAAAATTGTTTTTTAAGAAAACATATTTTGAAGAACAAAAAGACATTTCCAAAAAATGATTATTTAATAATAATTTATCGATATATTTAGGAAATAAATATTTAATAAATTATTTAATCCTAATCATATACTAAAATCTAATGGAAAGGTTAAAATAGTCATATTTAAATAATCATTGATTGTTTGGGTTTGGTGTTGCGTATCGCATAGGCTATCGAACAAAGGTTCCTCTTTTGAAAACTTGGGGCATTACAACCTACACCAACTACTATATAGATCTCTTCTCCATCATTTCCCAATAGAAAATGTCTTATAACTATCATCACTTCTCATATCCACATACCATAATCATATACCTCATCTTTATACCAAATCCACTTACAATATCTATACACCACAATCGCAAATTATAATAACTATATTTATTGTATTTACACCTTTTTAATATTAATGGATATTCCATTGAACTTATTTGTAGGTTTGGGAGGATGTAAAGTTCTGTTGGAATCTTGATATCCAGTAAATAAAATAATATAAATATTTTAATAAACCCACACACACATTTTCAAAATCAATGTTGTATATCTTGAATAGAGTCTCAAATGGGGAAACTGAGACCTCAGTTAAGTTTATAATGTGGTTTTTACCAAATATATGGCATAATTTTTGTTCTCATTGGGTATAATAGTTGTTCACTATCATTGGTGGGTTAAAATTTATTTAATTAAATAATTGAATTAAATATTTTAATTAAACTTTGACCTAGACTCTATTTATATAATCTATTCTTGCAATAATCTTTAGGGATATCCCCATAACCCTAGGATTCAAGAGGAGTTTTATATTATTGGAACCTCATCGAGAAAATGAGGAGAATTGAGAGAATCGATGAAAAACACCATATAGATTTCCAGTGATGATGAAGCAGATTCATCCTTCACCAATGATCAATCATAATTGATGTATGTCTTTTTGTTATTTCTTTTACCATATATTTTTTATTAATTTTTTCATGGATTTATTACTATATTTTATATATTTATTTGATCTTTACATGGCCCTATGAACTTAAAATTTCTCTTGTAATTATGAATTGAGGTATTTTTTTTCTTAGGGTTGATTTTATCATCTTTCTTCTTCAATTTTTGTCTCATGATCAATGTTCAAATTAAACATATCCATCATTGATTATTTAAATTTATGGTTTTATGTTTTTCCTTGTCCATTGTTTGTGTGTTTTTCTCTATTCTATAATTTAACTGATGATTAGATCAATCCATGGACCAATTTATTGTGTGATAAATTATTATTTCTATAGATTTTTGTTTCAATCTTAATAATGGGGATTACAGAACAAAGTAAGATCATCAATGATACTAAAATTAAGTGTAAATGGACAGTGGGTAGTTTCATGAGCTGAGACGCACATGAAACATGAGGAGGCAATAGTGATGATTTTTTTGGTGAGTGGTGGCTAGGATCAGACCTTTAGAAAGACATTCATTCATGGTAAATGTGAAGAATAAGATTTTTAGTGAAGATAGAGGCATATCTGGAACTCACAGTGAATCTTCAGTAGGAAGACTAACTTTACAAAAAAATATTGAATACATGACATATAGTTCGAATGAACACATGCCATGTAACTTGGAATCTATGGTCACTGGGGGTTTTTATAGAGAAAAATATCACATGCAATGTGGCCCAGACTACACGTCATGAGAATCTAGCTATATAGGGAGTACACACCCAGGAACTTGATTGGCTCTATATTCCATGTGTGTTAAGAATTCACTCCATGTATCATCATAGGAACATGAAATGGGTACAATAATATATTATATGTCTTATTTTTTGTCCTACACACCATGTATCTCATTTCACAGGTTTTTATATGGATCTTTACACACCTTGTTGAATGGAAGTACACAATTAGGCCTTCATCTTATAGAGTCACACCATGTTCCCATGAGAAGACTTTGTGTACTTTTATCAAAACCATCAACTGAAGGTATATCCTTCCTCAATATTATATTACAGTCCTATGAGTAGTTCTGTCTAAGTATGATTATTTTTGGGATTCAATAGTTACCTTTTTCTTAATATCATATATATGGCATGAGATGGTGTGAAGGGGTTACTCCCTTTAACAATGAATTTACTGGAGATGAGGTTCATGTGTGATCTAGGGAGAGACATTAGTTTTGGTACCCCTTGACTATTTGGTTATATTATGGAGTGATTCCCCCAATTACATGGTATGTATAGGTTTGGTATACTGTCATACTCATCTGAGGTGTGGTTCCTCTATCTATGAAGTCAGTATCCCCCTATCCTAGATCTCTACTGGGGTGTGTGTCCTCTACTATGATCAGTATCCATAACCTATGAATTTTCATTATCAAGGTTTAGCTACCCCAATATTCATCTATAGAGTTTATTTTGGTTTATAAGCTTAAGGAATCACTTATTTGTGGACATATAGGCAACTGGGCATCTTTAGAAGGTTGTGAATATCTTGATCGTTATCTATGAATTGAATCTTTTCTATGAGAATATTTGGGTTCTTATTTATTTAATCACTTTTTTGTGGTTTATAGATAACTATTATATTATTTATTTACTTCTTTTGTGATTTTGGTATGTCCTGTTAGGTATGTATATACTCAACCATTCATTGGATTTTCCCAAACATGTTGTATCTTATGAAGATGAAAAAAATTTCTATGGTGACCTAGGTGGACCAGGTGAAGGAGGTGTGTAGTGGTTCTTGGTGGTAGTGAATGATTCACCATGGTCAATCTCTACTAGTTTCATTAATGGATATAATTATTAATGATTATTAAGTTGAACTTTTTTCTTGGTTGCTGGGATTTTATTTCACCCCTTTTATTTTGGTTATGTCTTATTATACTATGTTTTGGGTTGTTAGAGGTTATTCATGCATTTATTACTCCATTTATCACTATTATTAATTAATTTGATGTGTATAAAGATGTGTGTGTGTGTGTTTTTGTGTGCTTAGAAACATTAGGCTAAGTCATCTCGTGTCTATTATATTCATACTCAGTGCTAGTTTCCATCACCTGGCCTATTAGAGACTGGTTTGGGGTGGAACCCTCGTCTTACTATCAGCCAAGGTGATGCCTGAATGGGTTGGGTTATGTAAATTTGGTATCATATAATAGTTATCCTAAGGATGGAGTTTCATAACCCCTCCCTCTAAATATACCCCTCTTGGGCTGGCAATAAATAAAGGGATATAATGACCCCTGAATCCCGCCTCTAGTTGGCCCCAGGTTGGTGACTAGCACCAAGGGTTTAAAAATCTCACAATATGGGATTTATTACCCTTTTAAGAAATAGGATCGGGAGATAAGATGAATCATCGACAATAACTCGAACACATATATAATAGAGAAACCCAAACCATCCCACATGCATGAATAAATAAAACAGATAAAAAAGTCTCCAAAGTAAATTCCCAAAAGTAGAGCTAAGTAGTGATGCAAAACTATCAAGAATCCGAGCTAGTAAGGTCCAATACGGTCCGTGAAATCCAATTAGAAACCTAAAAAAAGTTTTATATGTGTAGGGTGAGTACAAAGGTTTACTCTATAGTAAAACCAAAATCTCTCATGCACAAGTGGGAGGAGCATACTAATGAACCCGTGAGAAGACAACAGAACGAAACAGCACTTAATAGGTAAACTAACCATACCCAACCTCACCAAGGCATGCTCACCAAGTAATGCAATTAAAGTAATATAATATAAATCACATTGATGAGAGGGTACCCCGCACCACTTTCTCACTGGTATGCCACTCTGACCCAATGTCTTACATCCTGGTACTCCCATCACTTATGTATACCACATCACATCCTACCCACACACACATGGGCCTCACAACACATCCTTCACGCACACACCTGGGCCTCAAAACAAATCCCACCTGCACACACCTGGGCCTTACAACACATCACATCACATCTCATCCCAAAGACACCTAGGAAGTCATGTCACAACTCATCTCAAAGACAACTGGTAAACAAACCAACCCACCTGAAAACACATGGGCTATCACAACTCACCCGAAGACACATGGGCCTCAAAAAACACCTCACTTGCAAACACTTGGGCTATCACTAACACCATCTAAAGAACTAACATACCTCTATCCATCACAAACTATTTCATACCAACCTTTCTTGGAAGAGAGAGCCGAGAAGATTGGGTACCCATCTATCTGTACTCCTCATCAGATATTGGGAAAGACACCCTCCCCTGTAACTATGGGGGTATTTGGCACATAGTGCTCAACTAGGGTGGGCGCATATAGAAAACACAAGGATATAAAAGTATATATAAATAATACCAAACACTCAAGCCCAACCTATGGTTGCACAGAAAAACTAGCAAACTTAAAATGTTGTCACTTTTGTTTCTACCCCTAAATGAATATCACCACACATCAAGACACAAAAACCATCTCACATTCCCAACCAATTAATTTATCGATTTTCATTCCATTAACCAAACCAACCCAACCATTTCAAAATTTATTAGAAAATTATTTATTAATTCCATCACTACCTAGGAAACAATCAGACATGACACACAACAAGCAACATAGTAATGGGAATGATAAATTAACACACTTCACATTAATGACACATCATACCACGACCTCTCGATATAGGGTGAAGATTTCAGAATGTTATTAATGATGAAACACCCATACCAACCACTAAAGTCCTTATTAAAACTTATTTTTCCCAAACCACCAAACCAACCAAACAAATACCAACTCACAACTACATCTTAAAATAAATTAAAGCACAACCAGTTTTGTAACCCTGATGCATCATCATACCATGCCCAGATTACCATATCAAGAAAAAAACCCCATTAACAATCGTTCCCACAACCACATAACCACACCAACCAAAGGAAAACATATTTTAAGAATTAATGGAATCCCTTATTGAATTTGACTTGTTAATTCAGGGGTTATTATAGAAATTGTACGATCCTATGGTATCCATTTATTAATAGAATATATGTGGTTAACTAAATTTTATATATAACCATTCGAAAAAACCAAAAAACAATAAAGACATAAACCATTCAATGAACAAACAAGGAATCCAAATGGACATGATTTTCAGGGGGAAATTATTTCATATAAATCACAATATCAACCAAAAACAAAACATAGGAAGATTATGCATAAATTTTTCAAACCCCTGTATATTGATTTTAAACTGGTTCAATTGTCTTTATTAATCTAAAATCAACTATCTTCATATGGTAAAACATCTATATACCCACTCCACATGATGCAAAATGAATAAAGATGAAGAAAAACCTACCTATAATAACAACGATCAACACTTCTTAGTTGCACCAAAAATAGGGGCACGCAAATAGTAGGTGACTCTCCAAGGAATTCCAAACCAAAACCAAGAAAACTCTCTATGGAGGAAGGATTTGGGGAATTCTGGTCTCAAGAGAAAGGAAGAAGAAGCGAACAAGGTGAAATATATTTTTTCTTCAGAAATATCTGATATGTTTCACATATTAGATAAAGCTTTAATTTTCCATTAAAGGTGGATCTAACCAATAATATGTGGTTTTTGACCAATTAAAATCCCCCGGACTCTTAAGGAATTAAATATAAGATTTAAGGATTTTTAATCAGTCTCAAATCCTTTAAAATATAGAATTAAACTCATTTTACATCAAATAGGATGGGAAAAGGGAAAAACTGGGAGAACTAGGAACACTATTAATGAGACACCATCGGACAAGGCACCACCAATGAGGCACCGCTAGTCAAGGCACCACCGGATGAGGCACTGTTGGATGAGGCACTATCTGGATGAACCGCCTACCACCGTCAGTGATACATTGTTAGTTCAGACACTTCCAGGTGAGACACTGATAGGGTGACCTTTCACCAGGCATGAGGCACTTCCAGTGAGACACTGCTAGATGAGGAACCACCATTGAATTATTGTTAGATGAGGCACCTCCAATGAGCGACTTCCAAATGAGGAACCGCCAACAACTGACCACCAGATGAGGAACTGCTAGCGAGTGACTACTAGTGAGCCACCACCAGGGTGAGATATTGTCAGGGTCAGTTACGACCAGGGTGAGACATCATTGGTATGAGTCACCATTAGTGAGAGATACCATTTGTGTGAGACACCGTTGGCGCGAGACACCATTGGGATGAGATACCATTGGAAAACAAGGAAAACTGGTAATTTTTTAAAGTGTTTAAATGAGCCACCTTGACCTCCTAGGACACCTAAAACACCAAATTTCATACAAAGTAATAGACTGGTAGTATTTTCCCCCTTGGGGCAGCTTATTTGGTAGTGTACCTATAGGGTCCTGGTGAGGTCTCGTGTTCAAGTCTCACCAAGTTATTCTTTTTCAGTAGTGTATGGATTTTCTTGTATTTCCCCCTCTTCCCCAACCATTGTAATAATGGACTAGAAGGGTTTGTGCCATTACATAGAGTTTGTAAATAGGTTTATTGTGGAATTTAGTTCGTGAAATTAGGGAAATGATTTTGAGGTGTCTTAAGTTCATATGTCAATATAGGGAACCTAAGAATGGTTTGGTGCTCAATATATCCATACACTAGGACACAGATAACCTACTTTTTGACTTAGTACACTAATGCATTGGTTATAGGGAAATAATTGGTACATGCATCAAATAAGTATAGGGTTTTTTATTTCCATGTACTCTATGATTCAACTCCCCAAATATTCTCTATTGATCATGGTTCATCATGTTAAAATTGTAGGAAACCACTATGATGATATCCAGATATGTTCCCAATAGTGGGTTGTGATAATGTCCATCTAAGTGATGAGGCCTCAATTCATGGTCTACTGTATGAGGTGTTTTGATGAGTTGGTTTTTTTCATAAATTTTGAATTTTTAATTTATAAATTCCTTTTATAATTAAGAATTCCCATGTTTAAATTAATAATTATTCATTTTTTGGTAATCACATTTTAGAATAAAAATTATGAAAAATAAATAAAAATTAATAAAAATTAATTTTTTACAATGTTTTATTTTTTTAAGGATATTTTGTGTGTTGTGTTGGAAATTGAAAATTTTAGAAGAGAACATAGAAAAAATGAGGTAGTGACCTATCCCTAAACCCATGGGGAAAAAATCCACATAGTAAACCCAAGAAGGGCCTGCAGATTAATCCACCCCATATGGGGATCCGGTAACACAGTAGAGAGAAGAATAGTTAGTGTGGGTCGGCACATGAGATCTCACCCGCATATGGGGAAAAGGTCCACATGGTGATGTGATGAAGGCTTTACCATCACGGGGTAGTATACAGTAGTGTAGAACATCCTTCGTAACCTATCTAACTTGATGTTGAGGTAATGGGATGTGCTAATATAAATAGTGAAGACATCTCGGTGGGATCTATGAGGAACACATTTTGACATGGGTATTGTTCATACTTACCAAAACGTCATCATCGTGGGCCACTCACACATCACCTCTATAGTAAATAATAACACACCAAGTGCATTATTAGCTTCTTTTACTTCACCATAGATAAAACATAGTCAGTAGAGGTGAATCTTGGGTGCCACTTCTATTTTGAGACATGTTACACCACATCCATGGCTATATGGTGCAGTGTATAAGGGAGATTGAACCAAAGATAATGCATGATTTAATAGACTCTATGTTATTCCATATACATTCTTCTTGGATAATGAACAAATATTCTATGCCATCATGTGAAATATTGTGCATTGGCTCCATTTAGCTCAAGAATAAGAAGAGTTACAGCTTCCCCAAATTGGAACCTTCTGCACCATGGCCATATTGAAGAAGATAAATAATGGAGAAACCTCTATGTCATAAGTATTTCACTACACTATGGATCATTTTTTCTAGTGAATCATGTTTTTAAGGAAGATTCATGGATGTACTATGGATAACCCACAGCACAGTTTCCATGTAGCCCATGCAAGGGTTTTGAATCAATTATTCTATCCATGTCATAGGGTTTACTTTGCTGAAAACTTCAAATACCCAATCTTTTTAGGTATTACACAATATTTTAATACACTATTGGCTAAAATATAGGGAAATAAATGAATACCATGTATTTGGATGACTTGCATAATAAAGAGGATATTGAAATAGTCCATGAAAAAATTAAAAGATATAGATTGGATGAACAAATTACACTAAAGGATCAGACAAAACTTACTAGATAAGAGAAAGTGAAAGGATAAAAAAATAAAATAAGGAGAAAGATAATTAAAATTTGAATTAGATAGAGATAATTATCTCAAGGTGAATAAAATTAGTAGAGGTTGTCATAAGGGGAGATGGTTGGACTCAGAGAGCAAGAATAATTAAGGGAATTTGTCCTATTAGAGCTATTATGGAGTTTTTCTACTGTAGTAGGTGAATTTGATTTTCATATCCCATTATTACTAGCATGAGGGGGTAATTATCACATAACAATCAATGTAAATAAATGGTATTGTTCTTAGTTTAGTAAATTGTGTGCGATTTATTTTTAATGATGAGTTCTGTATTTCATGTAATTTTCATCTCAAACTTACCTCATTTCTAATGAAAAGTCAATGTTGTGCAAGGAGGGTATGATTATTTAAGAAATATCACCTATATAACCTTCTCATGTAATAAAAAAATCATTATTTATGGATATATTTGTTTAAATATGGTTTTTGACACCCATATATGAATTAATTTAAGTTCAAGAGAGGGGAAGGGGTTGTTTATATAGTGGAGAGTAAGTACTCTAAGAATATTCTTGCTAATTTTCAACTATGAAAGCATCTAATTTAAATCACATTTCCTTTTCAAATAAGTCCATGAACCTAGATTTATATTCACTTGGTATTTCATCATATTTATAAGAAATAAAACTAATTAAATAATTTTTCCTTATTTATTTTAGATTTCCTAAATATTTTAATCATTTATACTACATTTTCAATGGATCGACCTCAATCACCAATTAACTATGTTTCAAAATTAGTTAGTGTAGTTCATGATTTAAAAAATTATTTAATATACTTAAAATAAGTAGAAACACTCCCAAATGACATCAAAATTAGAATCTTTAACAATGAATCATAGTTAGTAATAATTAGATTTATTAGTAATTTACCATTTTACTTTTTAACTTTTTCACCTTATTACACTTGGTCTAATTATAGTGAGGTTTTGGGATCAAATTCCATAAATGAATACTCTACTAGAGGAAAATAGAAATAAGGGGTTCCTCCTTTAGATCCTTAGATCAAAAGGAGAATGAGAAGGAAGAAAACAAAACACACACTAAGAGGAGGATAACATGGTTAGGAGATATTAAGGCCAAGGAATGGTCCAGGGAGTATAATAGATTATACAAGAAGTCTAAGGAAGGAATTAAAGGTTTATGGAAGTGATTAAATAAATAAATCCCTAAAATGTTGGGGTAAATACTAGAATCTTAGTACCTCCTATTTCTAATCAACATTTTGAGATCAATTCAGTGATTATTCAAATGATCACCCATTCCATACAATTTTTTAGGCTACCATATAAAGACCCTAATTATCACATTAGGAGTATCTTGGGATTGTATGATACATTCCAATTCAATGATGTAACAAGTGACACAATGAGGTTATGCCTATTCAAATTCTTATTAAAGGATAAGGCATGTGAATAGATCCATATCATACCTCCAAACTCAAAAATTACATGGGATGATTTTGTAAGGAAACATTTAAAAAAAATTAATATCCCATATTTTTATAGGTATGTATCTCTTGAGTTTTAGTTGAACCACTTTTTTGGATTTATTTTCTTTTTTAAACCTTCTTGTTTGAGTTTCTTTGGGGTGGAGATATTTTTCTAGGTGAAATGGCCTAAAGTTTGGGGATTTATATTTGTTTTAATTAATAGAGTCAGGGTATAAATGTGTCAAATAGATTATGAGAGTTATACATGGGTTTGGAAAGATTAAAATGTGGTTTGGTTTATTTCTCCAGGATCTAGGATGATAGTTATCTTCTAGATACTTTCAAGATGTGAACGTTTTACATGACATGAACCTGTTATTGGGAAGAATCTATGAACTAGTTCAAAGAACAAAGCATTTACATTCCTTGAAACTGGTTCACATCTTGAAATGTTCAATAATGGTAATTTTAAGCTAAGGTGATGCATTTTTTATCATATCTTATAAATAAACAAATTCATGTCATGAAAGGGATTCACATCGTGAATATCTCAGGACTAGTGGTTTTAAACCATGTTGCATGTATGAATTAGTTTTAATCATGGTGAATCTTTATCTATTGATCCCTAGGGATAATATAAGTGATTTTAGGGTGATTCCTTCCCTTATGAACATCTCAATCTATAATTTAATATCTGGTGAGTTCCTTTGCTTTGGTTTTCCCTTTTTTTTGTCCGCTATTCTATATTATTGTAGTGTGATCTCTTGACTACCATTGAATCTGTCTTTGATCTTAATGTTTGTGTTTTATAGGTTATCCTTGTGATCTAATTCACCTTCATTATTCATTGGTGTTCCTTATTGATAGTGTTTCTTTGATCTATAGATAAAGGTTGGTGGTCTAGAACAAATCCCTATGGTCTATTTCTTTTTGTTTTAAGTGTGTGAAATATTATGTAATTGCACTGACTCAATGTACACATTAATAAATAGAATAATGGGTGATGATAATCATGTGTTTGGTCTACTCCTTGTATCCCTTTTGATATATTAGTTTTGATACTTGTCTTGCGGCTACCTATAGGGTGATCCTACCCTTGAATAATAATGACCTAGATTTTTTCTTAGAATATTATTTAGCATTACATTAGACCTCAAGTTATTTTGTGTGATATATTCAACTTAGAAAATGTATTACTTTTTTATTGAAATGATGGGTGATAATTTGATATGATATGGGTGTGTACACTATCATGATAATGGATTAAGATTTAATTTTATTAATGAAAGGGTAGTTGAAAGAAAAATGATAATTGGGTGAATTAACCAATGTAAATTATGATGTTATGTTGTGTTATAATGTCATTATGATTTATATTGTGATTCAGGTTGTAATTATTATATATAGGGGTTGTCCCAGTTTCATGCTGAAATTATTATATATAGGTATTGTCTTAGTTTCATGTTTTAATACTTATATAGAGATATTAACCCAGTTTCATAGTTAAATTCTTATATATAGGGTTTGTATTGGTTATGCTAAAATGATCATATAGAGGACTTCACCTACTTATATTATAATACTTATATGGATTAGCCCGATTATATTGATATTATTATATAGAGGGGTTTTTTCTGATTATGTGATTATCCCATGGACTTATAGTTATGGTTGGAATGGTAATGCTACATGCTCATAGATATTATAGAATGGTACAAAAGTAGGTTGATGGTTTTACTATATTAATTAATTAATTAATAATCTTATTTATCACTTTTTTCCATGAACTTACTATCAGACTAGTTTTTTTAGACATGGTTGGGTCAACCTATTGAGTTATACTCACACCCTATTCATGTTTCTATTTGGTACATGAGAAGATTACATAGATGTAGTTTTGGATAATGTAAATGGACCTTGCTGTTGATTATTTATTGCTAGATGGGTTGGATCTTGGAGATGGGACCAATGTGGGGTTTGGGAATGGGGTGTTTTGAGTTTATTTGTTTCATCTTAGTATTTTATCTATAAGAATTACAGTATGTCATTAAGTTACATTTCATCTGGAAATTATATAGTTCATTTTTATTTGGTTTAATTGGTTCATCATTTATCTTCTATTTGTCTGATTTATTGTTTCCTATATTTATGTTACTCTGATATTTGTGTATTTCCATTGTATATCAACTATCTACCATGGTTAAAAGTCTCTCCACTATGTTCTATACACCCTCGTTATTAGTTGGAAGCCTCTAGCGTATGGGGAGGTGTGCTTGAGGTCCAGTAACCAACCTGATTTATCCATGTGAGAGAGTTATAGATCGGGGTATGTTATAAAGTGGTATTGAAGGTTCAAGTTTTTATTTTATATTGATTTAATATTTGGAAAATTTGTAAAGGAGACTAGGATGTGTTAGGTCTTGGTAATGAGCTTGTGCATGGGAGTAGCTAACCCATGTACAGGAGAAAATCCGAGTTCCCAGGGATGGGATTATTGTTCATGATGTTTTTTTATTACGGTTGATATCATTTCACCTTGTGTGATTCACATATTGTGTGATGTTATTTTTTCTTGATATTTATACCCATGGTCCGGTATAGTGAAAGATGAGTATGCATGAATCATGATAGGAACATAAGTATAAGTATTCACATACATTGTTCATGATAGGTACATATTTATTACATATGATATATTTTCCTACATGAACTATTAAAGGTGATCCCTGTTATATCTAATAAATGAAATGAAAGAATTGTTATTTCATTTCAATTCACTTGTTAGTCGATGTTTAGAGACACCATGAGCTAGTGGTACTCTGTTGTTATCACTAGTTTAGGTTGACCTTGTTATTATCTAGTGTTCTAAAGAGTGTGTTTGTCTTATAGAAAAAATGAATCATCATCCTCATCGAATTGACCATCAAAAGAATGGAAATAATTATGCTCCTAACATAGCTAAAGTAGAGCTTCTTGTAGATCCTGAGGATTAGATGGATGCTCATCATCATGATAGATTTCTGAGGATCATGTGATCCATGGAAAGTTATATTTTTCATACCATACATTTTATGTCTGAGCTGAAGAGAGAGTTATGGCTACAACACTTTCTTATGTTCACTATGGAGGGAGTCTCCCAGACAGCTGAGTTCTAGATTGATTCAGTCCATATAATCTTCAAGCATCTTGAGAAACCTGCAGATATGAGAGTGAATCTTGCTGCATGCATGATTTTTTGACCATTCAATTATTTTTGGGACAATTTATAGCAATATGGGTAGTAATAGTAGTTACCCTAAAATGAATTCAAGATAATATTTATGAGCCACTTCTATTCAGAGATGTTGAGGTATTAAAAGTATTTTTAGTTCATTCACCTGATGTTGGAGGGAATGTCAGTGATGGACTATGCTGGATATTCCACCAACTTACAGTATTGTATTCCATCTTTAGAAGTTAGTCATATATCTAGGGTGAGGAATTTCTAGGATGTTATTCTCTATGAGATTAGCTTACATTTGAATGTTTTTTTCTTGAGTAACATTTCAAATGTGATGAATTAGGCTCTCATCATAGAAGTGAATCTAAGAGATTCCTCAAATAGTGGCTAGGATATTTCAGTAGGACAAACTAGGATCTCTGTTTATGGTGGAAAGAAGAACTGTTATGATATTAATCACCAAGGAAACAATATGTAGAGTATTCATGGAATTGGGAATCCATCTTAGGACAGTGTTTCATTAGAGTGTTATTAGTGTCGAAAGTTTTTCCACAAGGGGCCTCAAGGTTTGTACCCTTATATGGAGTTTTGTTCTTATGGTAGGCTAGTAAAATTAAAAAGGTTTTAAATGGGTATTCATCATCATAGAATTGGTAGGGAATAAGGATAGGTATTATATTATAGGAAGGACTCATCTACCCCTCAGTAGAATGGTATCTAGAGTTCCAATGGATGTTTAGGTCATGGAAGGGGGTGTGGTACCCCAGTGTAGGAGCATCAATACTAGGTATAGATAATAGAATATAGGATTCAGACTAGAGAACAAGGTAAAGAGTAAAGTTAGCTGCATGCTACGCATTCTACTCTAGCTAGTTTGGATACTGGACCTTCTCCTGTCAGAGGTAAGATTCTTATATCATCTACCATTTCTTGTGTTTTTTTATATAAGAGAATCACATTCCTTTAAATTTTCACTTTTTTAAAATGGTTTGCTCTTGGTTGTGGAAATATTGGAAAAAAATTTGATCATCAATACACCATTGGGAATGTTCTTAGAAAATATCAAATTTTCAAGGCATGTTCTCTATAAATTAGTGGATATCATTTCTTTTGGGAATTGTTTATGCTAGAAATGAAAGGTTTCAATTTCATTTTGGGTAGGTATTGGTTATCTATATACCATGTTCATATCAAATTTTATCATAGGATATTTATCTTTATATCTCTATAAAGATGCAAATATTTTCACCAGGTTGAGTGGGACCTTCAGGCTGGTCATGCGGGACCAATTCAGTGTAGATTGGATTGTCTCATGGCTCATATAGTATGACTTTCTCTAGATGATGGTGGAATGAATAATTATACCTTTCCTATAGTGGTATAAATTTTTTCATATGTCTTTTATGATGAGTTACATGGCTTACCAACTGAGTAAGAGATCGATTTCATGGTCAATTTGGTGCTGGGAGTAGAGCTAGTTTCTATCTCACTTTACAGGATGGAACCAATAGAGCTTTGGGAGTTAAAATTTTAGTTGAAATATATAGAATCTAATGGTTTAATATGAACTAGTAAATCACCTTAGGTTTCTCCCACTATTTTTTCCAAGAAGGTTTATGGGACTTTGTTCTTGCATGTGGACTATCTAAGAGTGAACCAGATGATGGAAAGAACCAGTATCCCATTCTGTACATTGATGATCTCTTCGATTACCTAATAGTTGCCTGGATTTTCTTTAATATTGACTAGAGAGAAAGGTATCATTATCTGAGAGTGATACTATCACACATACATCATATTTCTTTTAGGATTAGGTATGTCTTGTACAAGTTCGTGATGATGTTGTTCGGTATGATGAATTCATTGGTGGTATTCATGGCCTTGATAAATTGGAACTTTCATCCTTTTTTCGATAAGTTTGTGGTGGTTTTCATTGATGAAATCTTAGTTTAATCCAATTCATCAAACAATCATGCCCACCATCTTAAAATCATCTCGAGTACATTTATATAGCATCAAATTTACACAAAACTATCTAAATTCATTTTTTGGATTGATAAAGTGAACTTCTTGGGTCATGTTATCTCAAAGGATGGAGTGTTAGTGGACCCATAGATGGTTTCATTTGTGGTGTCTTGGGAATATCCCAAGAATTTATTTGTGATTTAAATATTTCTGAGTTTATCAGGTTATTATCGATGTTTCATCTAGGACTTCTCCCATCTAGTAGAACTAATGTCTGGGATAACCAAGAAAGGGGTGAAGTTTGTTTTGTCAGATTATTCTGTGAGAGTTTTTTAGGAGATGAAGATCAGGCTGACCTCATCACTAATCATCACCTTACCTATTCTAAGTAAGGAATATATTGTGTACAGTGACACATATGTATTTGGACTCAGAGTAGTTCTGATGAAGGAGAAATGATTGGTTTCTTATAGATCCAGATACTTGAGACCACATGAGAAGAATTATCTTACTCGGTATTTGGAGTTAGATACAGTGGTACACACATTGAAATTATGAAGATACTATCTTTTGGATGATATGTTTATGGAATACATGGACCATAAGATCATCAAGTATATATTTTCTCAGTGGGACCTAAACCTTCAGTAGAGGAGGTGGGACGAGTATCTATAATCTTTTGACTTAGAAAAAGATTATACACTAGGAATGGGAAACAACATTGTTAATATCTTACACTGGAACTTGCAGAAAGAGGCAGTGTGGGATTCTTGTGATGAGTGGTGGATAATTTCACTCATTTCATACATGCATATGATGTTCAAGAGTCCCAATGATAAGTATCTCTAACTTCAACATATGTTATACCCATTCTTTTGGACTAGATCAAGATTGATCAGTTATCTAATCTGGAGGTCTTGTCCATGAGGGAAAAAATATATGGTTGGGATCCACCCTCAAGATGTTCTCTTGAAATTATAAATTCTCTTATTTCTTGTGGCTTAGTATGGGTTCCTACAACCTTGCACGAGATTGATGAATGATTTTCATTATTCTATAGGGTTGGTATACCCAGGTTTGACAAATATGTATTTTGATCTTCATATATAGTACCATTGGCTAGGAAGGAAGAAGGAGGTAGTTATATTCATAGCAATATGCTTCACCTATCATCAAGTGAAAGGTGAGAACAGGAGTCTAGATAGGTTTTTATAGCCTCTTCCCATTCTAGAATGAAAATGGGATGTTGTCTCTATGAATTTTTTTAAAGGATTACCCAGGAAACCTTGCAATAATGATATAGTTTGGGTGATACAAGATCAACTAATGAATTGATCCCAAATATTTACTATTAAGTAGACCTATATTGTTGATGATTTGGGTAGTCTTTATATACGTATGATAGTTTGGTTTCATGTTGTTTCAAGGAGTATCATTTCTGATAGAGATCCTCATTTCATGTCTCGATTTTGGAACGGTCTTCATAAGGCTCTAGGATTATAAGTTATTCTAAGAACAAAATATCATCCTCATACAAATGGCCAATATGAATGGATGATTCATATTTTTGAGGATATGTTATGAGCCTATGTTTTGGTTTTTGTGGATCATGGGAGTATCATATAGAATTTTTAGAGTTTTCATATAATAATAGCTTCCAAGAATCAATCTAAATAGAACCTTTAAAGGATTTGTTGGGAAATTTATTTCTTTCACCTCTTTATAGGTTGGAGGTAGGAGAGTCAATGATTGTTGGACCTAGTCTCATGAAGGAGATGTATGAGAAATTTTAATTGATCAAGATGAAGTTTCTGACCATAGAGAGAAGGAAAAAATATTACACTGACCAGAAGAGATGACCTCTGGATTTAGAGGTGGGTCATTGTGTTTTCCTTTAGGTGTCACCTAGATTAATGAAATGTCATATTAAGAGATAGGGAAAGTTAGGGCCCAGGTTTTTTAGGCATTTTGAGATAGTGTAAAGGGTCAGTCCAATGGTATACTGATTGTCCATTCCACTACACTATAGTTCCATGAATGATGTGTTTAATGTATGAAAACTTCAAAGATATCATCCTGGCCCTTCTCATGTGATAGAATTTGATGAAATAGATCTTGGTGTAGATGAATCCTTTTAAAATCATTTGATATGAATACTAGACTATAGTGAGAAGAATATCTAGGGAAAGACCATACCTCTAGTTTGAGTGTAGTGGCTGCATGGGAATGTTCTAATGGAAACCAGGGAGAGGGAATTTGATATAGAAGCACGATTGTTATAATTGTTCACCAAGACCCCATAGTGATTTTTGGAGCACCTCAAGGGCAATATTTTATATGTTGGGGAGGTTGTAATATCCCATCTTTTTATAGGTATGTATCTCTCGAGTTTGGGTTGAACCTATTTTTTTGGTTTTTATTTTCTTCTTTAAACCTTATTGGTCAAGTTTCTTTAGTGGTGGGGAGATTTTCCTAGGGAAAATTACCTAAAGTTAAGGGATATATGTTTTTTTTTTTGAAATAATATATTCTAGGTATAAATTTTTCAAAGAGATTATGAGAGTTATCCATGGGTTTGGAAAGCTTCATAGGTGGTTCAAGTTCTTTATATAGAAACTGGGCTGAGAGCTATATGTCAGACCCATTCACATCATGAATAGTTTACACTATGTGAACTTATTATTGGGAAGATTATATGAACTGGTTCAAAATGTGAAAAATTTACACATCATGAAACTTTTAACATAATTAAATGATTGATTAGGTTGATTTTAACCTGAAACAAGTTTTTTCAGCATATCTTATAAATTGAGAAATTCATGTCATAAAAGTGGTACATGTCATGAATATCTCAGGACCAGAGTTTTTAAACTACACTGTAGATATGAATTAGTTTCATTCATGGTGTTTTCTTATCTCTCAAAACCTAAGGAAAATATAAGATATTTTGGAGTGATTCCATTCCTTCTGGATGTTTCACTCTATTATTTAATCTCTAGTGAGTTCCTTTGATTTGGTTTTCTCTTTTTTCTTCCATAATTATATGTTATAGCAATGTGATCTATTGACCTCCATTTAATCTAGTTTTGATCATGATTTTTGTGTAGTATAAGTTTTCTTTGATATATTATTCACCTTTTTTCTTCATTTTCATTCCCTTTTAAGAGTGCTCCTTTGATCTATAGATAAAGGTAAGTGGTCGCAAACAAATCCCTTAAGTTTGTTTCTATTTTTAAAAGTGTTTTCAATATTATGTGATTGTACTAATGCAATGTGCATACTAACTAATATAATTATGGGTGATGATAATCAGGTGTTCAGTATAGTCCTTGGATCCCTTTGGATAGATTAGTGTTGAGACTTCCTTGAGGCTACCCATAGGGTGATCCTACCCTTGAATAATAATGAACTAGATTTTGGATTATAATATGATTTAGCATGACATGAGACCTTTGGTGATTTATTGTGATAGATTCACCTTGGAAAATGGATTACTTTTTAATTGAAATGACTAGTGATAATTTTATATTAGATGGGTGTGTACATTGTCATGATAATGGATTAAGATATTATTTGATGAATGGAAGGGTAATTGAAAGAAAAATGTAAATTGGTTGAATTGACCATTGTTCCTTATGATGTTATGTTGTGTTATTCCTACCATTATGACTTATGTGATTCATGTTGTAATTATTATATTAAGGGGCTAGTTATATTTCATGCTAAAATGATTATGTATGGGGCTTAGACTAGTTTCATGTTGTAATGTTTATATATAGGGCTTGACCCAATTTCATTTTGAAATTATTATATATAGGTCTTGTCCCAATTTTTCTGAAATACTTATATAGATGGATTGGCCCATTTTTGTTGTAATGTTTATAGGGTCGGGCCTAAATATTCTAAAATGATTATACATAGGGATTTTTCTTAGTTATATCATTATATCATAGACTTGTGGTTACTGTTAGCATGGTAATGCTACATGCTCAAATATATTATGGAATGGTGTCAAAGTAGGTAAATTGTTTTACTATATTAATTTATTAATTAATACTTCTATTTATCACTTTATTATATGCACTTACTATCAGACTAGGTTTTTTATAGACACATTGGTGTTGACCTACTGAGTTATACTCACACCCTATTTGAGCCTCGATTTGGTGACCAATACGATTACATGGATGTAGGTTTGGACAAGGTAAAGGGACATTGTTGTTGATTATTTCTTACTGGGTGAGTTGGAGCTTTGAGACAAGACCGACATGGGGTTCGGGACTAGGTACTTTTGAGTTTATTTTTTTAACTTGGTATTTTATCTACATGAATTTTGGTATGTCATTTAGTTATATTTCAGGATAAAAATACATAGTTCATTGTTATTTGGTTTATTTGGTTCATCCTTTATCTTCTAGTTGTATGATTTATTATTTATCCTATTTTTGTTACTCTTGTGTTTTTTTATTTTCATTGTATTGAAACTTTTTACCAGCGGGTATAGTCTTCCAACTATGTTCTCTACAGCCACTGACATATACAGAGGCATGTTTGATGTCTATTACCCAAACTGATTTGGCCATGTGAGGGAGTGACGGATCAAGGGACGTCACATTTCTCCACCTTCAAAGTCAATGGATCTATGAGTAAGTATCCTGAATTTTGAAAAATTGATTGTGGAGTCATTATATAGTGCATGGGATAGATTTTATATTTTGATAAAGTGATTTCCTCATCACGACATTGAAATTTAGCTTCTAATACAAATATTTTATAAAGTATTATCATGGGGAAATATCTCAATTATAGATTCATCCACTGGATTTTTATCCATGTGAAAGTCATCAAAGGAGATTTATGGATTTTTGGATGAAATTTATAGTAATACTTTTCAGTGGAAACTAGATCAAGGATCGGTGCAAGGAGTGCACATGGTGGACAAAAGTTGGGTTTCCACCCAAATGAATGCAATGTCCAATAAACACTATGTAATGATGGCTGATCAATAAACCCAATATACCTATTATGAATATTTCAATTATTTATAATATAATCATACAACTTATTCCTAGGTATGGAGGCCATAATAGCCACATCAATAACAATATAAAAACCAAGGATAAGGGAGTTAACAAGGCCAAGGATTTCAGCCAAGACAACAAGGTTTTCAACCCCAACACCAAGCCCAACACTTACGATTCAAGTCCACTCATTAGAAGAGACCTTGGAAAGTTTAATGACCACAATTGGATCTGCACTCAAAGAGTTGAAATCTTACTCTAAATACTAAGGTACGGCCATTTGGGAATTAAAATATTACTCATGAAACCAAAGAGAGTCTATAAGTAATATAGAAATTCAAATGTGTTAGCTAACCAAAAAATTTAAGGAAAGGTTAAGGGGAGTCCTATTGGGTGTCATATAAGTACCAGAACATGGTGAGCTAAAATCCATCACCTTGAGAATCATAAAAACAACTCAATGTGGTGTTGTAATAATTGTAATAAATTCTGAAAAACAAGAAGTGTAAGTAATAAAAATAATGCAAGAAAACAATTAAAAGGGAAAAAATATGATAAATATGTTTGAGAATAATCTTTGCTACCATACCAACCACAAACACCATTTCTGAAGAGATTATGGTAAAAAAGTTTAATGAGAAGAGGGGAAATTTTAGGTAAATTTTCAAAAAAAACTACACATTAACATACCCTTAATTGAGGAGATTATGAACATTCCTACCTATGAAAAGTTTATGAAATAGTTGGTGGAAGAAAATTAAGCTTTAAGAATTGGCTAATATTCCACAGGTAGGTAATTGTTCAGTTGTGGTGTCAAGGGGGCTAATAAGAAACAAAGTTCTCTAGGTAGTTTTTATATTCAAATTCACATTGGTTTTAATGTTTTTGGTTTTATTTGTGTGATTTAGGTGAAAGTGTAAACATTATATCATATTAAACATTCAAGAGATAGGGATTAAGAGAGATGAATCCTAATCAGGTCATGCTACTACTTACAGATACAATAGTGAGACATCCTTGAGGACTACTAGAAGATGTCATTATCAATGTAGAAAAGTTTTGAAATCTAAAATAATTTCTTGTGATGTGCATGGAAGATGATAATAATCTAATAATTTTTTGAAGACCCTTACTAGCTATAGGAGGGGCACCAATTTATGTCCAAAGTGGGGGGTCATGTTTGAGAGTTGGTGGAGAAGATATAAAATTCAATATTCATCAGGTGTTATAAAATTTTGATGAGAAAAGTGAGGAAGATTTGAGAGAATATTAGTTGTTAGAAGTTGAAGACACTATTGTGTATTGAATAAAAGATGATGTAGATGATATAAAAATGAAATAATTAGTTGAAAAGAGGATAATAAAGACAAAGATATACAAGTAAAATCTGGATATAGTGGAGGAACTGTTGTCAAAAAATAATTAAATGAGGGTCATTAAGTTTGGGTAGTCAGTGAGATTCCATTTGATTTCTGAAGAAGGGAAAACCCAATGGTTTGGGACCATAGAGATTGAGAATTTATTATTCAAGGGAAGAGTAAAATTTGTGTCTAAAATTTAAGAGGGATCATCTATATAGAAGAATCACAAATTCAACATTTTATAGATTCAAACTAGGTGACCTATCTCCTACCCACAATCTCTTGAACTTAATAGATAATGTTGATCTTAACAATAATAACTAAAGCACTTTTAGGAGGAAACCCATATTTTTATGTTTTTTAATTTGATTTTATTTATATTTAAGAACTATTATGATTTAATCCCCTATATTATTTTTAAATTTTCATGATATATCATGCACTTTAATTTATTAACATAAAATTTTAGGACCATTAGGATTCAAGGTGCAAGGAATTGCTTCAATAAGAAACAGAAACTAAAGAATAGCTTCATGAAAAGTGGAGTAAGCTTAAATTTTCAGTATTTATTTAAACTCCCTTATTTCTTCCAAAATCTATTAAATTATAAAATAATAAAAAATTCATTCCCATACTTAGATATTTTATTTTCTATTTGATCAATGACACCTAGGATTTTTAGGAACCCCAAGATTTCATGTTTTAATTTTCAAATTGATTGAATTGAACAATTAAGATATAGAATTGGATTATTATAGTAAAAAATAAGAACTTCAAATCAATGAATCATGTTTTTCACATGTTGCTAAAAATTTTGTTACATATTTCATGTTTTAAATTTTAAAGTTCTTGTTTATTGATTTTTTTTATGACACATCCCATAAGTGATCGACTTAAATAATATGATATTATTCTCAAGAGGTTTCTTAAAACAATTTTTTTGTCTTTATTATTAAATCTCTTGAGAGAAATTGGTACATGTCACCAACTAGTATTTGGTTTTGATATTTTCAAAATTATGATTTTGAAAATTCACTTCAAAAATGATCGAGGAATTTTTGTTTGATTTACCCATTATCCTTGAGACATACCTAAAATTTATCCTTTTTTTAGCCATTAGAAACTGTTAATGTCCTTTGATAGTAATATCCACATTTCAAGTCAATTTATCCATTCCTACCCATGATCTAGTTTTTTTCATGATTTTAAAAGTTCAAGTGTGGGGAAAGAGGGATTTCATAGAAGAAGGAATATGCTTTATTGGGAGAATGTATTAGGTGTTTCATTGGGTTTTGGAGAAGGTTCGTGCTATATTTAATTATATTTCATTCTTACCCCTCTAGAAAAAGAAATAAAAATTAATAAAAAATAAAATATGGTTTGAGTTATGGAGGTTAAAAAATAACCATCACTTAACCAATAATTTTGATCATTTAGGGTTTGGTTATGGATGTGAGACTTATCCTACAAAAATTTTCAAAAAATTAAAAAATTGAAAAAGAAAGAAAAATTAGAGGGGTAACTCATTCATTGTGGTTTAATTAATTCTTGGACTTACATTGATATTGGTTATAGGTAAAGGGGTCACATATTTAAGAGAATAATCTCATTGGATTTACATTGATTATTATGCTTAGTACTTATAGATTAACCTCCTTTTTAAGCTTAATGTTTTTATTCATCAAATTCCTATGGTCCCTTAACCTCAAAATCATTTGATCTATATTTCAAATTCCTATTTATTTTTAGAGATATTTTTATCTACTAAGTGAAGAATGTAGATCATTTTCAAATTCATATGTTTGGATAATTTACTCAATGTTTGAGGAAAACTTCACATTTTTATTCTACCTTGAGTGATGATATAATAAAAATGGAGAGGTGGATCAAACTTGGAATGTTAATAATAGTGAATTAAGAGGCTTGAATGAAGGATATGTGAGGCTCAATAATTTTTCATGGGATGAATCAAATACATTATGTATAAGGATGAATTGAAATCACTTTCTATATGTGACACTGAAAATTTATTTTCCCCCATTGATAATTATTTATTTAACTTAATTCTGAATTTTAAATATTAGTATAATGAGGGTTTCCTTTATAATTCATAGTAGAGATTTATGTTTGAGTAAAATCACGTTTTAAGTGTGGTAGAATTGATGAGTTGGTTTTTGTGTATAAATTTTTAATTTTTAATTCATAAATTCCTTATGTTTTTAGTTAATAATACCCATGTTTTAATTAATAAGTATTCATTTTTTGGAATTTACATTTTAGAATGAAAATTATGGAAAATAAATAAAAAAGAAATAAAAATTCATGTTTTATAATGTTTTATTTTTTTAGGATAATTTTTTTATTATGTAGGAAATGGAAAAGTTTATAAATGGAATTAGAAAGAAAAAAATATGTTTGTGGGTTCTCCCTCAGCCCATCGGTAAGTAAGATACATAGTTGGTCCAAGAAGGGACCGCCGGCCAAGCCACCCCATAGAGAGAGAGTCGATGACATGGAAATGAGGAGCATAACTAGTATGGGTTAAAGCACAGAAGCACACTAACATGTGGAGAATAGGTCCACATGGTGGTGTGAGGAAAGGTTCACCATCATGAGGCAGTGCACAGCGGCATCAGTCATCCTCTAGCACCCATCCAATATGATTCTGAGGCAACGGGATGCACTAACATAAACAGTGTAGTTATCCCATATAGAAAATCTATACGGGACATGTTCGAGAATGGGTACTATTTATACTTACCAAAATGACATCTTCTCAGGCCACTCACACATCACCTTCATCAGACAGATGAACACACCCACTACGTAACCAGCTGCTCCCACTATGCCGTAGATCTTCCATGGTTGGCATGGGTGATTATTAGATATGATTTCCATTTCAAGACCTTATATTCCACAACCATGGTTATAAGGAATAGTATCCAGGGGAGACTAAATCAAAGATAACTCACTATATTGTATCCACTATGCTATGTCATATCCATGGTTCTCAAATAATGAACAAAGGCATTTTTCCATCATGTGCAGTGTTGGGTCATGGATCCTTATTTATTAAGAACGATAAGAGTTGAAAAAACAACGTAGTAGAACCAACTACATAATGGATATCTTGAAGAAGAATAATAATAGAGAAACCTCTATGGTGTAGGTATTTCACTACACTGTGGAGGGATCTTTTTTGAAAAAATAAAATTTTTAAGGGATATTCATTGTTGTAATGTGTGAATGTAACCCATTCAAGGGTTTTACCATAACAAAACACTCCACATTGTATGATTCAAGTTGATCTAAATTTCAAATACTTTATATTTTCTAGTATTCCATGGGATTTTCATGAACTATGTGATGAAATATTGGGAAATAAATGAAGAACAAGTATGTGGAGGCCTCTCCTAACAAAGCGGAGCTTGAAATAGTCTATGAAAAAATTCAAAGATACAGATTGGATGAAAAAATTTCATAAAAGTATTGGATAAAAATTAATTTCTAAGAGTGAGAAAATTGTGAGAAAAATATAATCATGAGAATCATAATTATAATTTGAATTAGATAGAGATAATTCTCTTAATGAGAATAAATTTAGTAGACGTTTCTATGGGGGGGAATTGTTAGACCCATAGAACCTGAAGACTGAAGGAAATATGGCCTTTTAGAGCTATTTTAGAGTTTTTATACTATATTAGGTGACTTAGATTTTCATATCCCCTCAAGAATAGCATGAGAATGTAATTATCATGTACTAATAATTGTAAATAAAGGAGATTTTTATTAGTTTAGTAAAGTGTGTGTGATTTATTTTAATGATGATTTGTGTATTTCTAGTAATTATCATCTCAAACTTACCCCCTTTATCATGCACAACCAATGTTTTTAAAGGATGGTATGATGATATAAGAAATATCAACTAGATAAACTTATCATGGAATAAAAAAATTCATGAGTTAGGGATATGCTTTCATAAATAATGTTTTTAAACACCCACCAATAAATTTAACAAAGTATCCAAGAGGAGAAATGGGAGTTTATACAGTGGGGAGTAAATAATATAAGAGGAGGCTTGTTGAGGTCCAATTCTGATAGAATCTAATTTAAATAACATTAACTTTTCAACTAAGTGCATAAACCTAGACTTATATTTTCTTGGTATGTTCATCATATTTCTAAGAAATCAAACCAATTAAATCTTTTATTCTTCTTCATTTTAGTTTTCCTAAACATTTTAATCATTTCTATACCATTATTAGTGGATCAACCTCAATCACCACTTTGTTATGTTTAAAATTTATTTACTGTATTTCATGATTTATAAATTTGTTCTTTTATATCCTTGAGAGAAGTAACAATTCTCTCATGCGATGTCATGTTCTCTATAGGAATACAGCAAGTAGTGATTCCACCCACTTAGTGGTGAGTAGACCCACCTCTGATATTTCAGGTGGATTCTATATTTCATATTGAGAAATAGATAGTTTTAGCAATGCATGATGAAAATATTTGTAGGATAAATGTGTATTATGAGTTCCATAGGAAGAGGCTACCTAGTTTCTGGGGTGATCTAGATCCATATGAAGTAAAATATTGTATAGAGTTAAATGTTTTTGTATTCCAACTCATGCATACCCCATAAAATATGATGTTTGGACTTGCGGTTTACCACATTCATGGTGCGGTAGGGTGCCAGTGGGTCCTGGTAACTCAACATCATGATGAAAAGACACCTCTCATGAAGGAGTATGAGCACTTATTCAATGAGGAATATTACTCAATAAAATTGTGTTCAATATTCATTTAGGAGCTTCTAGAGTTATAGTATGGCGGTCTGACTATTAGGTAGTATTCATTAAGGCTCACCAACCTTATGGAATACTCTACTGATATGGTACAAGATGTATTCTTTTGGGCATAGAAGTTTTATTGAGGCCTTCATAGGGACATAAGAGCTGTTGTGGTCCCTATCTTCATTCTCATTTATATTGGAATTCTAGATCAGGATCTGGTGATAGATAGTTTCATAGTATAGGAATTTTAAGTAATTAGAGTAGTAAATGTACATCACATATCAGATCCATCATCCATAGTTGGAAGGAATCATATATCAGGCTCTTAATGTAGGAATAATTTTTATAAATTATTTTAGAATCATGGATCTGTAGTACTAGGGTTCCTTAAAGGATCCAATTATCTAAAGGTAAGTCAATGTTATGCTTGCAGTGAATGAGGACACCTGGCACATTATTTACTAACACATCGTGTGATGGTATATGGACATATAATGAATAAACCACTAAAGTAGATATAGTGATGAGATCAAGGACCTCCTTAGGGTAGTCAGGGTGGCCCTGGAGAGGCGAATATGATGAGGAAATATAGGCACCCTAGGAGACGCTAAGGGAGGTGGTTGATGCTATGACCTGATTCCACTACCACCACCTATGAGAGGCCCATGTCAGGCATATAGAGTAGGAATCCAAGGGTGAAGATAGTTTCATGCGATGGATGGATATGATCAGGTTTCTCATGACATGATTTGAAGTACATTCTGTGTCTTATCCACCTTAAATTCAGTTTTAGTATACATGGTATCCATTCATTCTTTTTCTGCCTTATCTATCTTTCAAGAACTAGATATTCCATCAGAGACTCTATCTCAACACTTATGGCTAGATATTTCTACTATATTAAATTCTATGATCACACTAATATATTGGTAGTGTAAATTAGCTCTTGGATGATAGATATTGACATGGGATCTCTTAGTAGTTATGATTAAGTCATACAACATCATTATTTGTATATAATTATTATCAATAACCCTTTCTAAGATTGATTTTTTTCCATAAAAGGGTAAGAAAAATCTGGATAGATGGGTTTATATTTTCCTTCACTAGTGAGAATAATTTCTAGACAAGTCTAGTTGGGATCATGTGTAGGAAGTTGTAGCTGATTTCCCGCCAGATGGATAATTTGACCCTTTAGGTAACTAACATTGTGGACTTTTTATTTCTAGCAGTGCTAGAAGAGTATTTGGATGTTTTTAATTAGAATTTACCTATTCTACCTCCTCAACATTGTATTTATTTCAATAATTAATTACTCTCTAATAAATTCCAATTATCTTATATAGTATATTAGGTAGCCACTACTATGTTTTGAGAGATGATGGTACAATTGAAGGATCTTCAGGGGAAGGTTTTTATTATACCCATTTTGTCCCCTTGGGCGGCACTGGGGTTTTTCACCAAGAAGGTAAATGGTAGATTGAGGATTTTCATGGACAATCATCACCTAAACTATGTTAATGTAAGGAACAAATACCCTCTTCTAATAATAAATAATCTCTTCAATCCTATAAAATGGATAAAGTGATTCTCAAAGATCAACCTCAGGTCAGGCTATCACCAAATATGAGTACAAAAGGAGGATATATTTAAGATGATATTTTTATGTTTCTACGGTAATTATGAGTACTTAGTGATCCCATTTGGTGTGATTAAATACCTAGTAGGGTTTATGGGGCTTATAAACTGGATCATTTAGCCTTTTCTAGATTGGTTTGTAGTTGTATTTATTGATGGAATCCTTGTTTAATAAATGTTAGAGGAATATTATATTAGGAATTTTTGGATGGTTCTATACATAATTTGAGATAATTGATGGCATAGGAATCTCCTAATGTTTTAGTTCTATGTTATAAAGGTCCACTTCTTGGGACATGTTATCTCAGATGAAGGAGTGGTTGTGGATCCAGTAAAGATTGAGGAAGTATTGTATAGGGATCCACCCAAGAGTGTGATAGAGTTGAGGAGTTTTGATTATCAACCAAAATAATATAATATTAATTTTTTATATTGTAATTATATTATGATTCATTGTTCATAAACACTATTATTAGTGCATTTTACAATTTGAACTTCTTTTCATATCATGTTTGGAAAATATTCTTAAAATTTACTAATAATCAATACATTTTTCATCACCTTGTAAAATGAATTATGGTCTTGACTTAAATTTAATATTTCATTTAGAGATAATTAATTTTATGGGTAAAAGTATTTCCTTATATAGTTATAGTAGAATCATTGTTAAATACCACCATTTTGGGTTGTGAATCATAAATTTTTTGGGTGAAGTGAACAGAAAACCAATCCACTAAAATATATGTATCAGACATGATCCAATGATAATAATGTTAAAATTTCAATTATTGATAGATTTAATATAGAGAAACATTTTTTTAAACTATTTCTAGAACTAATTTCAATATTTTTAAGGTGATCTAAGCATCTCAAGTTGAATATAAACTTATGGTCTAGATTCGGGGGACAGAATGAAATCCCATCATTTTAATGATAACTCCATGAATACGAATTCAACCATGCTAAAATATTTCCATATATTATAAGACCTATTATTAAACATTTTATTATTCTAACAACCACCCAAATTCATCCATATAGAATCTTATTTTACTACATCAGTTAGAGGGATGCAAGTTAGATCTGATTTTGGATCAAGGGTGGAAAAGCCCTAATTCAAAAATCCTTCAAACACCCTATGAATAAACCAATAAATTGTAATGACTTAGAAATAAGGGAGTTTAAAAATAATCTCCAAAAAATATTATTTAAGGAAGTGATTTTGAAAAAAATTACAAAATTTGTTTTGGTGTTTTTATTGTAATGTTGTGAAAGAAATTTTCCATTGTAATCGCATTTATTCTCTTGTATGTTGTTCTAATTAACACTGGTTTCTTAATAAAAGATATTATTATTCACTTATTAAATTATTATTAATAAAAATTTGATACAATTTTATTAATTTTTGAATTTATTCATATAGAAAATTTAAAGGCATTGTCATGGGAGCCCTTAATTGATTAATGGTTTTTGGGGTACTTAGTTGCAGCAGAGTGGCTGGCCAAGGCCGTCTCTCAAAGAGGTAGTAATTGAAACAACTTATTAAAGGTATTATAAAAATAAAATAAATGAGAAGAAAAATCACTACATAAAAATTATGGGGGGGTTTTTCACCAATTATAAACCTTGATGAAGTTTGTTGGAGGAAGATTGTTATTTTTTTTTTTGAAATGAAGTTCAATTAAAATGACACAACAAGAAGATATTTTTTTAGAAAATATTTAAATTCAATAATCAATATAACTATACCTCTTCACTCAATTATTTATCATTATCATTTAAATTAACATCCACTTAATTATAATACCCTAATTTTTTAACCCTCTAACCCTATTAGAGTTAACTTAACCACAAAGATGAAATTACTTAAACCCTAGGCTAGCTTCGGAACATGCAATCACATCACCCTCCTTTGATTGATATTATTAATTTAGCTTATGTTCAGTGGTTAATTGGAGAACATATCTACTATGTAAATTATTATTAATTTATTTTAGGGTTTTTATTTTAAATATAAAAATTTATCCCTTGTGTTCTTGTATTATCGAATAAGATCATACTCTCCCCATTAACACAAATCTCGACCTCATGTGTTTTTGTGTCAATTTTTCAATTGATTACATAGTTTCATTTAAATTAAAAAATAAATTAATAGATCGTATTAAGTGAATTATAGTAGCTTATTGATTAAAAATAAATGAATGAAGTAGTTTATATGTATATTGATTAATAAAAAGAACCACTCTCTCATGGGCAGTGTAGTCATCGTAGAAACATTTTTCATGTGAAAAGGTTTAGAAAGGGTAGAACTCAATATCATTTCTACTATTGATTTAAGCCCAATTAGGAATATTAATAGAATAATAAATTTTAACAAAACATAAGAAAATATAATTAATAAAATAATAACAAATAATTTTATTACGCAAATGAAAACATTACAACATGAAGAGGAAGAAGAAGGATTCGATGAGGGGATCCTTACTTCAAGAGATACCCCTCTTAAAATGGTTGGTTAATTGAGTGAAACCAATTCTATTCTACCTTAAATATCCTAATGCATGTCCCAACCCCTCAAAATGATAAAAAAACCAATTTATAGAGTGGATGGGAGTCTAGGTTTAAAGAGGTTTTAAGTATGAATGGGGAAATTCGACCAAATAACTTAATCCAACTTTCACTGTCTATTTGACCACCAAAACGCGTGAATCAGTTGTCCTTACATAATTATTATTTCTTATAAAATGAGTCACATATCTCCTCTCAAAATTTTGGCTTAATCCAAGAACAGATTAAGAAGTTATAGCCTAAATACAGAACAAATGTCCAATCTGGAGAGTCCATCCCAACTTTGACTTCATGGCCCATTTTCACCAACCAAATGAATGATTTAACTCAAATGTCCTAAATAAAAGTTGTAGAAAATTAATTCAGAAACACATTACAAAATATTAACTTTAAATAATTTAAATAAAATTATTTCGGTTTGAAATACTATAGTGAATTTTTAAAGCGTAAAACTGGAATTTTCATCAAAGTTTCAAATAAATGATATAATCCCAAATATTTTATAAATAAACATATTTAACATAATGTAAGGAAATTTTTTCATTTATTATCAACAAAATATTTAACAGAATTTTGTTTTATCAACTCCCTCACACTTACCATTTTTCACTCATAGGCAAAACATCATATAATGTATTCAAAAATATTGTGACAAGATATGAATATTCATATTTCTCAATCCACAGTGAAAATATAGGAAAAGTAAGAATCCTATAAAGATTCAATATTAATAAATTTTAAATTCATTTCCTAATAAATTGTGTCAAAACAAATTTCAGTGAGATTCATAACACTAATCATAGAGAAACAAGTCATGGCTCTACCATGCCACTAATTCTCCACCTGTGTGTGTTCCAAACATTGCAAGCTCATAAATCCACCCTTTATTCAGTATATTCAAGTCAAGTAAAACAATTCTTCTGACCTGGTTTAATTCACCAAAATTGTTCTACATTCCTTTGCAATTGAATTTCAAGACCCACTCACTTAAGCATTTCCTAAAGACAAACCTTAAGCTCCCGACCTAGATATCCCCATATGATGTACATTTCATCACTCCCCTCATTTATTATATTTTTTTTTAAGTTTCACATAGAACAAATCTCACACTCAACTCTCAAACCATGTTTGATATCCTCACAACACTAATTGTAATAGTTACAACAAGATCAAAGTTTGATGAAGAGTGGTTTTTGACTTTTCCAAGACATAGCCCTTTTTTAGGGTGTACAATAGTTGGATAATAGGTACACACATATAGGTAAAATCGGTACAGTAATAAAACACATTAGAAGATAAGTGAACATATGGATCAACAAATGAATTTTTTTTACCTAACTTTAATATACCTTCAATTGAGTAGGAAAAAAATTCACAAGTCATGGTTGAGTGAAAATTTGTGTTGAGAAATCAATGACACAATTTACCATGAAAAAATATCACAAATAATGATGTCAAAATCTAAAAGGTTTTATAATGACACAACCACTAATATCATCAATGACTTCAATTTTTATAAAAATCAACCCTTGATGATGAAATCTTACTCATGCTTATAATTCTACCAATTAATTTTGAAAACATGCATTTTTTATATGTTTCACGTGAGAATGTTACATGATATATTTGTTTTTTTTATTGATTTTTTTTGTTTTTTCGTTTTTTTTTAATTATAACCAAAAACTTAATAGAAAATACACAAAAAAAATACAAATGAAAATAATAAATATCTACCCTAAAATGTTGTCCCCTCCCCCACACTTAAAATATTACAGTGTCCTTAATGTGAACCTATGAGATGATATATGCACATGAAATGTATAATTGTAAATAGGACAAAGAATATAAAAGTGAAAGGGTTAGAAACAGCCTGATATGCTCAAGTGATGATGGGGTCATGCAGTGTGATGAAATCCACTACATCAGTAGGAAGTCCCTCAATGTATTTCTTAAAAAATTTCCCATTGACTGTAAATATTCTTCATGTGCCTTCTTGTGTGATCTCCACTGCACCATATGAAAAACATTAGTCGCAACATAAGGACCTAACCACTTAGAATGCAACTTACCAGGCATCATCTTTAATCTTGAACTATAGAGAAAGACTTTCTCTCCAACTTGAAATTATTTTATCTGGATCATTTTTTCATGAGCTACTTTTGATCTTTCCTTATAGATCCTTGAGTTATCATATGAAGACAATCGAATCTCTTCAAGATCTTGAATTTGCAGCTTCCTATGGATTCCATTTTGGGCCAAATCCATGTTACATTTCTTTATATCCCAATAATCTCGATGCTCAACTTCCACAAGGAGATTACACGCTTTCCCAAAAACAATCTGAAATGGGAACATACCAATGGGTGTCTTGTATGTTGTCCTATAATCCCACAATTCTTCATCCAAGATCTTTCTCCAATCCTTCCAATTTGGCTGCACGGTTTTCTCTAAAAAAAATTTCAACTCCCTATTTGAAACCTTATCCTAACCATTTGTTTGGGGATGGTATAGTGTTAATGTTTTGTGTGTCACCCCATACTTCTGAAGGAGGGGAGCCGAATTCTAATTTCAAATGTGTTTCCCTTGGCCACTGATGATGGCCTTTCGTACTCCAAACCTGAAAAAAATATGTGCTTTTAAAAATTCCACAACAACATGAGAATCATTAGTCCTAGTGGCCTTATCCTCCACCCATTTTCTCATATAATCAATGAAAACCAAAATAAACAGAAAACCAAATGAACTAGGAAAAAGACCCATAAAATCAACGCCCCATACATCAAAAATCTCACAGAATAATATGGGTTGTTGGGGAATATCATTTCTCCTAGAAATATTACCAGTGTGTTAGAAATGTGGTCATGACTTAAAAAACACATGAGCATCATGGAATAAACTAGGACAATACAACCCAGAGTCCAAAACTTTTCTAACTATCTGTTGGGGTCCAAAGTATCCACCACAAGAAAGTGTATGACAGAATTGCATAAAAAACTCAAACTCGTGATTAGGAATACACCTCGTAATAACTTGGTCACTACACATGCTTCATAAGTAGTGATCATCCCTTACATAAAATCTAGACTCACTCTTTAACTTTTGGACGTGATGTTTCCATAAATTTTCAATAATTTCATAGGCAACAAGGTATTTAAATAAATTATCATACCAAGGATGCATACCTGAGATGGAATAAAGATGCTCATCAGGGAAAGTGTTCCTAAGTGTTACCTGGTTCAAGGTGTCATCCTCTAGTGTGTGAGTAAGAATACTCTTGTGGTCTTCCACTAGGTTTTCTGACCCCTTCTTGTCCTTTATCTCAATATCAAATTCTTGAAGAATGACCATCCATTGGATTTTCTAGGATTTTCATCTGACTTATTCAAGAGGTACCTCAGAGCTTCATGGTCAGAAAAAAACTACTTTAGATCCCAATAAATATGTACATAATTTATCTAAAGTATAAATAACAACAAGAAACTTCTTTTATGTGGTTTTGTAGTTTTATTGGGTTGAATCCAATGTTCTCGATGCATATGCAATCACATGTGAATGTCCCTACACCCTCTGAGATAAGACACCTCCAACCGCGAAGTTGGAGGCATCACACATAATCTCAAAAGGAAACTCCCACCGTGGAGGATATATCATAGGTGGAGTGGTAAGACATTGTTTTAGCTCATCAAAGGAATTCTTGGAAGAATCATCAAACACAAAATCAGAATCATTTTGAAGTAATTGTGACATAGGAAGAGCAATCTTACTAAAATATTTGATGAAGCGTCGATAAAATCTTGCATGCCCTAGGAAATATCTAACATCACTCACACATTAAGGATAGGGTAGGGATGAAATAATATCTACATTAGATCTATCAACCTATATCCCACATTTTGACATTACATTCCCTAAGAAAATGCCATGCTCTACCATGAAATGACACTTTACAAAGTTTAAGACCAGATTCTTCTCAATACAATGATTCAAAACCTTTACTAAACTACAGATACAATCATCAAATGAAGACCCATACACTATAAAATAATCCATAAATACCTCCATGAATGACTCAATGAAATCTAAAAAAATAATCACCATGCATCTCTAGAAGGTACCTCGGGCATTGCAAAGTCCAAATTACATCCTTTGGTAGGAAAACATACTGAATGGACAAGTGAATGTTGTATTCTTCTGATCATTCGGAGCAATAAGAACCTGAGAATATCCTGAAAATCCATCCAAGAAACAATAGTGTGTTTTCCTAGCTAGCCTCTCAAGCATCTGATCAATAAATGGGAAGGGGAAATGGTCCTTTCAAGTAGATTGATTTAGTTTCCTATAATCAATATACACACACCAACTATTTTAAACCCTCATTAGAACTAACTCATCTTTATCATTTTTAAAAATAGTAACACCACTTTTCTTAGGCACAACATGAATAGGACTTACCCACTGGGAATCCGAAATGGGATAAATTATACATGCCTCGATCAATCTTTCAACTTCTTTCTTTACAACTTCCAGAAGATTTGGATTCAGTCTCCTTTGTGGATACCTAACTAGTTTATCCCCATCCTCCAAAAGAATCCTATGCATGCAAATAGAGGGGATAATAGCTGATATGTCATCCAAGGTCCACCTGATTTCCATAATGTTCTCCCTCAAAAGATTCAAAAGTTTTTATTCATGTTCAAAAGGGAGATTGTTAGCAATGATAACAGATAATTTCTCACCACTTAACAAGTATGAGTATTTGATATTAGATGGAAATGGATTGAATTCCAATGTATGGGGATGATGTATGGATGGATAAATTGAAGGAACTGAAATATGTGCACAGTGAACATAAATATCAAAATATAAATCATCAAAATAAGAAAATAAAGCATCAAATCCATCATCATACTCAACCTTTATGTCATAATCAGAGTGAGAATTATCAAAATAAGAATATAAATCCATTTCAAAATCAAATAGAAGAGAGTTTTGTGCATTGGAAACTGGTGTGGAAGTGTTATTAGAGATCCAAATCTAACCAATACTCATAATATCCCTAAGTATAGGACAATAAAATTCCATGGGGATTTTATTTGGTGGCTCAAAATGGGAGATAAAAAATGCAGAATAGTCCTCTGAGGGGTACTTCATGGATTCCATAACACTAAATATCACAAATTCTTCCCCAAAATCCATGTAAAGTGTACCATCATTGACATTTATGATATTTTTTTCAGTTTTGGGGAAGGTAATACCTAAGATAATGAGAGCATTGGAACTTACCTGATCATCCTCCATGTTAAGAACGTAGAAATCTGCTAGGAAGATCATGTCTCTTACTTGGAAAAGTATATCCTCAAGTAATCCTGCTTGATATGTTGTATATCTATTCTCCAACTACAAAACTACTCATGTGTGCTTCAACTCACCAACCTTTAAAGAAGAAAAAACAAAGTGAGGCATTACATTTATAGAAGCTCCTAAATCGCAGAGTATTAGAAAAGTGTAACTCCCCTATGGTGCATGGTATGGTGAATGTCACGGGATCCTTGTACATTGTTGGAATTGCTAGAGTTGGTGTAATGAGCACGGGCACATTCCTTCCAAGATTGATCCTCTCATTTTTCTTGATCCCTCTTTGACTAGTATAAGGTTTTTTAAGAATTTTTCATACCTTGTCATTTTTTTAATGAATTCAAGTAAAGGTATGTTGATCTCCACACACTTGAATATATTCAAAACTTCTTTTTGCATCACCTATTCCACCATATTTTTGGTTTTAACAACTCTATTTGAAAAATAAAGGGGTTTAGGATGAAAATCATTAATCTTTTTCTTACCTTTATCTTTCTCCTTGGGTTTATCATCAGCTGGTTTTGAATGGGGCTTCTCCATATTTGAGGTGAATCTCAGTGGAATGATAGGTGCAGATGTATCATTTCTTTGCTTCCCACTTCTCAATGTGATGGTTCTGACATTCCCCTTGAGATTTGGAGTAGGTTGGGAAGGAAGATTTCTGGAGTTCTTACTTACCAATTCATGGAGGGAGGTGGCAATATGGCTCATTTGAGTCTTCAAATCCCTGAGCTCTTAACATTGACTCTTCAGCTCATTATTTTGATTAAGAATAATTTTCTTCAAAATTTCATCAGTGTTAGAATCTACCTTGGGTGGTGGATTCCCTTGTTACTAGATTGTTGATTCTTGGGCTTCAAATCTTCTTTGGGGTTGTTGGAAACCTTGCTGATAAGGTGGAGGTTATTGGAAGTTTTGATTAAAAGGGGTCCTTTATTGTTGTACAGAGATATAACTCATGTTTGATTGATCCTTAAACTCTTGGTTTCATGTTTTAGCAAAGTAATCAATCTTATTTTGGGGATATGGTTGTTTCTATTGCTGATATGGTCTCCCAGGAAACACTGCAGTACAATATTATGTTTCTTGTAGTTGGGGACAATAGTCAGTTGGGTGGCTCGTCTTAGTGAAAATGCCACAAGGCCTTGAAGGAGTTGGTTGAGATGTATTTTGAGCCAAATCAATCTTCCTCAACATAGTGGTCAATTATTCCAACTTGGTATCAATTAAATGAATCTCATGAGAAGGACTTACCTGATGTACTCCCCTGACATGCGGTGTACCTCGATCGCCAAATTGTTGAGATTTTTAGGCCATTTTTCAATCAATGCACGTGTAGCTACTGGTGTCTTGTCCACTAATTATCCTCCATCCATGGCATCCACCATTCTCCTCTCCATAGGTGTGAGTCCTTTATAAAAGTATTGGATGAGGATTTTCTCACTGATTTGGTGATGTGGGTAGCTTTCACACAACTTCTTGAATTGCTCTCAGTACTCATACATTGACTCCCCTTGGGATTGCTTGATCCCTGAGATCTCCTTAAAAATGGAAGTGTTCCTTGATGCAGGAAAAAATATCTAAAAGAAAATACATTTCAAATCATTCCAACATGTTACGTCTTTAGGTTGTAAATAATACATCCAATTATTTGCAGCTCCATAAAGTAAAAATGGGAATGCCCTTAGTTTGATTTGATCTTCAGAGACATTTCTTAGTTTAAGGGTTAAGAAAACCACATTAAATTCTGTAAGGTGTTTTTTTGGGTCCTCACCAGATAACCATGAAACTTTGGAAGTAGGTGAATTAACCCAGATTTTAGTTCAAAGTCCGATTCAAGATTTGGGTATGCAATATAATTTAGTTGATAATTAATATCTGAGGCATCAAATTCTTGAATGGTTTTATTAAGTTAATATTTATTTTTTTTATCCATTAGTTCTTATTTTATGTTGGACATAGAAGTGTTTCCAATTTCAATGTTCTTATAGTGGAGGAATTATTCAACTTGTTGAATATTGAAACTTCCTGTAGACTGAGAATGTCTGATACGAGCTCGAAGGCTATGTTCAATCTCAAGGTCAAGATCTAAAAGATCCTCAAGATTAGTTCTTGTTATAAATCCATAAAATATAAAAAAGAAATGAATAAAATTATACCATAATAAAAATAAAAGAAGTTTGAGTTGGTCTGATAAAAATAAAATAAGAGAGTAAGAGAAAAAAACTAGAGAAAGGGGAAAAAAGAATGCAAGATGAGAAAAAAATAATTAAATGAAAAATAAAATAAACACCTCTAATTGGTTGAATAAATTACTTGCCTCCTTGGAAACGGTGTCAATTTTAAAGGTACTGTTGTGGGATCCCTCAAATGATTAATGGTTTTTGGGGTACTTAGGTGCAGTAGAGTAGCTGACCAAGGTTCTCTCTCAAAGAGGTAGTAATTAAAACAACTTATTAAAGGTATTATGAAAGTAAAATAAAAGAGAATAAAAATCACTACATAAAAATGATGTATTATTTGTTTACCAATTATAAACCTTGATGAAGTTTTTCATAATAAGATTGTATTTTTTTAATAAAGTTTGATTAAAATGACACAACAAGAAGATATTTTTTAAAAAAATATTTAAATGGAGTAATCAATATAACTATACCTATTAACTCAATTATTTATCATTATCATTTAAATTAATATCCACATAATTATAATCCACTAATTTGTTAACCCTATAACCCTGTGGTAGTTAACTTAACCACAAAGATGAAATTACTTAAACCCCAGGCTAGCTTCGGAACATGCAATCGCAGCACCCAGTTTTGATTAATGTTCTTAGGTTAGCTTATGGATAATGGTTAATCAAAGCACATATACACTTTGGAAATTATGATTAATTGATTTTGGGTATTATATTTTAACTCTAAAAATTTATCCCTTGTGGTCTTGTATTGCGGATTAAGATCGCACTCTCGCAATTTACACAAATCTCGACCTCGCGTGTTTTTGGGTCATTTGTTTAATTGCTTGATTAGTATAATTTAAATTGAAAACTAAATTAATAGATAATATTAATTGAATTACATTATCTCATTGATTAAAAATAAATTAATGAAGGATATTATAGGTAGATCAATTTCTAAAAAGAGCTACTCTTCCATGGGTGGTGTAGTCATCATAGAAACATTTTTCATGTGAAAAGGTTTAGAAAGGGTAGAACCCAATATAGTTTCTAATCTTGATTCAATCCTAATTAAGAAGATTAATATGAGAATAAATATAAACAAAACAGAAGAAAATATAAGAAATAAAATAATAACAAATAAGTTTATTATGCAAATGCAAACATTACAACATGAAGAGGAAGAAGAAGGCTTTTATAAGGGGATCCTTGCTTCAAGAGATACCCCTATTACAATGGATATATAATTTTAGTGAAACAAATTATCCTTTTCCTTAAATATCCTAATTCATGTCTCAACCCCTACAAATGAGAAAAACACCAATTTATATATTGGAGGGGAGGCTATGTTTAAAGAGGTTTCAAGTGTGAATGGGGAAATTTATCCAAATAAATTAATCTAATTTTCACTACTTTTTTGATCACCAAAACGCGTGAATTGGATGTCCTTCCAGAAGGATGATTTTTGAGAAAATGAGTCCTAGAGATCTTCTCAAAAGTTTGGCCTAATCGAAGTATGTATGAAGAATTTATATCTCAAATACAGAACCAATTTCCAATCTGGCGAGTCCAGCCCAACTTTGACTGCATGGTCTATTTTCACCAACCAAATGCATGATTCAACTCAAATGTCCTGAATACAATTTTTAGAAACTTAATCCAAGAACACATTTAAAAAATATTAAGTTCAAATAATTCAAATAAAATTATTTCTGTTCGAAATACTACAGTGAATTTTTAAAGAGTAAAACTTGAATTTTCATAAAATTTTCAAATGAATGATCTAATCCCAAATACTTTATAAATAAACATATTTAACAAAATGTGAGGAAATTTTTTAATTTATTATCAAAAAAATATTCAAAAAATGTGTTTTATCAACTTATAAATCCTTCACACGATGATGGATTGTTCTTTATTTATTTATTTTTCAATACGTCAATTATGACCTTATGAGTTTACTTCCATATTTCATTAATAGATTTTCATAAATGGAAGGATAAACCTATTATGTGTTGATCAAATGGATTCAAAAGAATTGGTTTGGATTTTATTTCATGTTCTATTAGGTTTTTAATAACCTTATTTAATTGAGAATACATTCAATGATTAATTACTCCTTTATCCTCACTAATTTTAATGCTTCACATTTCGAGTTATAAAACAAATCTATACCTTAGAGTGTTCTTCAAAATGATTCTATTAGTATTTTGGTTACTATACTTAGGTTTATATCAATATTAATTAGTGATATTTGAATCCAGTTCTTATCATATTGAATTAATCCCTCTCAAATTTAAGAAGTTGAAATCATCTAAAAAGAAATTTATCCAATATTCCCTTAGAAATAACATAGGATCAACCCATTCCTATTAATTGAATTCTCCTTGGTTTTTTTACTATAGGAACCATAATAAAATAAAACCCATGTTTTCCAATTTATATCAAAATCTATCCATATAAATTTCATGTTTCTATAGGTTTCTTTTTAGGTCTCTAAGGATTGAACAACCCAGGTTAAACTATAAGTGACTACATCAACCCTAACTTGAGTAAATTTGGGTGAAAAACAATTGGCACTGGTTATAGTGATATAATTAATTAATCTTATACAATCATCTATTATCCCTAATTTATCTTTTCTCACCCCAATTTCTTTTATCTTTTCCCCTTTCTATCCTTTAGTATCGTGTATGTCTGCCTATACCTATTAACATTCAAACTGATTTTCTAAGGCAGATAGTTCCAAGGGTGGGGAGTTAAAAATACATAGTTCTATATTACCATTAGATACAATTGTTATTAATACTCCAGATTAAAAAATTCATTCCATTCCAATATAAGGTATTCAATGAAACATTATCATCAACCTGGGTGGGAACCAAAATGAAAACCCAAATCAAGTTTCCCCCAACATGGGAATTTGATTGATCAAAACATGAACAAATGCCTCACACATTTCTAGACCAATAAACCCCCATGAATTATACATTTTTTCTTAGGATATGAAAATTATTTATTCAAACCCTATTTACTAAACCACCTTCCAAATTTTCATGGAATATAGTCAGAAATTTGGTACCATCATGTCAAGGAGTTTAATGGCATAGTTGAGACCATGTGCCTCCCACATCAATTGGAATAAGATAAAATGAATCTATTTCCTTTTTCAAAAAATATCAAGACAGTAATAGTTTAAATAATATGATATCAACATCCATCCATTCATGGGAATAGTTGAAAATAGAATTATATAAAAACATACTTCCCCCATCACAAAAAACACACTTAAAATGAGTAAGTAAAACTTTGTTGAAAACTCAGGGGATTAATTTTATGAAACATTATAAAGTTTTGAAGATACATTAAATGTTGTACCTAACCATGATTTTTCAATCCCTAAACAAGTGAGAATATTTTATGAATGGTTGGGTCCAAGAAAAAATAGTTCATTAACATGATTTGTAATGGGGATTTTAAAAAAAATCCTTAAATGATGCTTATGAGTATTTGGAAGGACTTTATGAAAAAAAAACATGAGGAACCTCACCCTACTATGATAAACCTCTAAAATCTAGTGGGTTTCACACTCTTAGTTAAGAAAAATATCATAGGGATAATATTCCAGTCCTTTTTAAGAAGTTTGAGGATATTGATCTTAGTAAAGTCAAAGAAATCCAAATGGTTGACACTATTTTCATAATTTATAACAAACATGAACATAGGACTGACAACTTCCCAACCATTACATTTATAATGGATGTCCTTTTAAGAGAACCACTAATATAGTTTAATGATTTAAACATTAAAAATCAATGGTCATAGGACACCTTAAATCCAAGGTATAATGATTGTCTAGGATTATATTGGAAATATAACCAACAACCCAGTCATCTATAAGGTCCAAATCCCTACCCATCATAAAATTTTACAAACCATGACCAGTTTCAGCCCCAACTGGTCTAATACCAACATCACCTAGTACAATTATAACAACTCATCCAATAAAATATCCAATATCATAAATATCCTCCTGGGATAAACCAAACAACTCAAACCCCTTCCAAATATGTTCCACTCCCATAACATAAACAATTGTCTAAAAAAATGAAAAAATGAATTATAAATTTTTATACTTAAAACATAAATTTAAAATAATTAAAATTATAAAATAACCCATTCTCACTTAATATATATTTCCCCCAACCTTAAGGATAGAATTCAACTGCATACAATCCTCTCTTGAATAGATCATAGTTTGACTTCCATAGGAAGTGGTATAGTCATTGAGAAACCTTAATCAATCATTCAAAAACTATTTGAAACTCTAAAATCTCATTAAAATGATGAATAAAAACATTTAAAATAGGAAAAATATGATGATAATGTATAGGAAACACAACCACCCAAAATAATCCATCAACCATATCCTTTACCTCAAATAATGATAGGAAAATACAAACCCATGACGAATGAAAGTATTCTCATAAGTTAATCTTAAAATACTACTTTTGGATAAAATCATAACCATACCTTCATACTCTAAGTGCATGAAGGACTTATTTAAATTCAAAAGGAAGTTCTCACACAATAAGTAAATTCTTATAGGTACTAATATGAGCACCACCATCTACGGAACCATGCATACTAAGTTAAAATATCTAGGTTTTATATACATTAATGTGGAACTAGGAGACAAAAAATTTGTCAAGGAATTGTGTGCTCTAGGATCCAAACTAAACCTCATTCCATATGTTGTTCATTATTAGTTAGGATTAAATGAGTTGTAACTCAATCTATCACTCTTCAACTAGCTAATCGTGGTTTCCAAGTACCTAAATGTATTTTAATGGATATTCTAGTAGAATTTTAAAACTCAATATAACCTATTGTCTATATTCTCCTTGATAATCATTGAAGATTACTCACAAGGGAACATATTCCAATCATCTTGGGCCATACCTTCCTAGAAATAATCAACTTGGTCATCTGAGTAAGGAATGGGAACATATCTATAACCTTAGATAACCTAATCCTTGATCTATAAATATATAATTAAAGATTTAAAATTATATATGATGAGGAAGTTCATGATTTGGATTGGATAGGTAGTGTTGAAAGTGAACCCTGGGAACATTATGGAATTTTTGAGGGATTTTTAAGTCAAAAAGAGATTGATTTCATTTTTTCACATTGGGTAAATTTTTTAATTTGGATTGAATATCTTACATATAGCTCATATGATAATTTTTAAGGATCACCAATCTAATAAACCTTTGTAGATATAGTAAAAAATGAGTCTAAACCCTTTCCCAACACTGATTATAATGATTTGAAATTCTAGAGTTTTTAAAAATGATGATATATTCGATAGATTACTTTACATGCTCACCCAATTTAAATGAACCACAAAATATTATAATAACATTATTAATGAATCTATAATAAACATTACGATGATAAACAATTAAAAACTATTACCTTTAAAATATAAAAAATTAATATGTTTTATTATTGAAAAATGTTTTATTTATAAGAGGTTTTATATATTTTTTATTTTTTATTTTTTATTTTAAAATATTAATTCTAAAATTTTATAATTTTCATATCTTAAAAGAAATTTATTTTTCTAATTCATATTATAAAAATTTACTTAGTACTTAATTTTTAACTTCTTCTGAAAAGGTTGATTTTTAGTTGAAAAATATGGTTTTTACAAAAAATATGATTTATGTTATTTTATCATTTTGTAAGAATGATCTAAAATACTAAAAACATTTTAAGTAATAAAATTTTTATTTAAGTAACAATATTATACATTTTAATATATTATTTTATTTTATAAATCTTATTTCCAATATTTTTAGAACTACATTAAAATGATAGTTTAATAAAAATTGTTTTTGGTCTTCTATTTGAATTCAGTATTTTCAAGGTGAGATTTAGTTTTCAGATTTCCCTTAAAGTCTAATAAAATTTATTTAATTTATATTAAATCAATTTAAGTCATTAAAATTATTAATAATGATAATTTTATCTTATATATAAATTTAAGGTTGGAAAACATTATTTTTTAAAAAAATTGTTTTTACATGATTAATTATGTTTATTTTAAAATTGATTTTTCACACCTTTAGAAATTTAATATTATTAAATTATATTCAAATTTGAAATCATAAGTTTATAATTATCTAATAATTTTAGTTTAAAATTTTATCATTAAAATTAATTACTAAGGTTAAAAATATTTACACAAGTAAAAGGTAAAAATTAAAAATGTATTTTTCTAAGGGAAAAAGAAAAAAAAATTAAAAACAAATTTTAAAATGATTGGTTGAGATTATTTTATATCCACACCCAATTTATCCTCCTTAAAATTTTTAGTCCATTAAACATTTAATAGTAACCTTACATTATTGAAAATGTATGGGTTGCTTTGAAAACTACCATTCTCTTCACTTAAAAAAACCAAAACCTCCTCCAATTTAATACTCATATTACCTTATAATTTATCCTTTAAAATATTCTATTTTTTCCTAATACAGTCCTCTCCCACATCCATAATCTTCTGGTCACCTTTAGGTTGCTTAAGTCCTTCATCTCTAAGGATTTTTTTAAGAGAAAACTCAAGCTTCTGATGTGACTATTACATTCACTTAATATTTTATTTTATACTAATACTTACTAATTTTCTCAAACCATTTTATATAATGAAATAAGTATCATTTTTATAATTATATTTAATTACTATAATTTAACAAAAATTATTTAATCATTTAAATCAACTTAAAAAAACAAAATAACATTAAATGTGCGTTGTGTGGACCACTACCTCCACAAAGTAAACCTTTTCATTTTCCATCTTTTTTTCAATTTTTTTGAAAATACACTTAAAATATGATTTAAAAAATTAAAAAAAATCAAAAAAATATAATTATTATTATATTATAATTATATTATACACTTAACCAAAATAACCCATAGAGATATAGCGTTTTTATGTTTGGGTTAGTTTAACTATCTGCTTGAATAAATTCTATAAAACTCTTTCATGGATAACAATGGAAAATTAAATAATATTATTATTATAAACTAATAAACACTTAAATATTGATTTTTTGGTTCTATAATGGTTATATTTGTATTTAAATTACTATTAAAATATCATCATCGATCGATAAAATTACCAAAAATAAACCGACATTGATTCAGTTTTCACACAAACATAAGAAAAAAAATATATTATATAAATAGAATATGATAATAAATGGTATATATTAAATTAAATATATAAGAATAATTTTACTAATATTTTATCTAATAAAATTAATTTTATTATTTGGTAAGTTAATCATGTGAGTAGAATGAATCTAGAACAAGGTAATAATTTTTTTTGTCTAAATTTCTCTTTATTGAGACATATTTTAATGTTATGCACCCATTTCTTATTTATATGGTGTATATACTTCCTAATAATTTATTTCATCATAATACATGATTTAATTAATGGTATTTATAGATACATATGAATTCCAAGTTTCAAATGACTATTGATTCAAAAATTACTAAAACTATAAAGGTTTTTGATAACTCGGTTTCATTTCATTGAGTTATACACATTTTAATTGAATATTATTATTAAAATTTGGTTATAACCATCCCTATAAAAATATTTTGATATAAAACATATTTAATTTCTAGGGAAAATATTTTTTATATCCATGTCTTCTTCTATAATGATTTCATTTACAAAGTGTGAGATTGCAAAGAATAATTCATGTATTTTTTAATGTACCTTTCTTTTCCAAGTCCTTATTTTCCCTTTCGTCCAAATTTTTCTTATTATTAGATGGATGTTATGTTTTATATATTTTCAGACACATGTTTCACATTACAAATTTTTAAAATTAATTTTTATCAACTCTTAAAATGATGTGGGTTTCGATAAAAGTATAATTTTTTAATATAAAAGGATTTTAATTTCAAGCTCTTATATTTTTTTTCTAACCAATATTTTCTTATTTAAGAAAAATTTATTTTAAAGATTATTTATTACCAAAAATAATGTTTCAAGTTTATCTTTTAAACTTTATGAAAAATAATTTTTAAATGATTTTAATATCCATTTTTCAAACAATCTACATAGGTTTTAAAGAAAAAAAATTAAAAAAAAAATTGCTTCTAATTTATTGTCTATCACAAAAATATTTAACTCCAAGGGAGTTTTTTTCATGATTCCCATTCTATGATATCTTATAATGTATTTCATTTCAGTTAATAAGTTTTTATTTCATTTAATTTTATCTTTTAATCTATTTTATGAGATACTAGTTGATAATGTCACGAAACCCATTTTTCTTTCTATGGGTTATTTTATATTGTGATGATTGTTTTTCAAGTAGAACATAGATGTATGGATTATAAGACAGGTGGGACATATTTATCCCTCTAATGTATTTGGTAAATTCTTATATCTTATCATATATAAATTTCATGTGAATAGGTTAGCAAGTAGCTAAGTTCACAAAGGGTGACTGTGATGGCATTTATCTATACTCACAATTTAACATGTGAACCGGTCAGAAATAATCTAGTATCACAAAGGGTGAGTGTGATGGAATTCAGATCTACTCAAAAAAATCATGTGAATATGTGATAAATCATCTAGGTTCACAAAGATAATAAATCCTATGTTTATGATTATGCCACTTTTTTTCCTACGTTACATGGATCATGTTATATTATTCATTTTTTATTTTATCATGCCATGGAAAAAGTGTTATCATTTGAGATTATGTTTCTATCTTTCAGGATTATTTTTAACACTTATTGATTTATGTTCTTTTAAATAATATATTTTTCCTTATTCATTATTTTACACATTCTTATGATATAACCAATATAACCTTTGATATTTTGTACCTTACTTAGTGTTTGAGATGACCCCTTCTTATGTTTTTCCATTCCCTAGGATTTGAAGATGATTATGTCTTATGGAATATCTAATAGGGGATTTAGTTAATAGATAAATTTTCACAACATGTGAAATAAGTGTTTTATATTTATAGTCTTTAAGACACTAATCCTTTAGGTCCTTGTATTGTGAAATTATTTGTGAGATGTATTAATTAAACCATGGTATCAATGTATTGTTTATATATGTTTATATTGGGTCACTTTAGTCGGTATCAGAGAAATGTTTAGTTATTTTTTGATATTAGGATAAGAAAAAAAAATTCAAAACCTTAAGAACAAGTTTAAGAAAACATCATGATATTTTAGTAAAGTATGGATTATGGGGTTTTCCTATAAAATAAATCCACATGTGGATACTAGAAAATGGATGCAGGATCTGGAATAGTTATTCCTTGGGGTAATAACCATAAAGAGGGAATTTTGGGTATTAAATCAATCATGACCTAGTATATAAAAAATAGGACTAATTGCACACCTATATAGACACTTCTGAGTGATATAATTTGTTTAACTCACATTATCTTTAATGAACCATTTTGAAGGATTTGGTTATTATGTTAACTAGTGTGGTTAAGAAAAATCTAGTGGGGAAATAACCATGGATAACATAGATTGAAACTTAAGGAGTTGTTAAGGAAGAATATACTCATTATTTTTTTTTCTTATAGTATCATGTCTTTATACTTTAAACATTTACTAATTTAATTACCATTACCATTCACTTCCCTATGTCCAGGATATGGTAGGAACGAGAAGGAACCCAGCTAATTATGGATATAAATGTAAATGTGATGACTATCTAAATGATATGGGAACTAGATTTCAAAATCTCATGGAAATTCTCACTCAAATCTCTCATGTTACGAATAATAACATGAATAATTTGAAGATCCAAAATTCATAAAGAAGGGATCATCTTACTATTGAATATTTGATGCATCAACGTCCACCATACTTTAATAGGCCTTCAAACCCATTGATTTTTTAGAAGTTAATTTTGTTTTTCTATCTTTTAGAAGATTAGGCTGACCAAAAGTGGAATCTCGTTAGGAATAAAATAAAAATTGGGGGATTTGATTCTATAGAGTGGGAGAATTTCAAGGGAATATTCTTCACTAAATATTTCAATCAGAATCTTTGCACTGAGATGGAATTATAATTCCTATAATTAAGAAAATGAAGATAAGTCTGTTGGATCTTATGGGGGAATCCATAATAAGGAAGTTCTTCAATGTTCACTTAAGGTTGAAATAAAATATTGAGACCTACGTGATTTGGGAGAAAGGAAAAGGAAGATGGTACATCATGGAATTTCTAATGAATAGTCTCATGGGGTAAGAAATTAAAACTACCCACAAATAAAACATGTGGTAGGTAACACTTGGGTAATTTCCTTATATGTTTTGGAAAGTGTTACAAGTGTGGTAAAGTAGTCCACATAGATTGTGACTTCCAAAGCAATGGGAATAGGATTAATAACACCATTGAGGGGAATAAGGTGCTAGCTAATTCTCCACCAACTCTTCAACTATTCAAATTCTATGAGTATGGGAATTATGTGAATAAATTCCCTAACCTTAGAGTTAATGAAGGTAATAGTAAGCAGAAGTCTTCTAAACTAAGTAATCAAGGGAGGGTGTAAGCAATCACTATTAAAAAGGTGGACCATAATAACAAAGTGGTGAAAGGTGTACTCATTCTCAACTCTAGAAATGTGAATTCTTTATTTGATTCTATTTCTTCACAATATTTTGTATCTTATAGGTTTTCTAAGAATTTGGATTCACCACCTCAAAAATATAATATCAAGATATTATTGAAAATTCCTAGTGTCATGATGAATACAACTAAGGTGTAAAACTCTTCTCAAGTTGAAATTTGTGGGGAGATACTTTTAGAAAATATGTTTCTTCTTTCCAAAGTTGAATTTGACATAATTGTGGGTATGGACTATATTTCCTTATATATATATATATCTTATAAATTTACAAGAAAGATAAATCTCTTTTCATATCCCTAATTACCCAGTTATCAAGTATCAATTCAATGCTGATCTTGCAACTTATTTGAAATAAAATTATATAATATGGGTTTTTATACCCAGCAACAAGGGGTTTTCTAGATCATATTACTGGGGAGGAAATCATAATTAATAACATTCCTATTGTGTTAGAATATGATGATGTATTTCTATATGAATTTTGTAGTCTTTACCTAGAATGTGAGGTTGAATTCTCAATTGAGTTCATCCCTAGATCATTTTAGGTCTTAAATACTCTCTATAGAATAGATTCCATTGAATTAGAGGAATTGAAGAATAAATTACAAGAGAAACTTAAAAAGGGTTTTATATTCCATGGTGCATCACCATGGGATGGTCAAGTATTCTTTGTAAAAAGTAAGGATGGATAAATGTGTCTACGTATTGATTATTGTATTCTCAACAAAATCATGATAAAAAACATATATCCTTTGTCTTGTATTGATAAACTATTCGATCAAATCATAGTATCTCAATTCTTCTAAAAAATTGAACTTTGATCTAGATATCATCAAATGAGGGTAAAAAGGGAGGATATTCTAAAGACATCATTTTGAAAAAGGTATGTGCATTATAAGTTTACATATATGTCATTTGGACTTACCAATTCCCCTTATATCTTTATGGATGTTATGAATAGAGTCTTTAGAGGTTACCTGGATCAATTTGTGGTATTTTTATAGATTATATCCTTATATATTCCAAAAGTAAGGAAGTTAATGAAATTAATTGAAACAAATATATTGAAGAATCTAAGGAAAGATAGAATATATGATAAACTCCATAAATATGAATTATATCTAAAAAGTTTCACTCTTAGGATATTTCAACAAATAAAAGGTGTATCAGTAGATACATTAAAGACTAAGTTTATTGAGTAATGTTCTAGACCAACCACTCTAACTTAAATATGTATTTTTCTAGGGTTAGATGGATATTACCTATTATTTTTGAGAAATTTATCACAATTTTTAAATTAATTAACCAAGTTAATAGAGAAAGGAGTCAAGTTACTTGGGATAGAATAATGTGAGGAAATATTCAATAATCTTGAGGAAAGGTTGGTCACAACACCTATTATTACATTACCCTATAGTGGTGAAGGGTTTTTAATTTACATTGATGCATCATTAAAAGGATTGGGATATATCCTCATACAGAATGAAAAGTTAATTGATTATTCCTCACACCAATTAAAGACTCTTGAGAAAAATTACCCCACACATGATTTTGAATTAGTGGTGGTGATATTTTCATTGAAAAATTGAAAACATTACCTTTATGTTGATAAGTGTGATATATACATTGATCAAAATAGCTTTAAAAATTTCTTCATATAGGAGTTAAACATGCGCCAAAATATATTCTTAGAACTAACCAAAGATTATGACTACTCAATACATTACCACTCTGGAAACATAAATACATTAGATGATTCTCTGAGTAGAAAATATCATGTTACATTGTCCATGATGAAGATTGAAAGAAACCCAATACTCATGGATCTATAAATGATGAATCTTTAAGTCATAAGGGAAGTGTAGAAATCTTACCTTGTCCAAGTTTCTTATCATCCCTTTATTCATATAAGGATCAAAGAATCTCATAAGGATTATTTGCAGCAAAAAAATGAGGTATAGAATATTCTAGAGTTCAACTTTGATAAAGAAGGTTTTATAAGATTTTCAAATCATATATGTGTCTCTTCTTTACTAGAATTGAATAAGGATATTATGGATGATTCACAAATTTCATCCTTATTTATCCATCCTAGAGTCGCAAAGATGTATAGGGGTCTAAATAAAAACTTATAAATGGATAAAATGAGAAAATAAATCATTGAGTATATATCTCGATGCTTTGTATGTTAGAAAGTTAAGGTAAAGCGACAGAATCTTAAAGGTATGATGAAACCATTACCTATACTTGTATAGAAATGGGAAAAATCACTATGGATTTCATTATATGAATCCCTATAATATCTAAAGTTCACAAATCCATGTGGATTGTAGTCGATATCCTTATATATTGATAACATTTTAATTACATAAGAGAATATTTCTCACTAGATAATATTTCCAAGATATACATTGAAGAGGTGGTTATACTTCCTGGAGTAACCCTCTCAATTATATATGATCAAGATCTGAGGTTTATATTGAGATTTTGGAAAATTCATTAGTAAGTTTTGGGGACTGAGCTGAATTTTAGCATCAGTTACCACCCTCAGACAGATGGTTAATATGAGAGAACCATTAAACTTGAGAGGATATGTTGAGATGTTGTTCAATGGGTTTCCAAATATGTTGGGATCAACTTATTACTATGATAGAGTACACATATAACAATATTTTCCATTTTAGTATCCAAATTTTACTATATGAGGCTCTATATGGGAAGATATATAGGACTCCAACATGTTGGGATAAAGTTGGGGAAACAAATATGATAGGGACTAACCTTGTCCTAGAAATGATGGAGAAGGTCCAAACCATTTAGAAATATATGAAAATATTATAAAGTCAATAGAAGATCTATACTGACAATCATTAAAGACATATATAATTTAAATTTGGTGAAAAGGTATTTCTCTAAATATATCCATGGAAATGGGTTATGAAATTTAGGAAGAAATGTAAGTTGAGACTCTGACACATCGATCCATTCAAAATCCTTGATCGATCGAACTTTTATTTTTTTATTCAAATATAGAGAATCACTAAGAAAAAATTCAAGGTGGTCTAAAATGATGAATCCCTAATGCATCCCCAAGTAAAAATCCAATACATTCCTCAGGTAGTGGCCCCAATATCGAGAACACCAACAAGGGGTCATCAAGACTACTCCCCAAGAAATAGAATCCGCAGAAAAATTGGCCTCTCTAGGAATATGACGAACCACACATCCATTTCCAATATCCAAGGTACATCCACAAATGATGTAATTTAAACACCATGGAACCTCACCTTTCTCTTGTATGGCCCTAATCAGTACCTCGGAGTCTGATTCCACTTTTAGAACTATCAACGATAGCCTTTTTCCTAGCATAAGGCTCCTGTATAATGCCCAACCCTTTGCTCCCAATGATCTTCCCTGTCTGTGAAAGCTGTTAAAGGCTGCTAACACCGAGCTGCTTCTGTCCTACACCAGCCCTCCCCCCGTATCAGCCCATTCATTCATGAACCATCCACATTGAATTTCATTCTGTTATATGGATGTTTCCATCTCACCCAGCCTCCCCATAACCTCGGACGATCCATTGGTTTGATAAGAGAGTTACAGAGTGAAGTAGAGTTCCCCCCCCCTTCAGCAAAGAACCTAACTCATGTAGAAGTACCTTCATTTTCACCTAAATTAGAGACCCCGAACACCAACCCTCCCATATTACATTATTATATTCCTCCCATAGATACCAAAAAATTGAAATAACCATGATGTTTTGAATCTTGTTTTCCATCCCGTTATGTTCATCTCCCGAGAACCAGCCCTCAAAAAACTCTTTCAAGGAATTGCATGCAGCATTGTACTTACCACATCTATCCATAATAGACCAGACACATTTCTCCCATTCAATCCTAATAAAAAAGTGGGTTATCGACTCTGCCTAAGTATTAGCACAGTAGTAGCACCGGGACACCATCTGTATGCCTTTCTTATTAATAATTTCCACTGTAGGAAGGTTCTAGTTTTGTGCCCTCTATACAAGGAAATTCATCTTTGAGGGAACCTCCTTGCACCACAGATGAGCTCCCCATTCATCCTGGCTCCCCTCCTGCTAGATAAAATAGATAAGGTTTAACAAAACAAGACCGCTCATCAATGTTCTATGGAATAACTATAAGCTTGACAAACCTACATGGGAACCTAAAGAGATAATGATGAAAAATTATCCTCACTTGTTTTCCTCTATGTAATTAAATTTCTAGGATGAAATTATTTTACAGGGTGGAGTGTAATGACCTTAAATAACAGACTTTTTAAAACAGATGATATGTTCAATAGATTTATGTATATTCTGCATCCAATATAAATAACTTATAATATATAAGAAGAATGTTATTAATGAATCTATAATAATCTCTAAGTTGGTAAAAAATTAAAAACTATTACCTTTATAAGATAAAAAATTAATATATTTTATTATTGAAAAAGGTTAAATTCAAAAGAGGTTTTCCATATATTTTATATTTTATTTTAAAATCAAAATTTAAAAAAATGAATTTGAATCTGTTAAAATAAACTAATTTTTTTTATTCATCATATCAACATTTACTAAGTGTAAATTTTTAAGCTTCTTATGAAAAGGTTTATTTTCAGTTGAAAAATAGAGTTTTAATGAAAATGATGATTTATTTGGTTTTATCATAATATAATCATGGAATATAAGAATAAAATACCTTTTAAGTAATAAAATATGTATTTAAGTAATAACATTATTCATTTTAATATATTTTTTAGTTTATAAATATTATGTCCAACATTATTTGAATTAAGTATTTTCAAAGTGGGATTCAATTGTGGATTTACATGTAAGAATCATACCATTTATTTTATTTATATTACATCAATTTAAGTCATTAAAATCAGTAATAATGATAATTTTATCATATATATAACTATAATTCTAGAAAACATTATTTTTCTAAAAACTGTTTTTACATGATTAAGTGTGTTTATTTTAAAATTAAATTTTCACACCTTTAGAAATTTTATATGAAAAAATTTCATAAAAATTTTAAATTAAAATTTTTCAAATTAGGTAATAAGTAAAATTTTAATTTTTTTCATTCAAATTTGTTACTAAGGTTAAAAATAGTTACACTGGTAAAAGGTAAAAATGGTAAAAAGTATTTTACAAAGTGTAAAAGGAAAAAAATGTGAAAAAAATATTTTCAAAGGATTTTTTGAGGTTATATTCAACCAAAACTCACATTAAACTCGTATTTTATCCATTTTTTCCATTTACTATTTTATAATAACCTTAAAATATTAAAAATGTAAGGGTTACTTTCGAAACTACCCTTCTCTTCACTTATAAAAAACCAACACTTCCTTCACTTTCAGACTAACATTACCTTGTAATTTCTCCTTAAAAATCTAAAAATTTTATTCTACTATAATCCTATACCACCTCTATAATATTCTAGTCACCTTTAGGTTACTTAATGCCTTCATATCCAAGGAGTTTTCTAAGACAAAACTCAAGTTTCCGACGTGAGTATTACTTTCTCAAAGTATTTTATTTTACTCTAACCCCTCTTAATTTTCTCAAAACATATTTAAATAATGATATAAGTGTCATTATTATACTTAAATTTTATTATATTAATTTAAAAAGAATTATTTTATCCTTTCTATCCAATTAGAACAACAAAAGAACGTTAATTGTGTGTTGTACGGATTATCACCTCTACAAAGTATCATTTTTTAATATTTTTTCTTTATTTTTGAAAAAAAAATATGATTAAAAAGGTAAAAATGTATAAATAATATCATTATTATTATATTATAATTATATTATATACTTCCTTTACCATACTCACCCATCAAGATATAGTGTGTTCGTATTTGGGTTGATTTAACCACCTACTTGAATAAATTATATAAAACTCTATCATGGATGACTATAGAAACTAAAATAATAATATTATTATAATTTAATAATAATTTAATTTTTTTAATGGTTATATTGGGTATTTAACTCATTATAAAATTATCATTTCGATTGATAAATTTACCAAAAACAAGCCAACTCCAATTCAATTTTCACAAAAACATAAAAAAAAATACAATAAATAAATATAATATGATAATAAATGGCCCATATTAAATTAAAATTATAATAAAAAATTTCATAATAATTTTCTAGAAAAACATAATTTTATTATTTAGAAAATTTATCACGTTCGCATAACGAATGTGGAACAATGTAAGGGTTTTCTCATCTCGATTTCTCTTCATTGAGACATGTTTAAATTTTATGCACCCATTTATTATTTATATGGTGTATATACTTCCCATGAATGTATTTTGGCATAATCCATGATTAAATTCATGTGATTTATATAACCGTATTACTTTAAAGCTTCAAATGACTTTTGATTCAAATATTACTACAGTTGTAAGGGTTTTTGATAACTCAATTGCCTTTAATTGAGTTATACTAGTATTTATTGAACCTTATTATTAAAAGATGGTTCTAATCATCCCTATGATGATATATTGATGTAAAAAACCTTATTTTTGGAAAATTTATCTTTTATATCCATTTATTCTTTTATGATAATTTCATTTATAAGGTGTGAGATTGCAAAGAATAATTCCCATATTTTCTAATGAACCTTAATTTTATAACTATATATTATCAATTTTTATCAAATTTTTTATTATTATTTGAAATAATTTTATGTTTTATATATTTTTAACCTCATTTTTCTTATTGCCACTTTTTTAAATTAAGTTTTATTAAATCTTAAAATCATGTGGGTTTATTCAAAAGTGTAATTTTTTTATATAAAAGGATTTTCATTTCTAACTCTTATAGTTTATCTTATAACCCAAATTTATTATACAATAAAATTATTGATTTAATATTATTTATTTCTATAAAAATTTAAATTTAACTTTGATACTTTATGAAAAATAATTTTTAAGTTATTTTAAACTCTGCTTTACAAACAATTTTTAAGGGTTTTAAAGAAATACTTTTTTAAAAAGTTTTTATTCTAATTTATTCTTTGTCTCTAAAAGATTTACCTAAAATGGATTTTTTTTTATGATTCACCTTATATATTTTATTATAATTCATTTCATTTGGTAAAAAAAAAATTTGTAACATTTGATTTTATTTTTGAAACTATTTTATGAGATTTAATTGGATAATGTCATAAAACCCATTTTTTATATCGGTTATTTTATGACGTGATGATTATTTTTCAAGTGAAACACAATTATATATATTATGAGATTAGTGGTACCTATATATCTATTTAATATATTAGTTAAATTATTATATCTCATTAGGTATATATGTCATTTGAATAGGTTAGTAAGTATCCAGGTTCGCAAAGGTGAGTTTGATGGAATTTACCTCTACTCACAATTTTATGTGTGAACAGGTTAGTGAGTATCATAGTTCAAAAAGGTGAGTGTTATTTTGTTATATATACTCACATTTTTACATGTGAATATATTAGAGGGTAGTTAGGTTCAAAAAGATAATAAATCCTATTTTTTTATTAAGCCACTTTCTTTCCTATGTTCTATGGATCATGTTATATGATTCATGATTTATTCTCTCATTCCATGGTAAAAGTGTTATTGTTTTAGATGATGTGTCTATATTTATTTCTTATGTTTAACACTTATTGATTCATGTTCTTTTAAATTTTATATTTTTCCGTATTCATACTTTTCAACATACTTATAATCTAACCATTATACACTTTGATATGTTATCCCTTACTAAGTGTTTAATCACACCCCTTCTTATTTTTTCCTCTTCCCTAGGATTTGAAGATTTTTATATCTCATGGAATGTATAATAGGGGATTTATTTTATAGATAAATGTTCCAGACATGTAAAATTAGTATTTTTATATTTCTAGTCTCTAATACACTAAACCTATAGGTCCTTGGGTTATGTGACTATTTGTGAGATGTATTAATTGAATGACGGTATTAATGTATTATTTATGTATATTTAAATTGTATTTCTTCACTGTCCCAACCTATTTAGTGTCTAAAAAATCTATTATAAAGGAAATATTTTTTTTTAGAAATCTATAAAGAGAAACTTAGTTTGATTCAAAGTCTCAATCCTATTCTAAAAGTGTTAACCAACCCAATCTTTAATTCAAGGTCTAGCCTCCCTCAACCAAGTATGAATTCTTATATAAAAAACAAAATTTTTATCTTTTTATCTTTTCTTCCCTTGAATAAATCTAATAGATAATACTTCTGGATGTCTTGAGTAAGCACAAGAAATCCTTTGGATGGATCCTTTCTGATATTCTTGGTATTATCCCATTCATCGATGACCATAGGATTATTATAGAAATTGATTATAAACAAAAAAACAACCCCAGTAGAGATTCAATCCCAATCTCTTAGATATGGTATATAAGGTACTACTTAAGTTATTTAAATATTATATCATCTTACCCATTACTGATAGTTAGTGGGTAATTTTAATTTAAGTGGTTCCTAATAAGGATGGAATTATTGTGATTACAAATAAGGATGGTGATATTTTTCCTATAATATTGAGTGGTGTATGGATACTATGAATTGACCATAGTAAGATGAACTCATGTTCCAAAAAATATCATTTCCCTTTCCCCTTCATTGAATAAGCCCATGAGTGAGTTAAGGGGCACAATTTCTACTAATTTTTAGATGGATTTCAGGGTACAATTAAATTGAGGTATCCTTATAAAATAAAGTTAAAATAACCTTCACCTATCTATTTGTAACTTTTTCCTTCAAGAATGTTCCCTTCAGGTTATGTAATACCATGAGTACCTTTCAGTAGTGCGTGATGGGAATCTTATCTAACATGATGTGGGATTTTTTAGTGGTATTTATGGATTAATTATCCATATTTCTTGATACATTTAAGTGATTCCTAAGAAATGTTGAGAAGGTGTTGTTAACATTTGAGGATAATAATATTTTCCTAAATTGGGAAAATTTCATTTCATATTAAAGTAAGGACTATTCCTTGGGAATATTGTATTTGGTAGGGATTGAGGTTGATAAATCCAAGGTAGATATTATCAATCTCCTTCCATCTCCAAAAACTATCAAATAAGTGAGATCCTTTTTAAGATATGGTGGTTTATATAGAAGGTTCATTAGGAACTTCATCTGCATTGTGCGACCCCTTTATGCTATTCTTATAAAAGATGGTCATTTTGTTTGGTCGAAAAGTTATGAGGAATCATTATCAACTCTCATGTCATGTCTAATATCTCCACACATATTGAAATCTCTTAATTGTAAACTTCCATTTAAACTCATGTGTAATGAAAGTGGATCTTTTTTATCAAAGATATCTTAGGGATACTATGTGATAAACCCATGTGTCATTTATTATATAAGAAAATCATTGAATGATATATAAATCAACTTCAACACCACTGAGAAATAATTTTATGTTTTTTTCTTTTCCTTAGAAAATTTTATTACCTATCTCTTAAGATATCCCATCATTGTTTTCATTGATCACTTGGAATTTAAATACCTTTTTCAAAAACAAGGTGATAAGGATATATTTATTAGGTGGGTATTTCTATTTCAGTAATTTGACATAATAATTATAGGAAAAAAGGGTGTTGAAAATGTGGTAGTTGATCACCTTTATAGGATGGAATTAAAAGATAATTCACCACGCCTTTATGTGTCAAATTCATTCCCTGGTGATCATCTATATTTTATGAATGGCTACCCATGGTATACTAATATATAAAAATACTTGGTTATGGGTGTCATTGAAAATTTATTAGGGGATCAAGCTATGAGAAAATTCATTTTTATCAAAAATTCTATATATCTGATGATCCACACCTCTATAGATTTTGTATCAATCGGGTTATTAGGAGATGTGTTATAGAGGTCTAGAAAGAGGCCATTCTCAAATACTATCATATAGAGGCATGTGGAGGCCACTTTTTCACAAATAAAACCGTTTTTAAGTCCTCATAAATTTTTTTATTCTAGATTGACCAAACTAATGATTCCTATAATTTCTACCAAATTTATCCATGGTGACAAAAAGTAGGATCCATCACCAAAATGAAATCAAATTCCCTTTACTCTCATATTCTAAATAATCCAAATCTATATGGGATATCTTTACATTCTCTTTTATATGGATTATGTCTATAAATGGGTTGGGGTCATTCACACAAATTCCAATTATCATTAAGCTTAAGGAAATAATATATTCTAGATTTATAATTACTAGGGGTATCATTAGTGATTATGGAACCCATTTTTTCAATATTCCCTTCTCATAACTCATGTATAATTATGGGATCTCTCTAAAAGTATCCATAGCCTACAAAACTCAAACTAATGGTCAATATGAGTTAAAAAATAGGTAAATAAAGAAAATTATTTAAAAAACTATCAACCCCTCTTGAAAATATTGTTCTATGAAACTATTAAATGCTCTTTGGTCGTATTAAACCACATTCAAAACCATCCTATGAATGTCACCATATATTTTGGTTTATAGAAACTATTTCCATTTACAAGTTGAAATTGAGAAAAATGAATTTCTAAAATAAAAAAATTAATTCTAATATTTCCATGGGTAGAAAAAATTTAAACCTTAACAAAATTATGGAACATAAAATGAAGTCTTATAAAAATTCTAGGATTTAAAAATCTATAGTGAAATCCTAATAGTATATGAATCTTAAATAAAAACACTTTTAACTAGGAAAATATGTTCTCTTGTATAGTTCCAAACTTCATTTTGACCTAGGGGAATTTACTTTAAGATGATGAGGGACCTATACAATGCATAATGTGTACCTTCATGGGGTAATCAACATTTTGGCTCTAACTAGTGATTATATCTTTGAGGTCATTGGTTATGAGATAAAACATGTGATAGAATCATTAAATAAACAAGAAACTATGGAGGAGTTAAATAATGAAACCTATGACCAAGAAAATATTTTATAATTTAAGGGTCCAATTCGAGCTAATGAATTTAAAATAAGTGCTTTTTGGGAGGTAACCTGGATTCTATGTGGATTTTATTTTTATTTTTTTGTGTTTTTTTAGTTTAAAAAAAAGATAAAGAAATGTATTTTTTGAAACAAAATATATAAATTTAAAAAAACTTTTATTTTATTTAATTTTTTTCCCCCTTTCTCTTCCTTAGAAAAAGGGTATACCTATAGTTAAAATAGAAAACCTTATCATGTATGGCAAGGTTGTGAGACTCAAAAACATGGTTCAAGGGATATTGGGGAGCATTCTTACCACTAACCTATAGAAATTCCTACTTCCATATTTGATTATTTTTTATATATACTAATATGTATATTTTTTGTGTATATATATATAATTATTTTTATATATCCCTTAAGTCCTTGTTTGGTATTCTAAAATAAATAGGTATATTTTTTTATTTTCATTCTTTTTATTTTTGTTTTTTTATTAAGGGGATATTATGGGGATTCTATTTTATTCTCATTTTTGTGTGTGTAATATTAAAGGGATATTGAGGTTGGAGTATTTTCAAGAAAATCACACACTTTTAATCTTTTAACCCCATTTTTTATCCTTTATGAGGAGTCTTAAAGTGATATGTGGATTGAATTATCATTTGTATATAGAACAACCTTCATCATCAAACCACCATATGAATTATTCCATCATTTATTTTACAAATTTTATTTTGGAACTCATATCCTTTACAACATTCCCATTCTAAATTTTTTTTTTAAACATTGAGGATAATGTCATTCTAAGTTGGGGGTAAACTAAAGAAAGAAAATTTTATGCATAAATAGAAAAAAAAATATTGTGTATATCAATGTAAAATAAAATTTATTTAACATTTCATGAAATAATACAATATACAAACATTAAAATTTAATATAAAATAATTTTTCATGCCTTGATTCTAATTTTAATTCAAGTTTAAAAGCATAAATTTTGGAAAGTGTGGTTGTACGATGTGATTTTTTGCCATTGAAATTTTTATCCTTTTAACCAAAATATCACTATGTACATCTTTCTGATTGTTGGTTATTACTTTGATTTTGTGGGTTCCCTAATAAATTTCATAGTATTGGTGATAATTTTATGATTAATATGAGTATTTAATAAAATGTAAAAAAATTAAAAAAAATTTACTTGTAGCAATGAATTGACTCATGCATAGCATTTTGCCGTTAGGGATAATGACTCTAGAGTTTTCTAGCTTCAAGTTTGTAATTATATCTCTATTTTTAGTAGTTATAATTTTTTATTTATTGCATTAAATTGAGATGATTCCTAATTGTGTGAGATTTACATGGTTTCCTAAGGTTTTTATATCTATGATTCATTAGCAAAGTCCCGCTACATAGGTTAAATTGATTGAGTGTAATTTCAATTAACCTAGAAATTTAAAAAAAATAAGAAAAATTAATACTCATATTAGGATTAAAAAGTTATCCCACAAAGTGATTCTATATTTTTCTCTCGAATAAAAATGAACCCACATGTATTTCATGATACACAATGCATCATTATGCTTAATCAAAATTGGTTGAAATGTGGAAATAAATTTGAACAAAGGAAAAGGATTTTGATTGGGATATTCTTGTGAACCAATATTTTTTAAAATTATTTTTATAGGTTTCATTATTGTTTTATGTGAGGTGTTAATAGTGAGTAATGTATGTTAAAATGTGTTTGTAAATTCAATTTTCATCTTTTTGGGATATTTTTTCTTGTGACTAGAAAAACTAAAATTAGGGTTGTTATTGGACACTAAAATATGATAATATTTATTTTTTATATTGTAATTTTCTTATTATTCATTGTTCATAAGAACTGGTATTATTTCATTTCATAATTTGTACTTATTTTCACATCAAGTTTGGAAAATAAGCTTAAAATTTTCTAATAATCGTTACATTTTTCATTACCATGTAAAATACCCAATGCTATTTATTTGAATTTAATATTTCATTTAAATTTTACACATGTTATGGGTAATATTCATTAATTATATATAAATAGTAAAATCATTAAGGAAGACCACCTTTTTGGGTTTTGAATCAAGAATTTTCTAGGTGAAGTAAATTGGAAACAAGTTCACTAAAATACTTCTAGTGGCCATGATCCAAGCCCCATGAAGCTGAAATTTCAAATTTAGATAGATTTAATCCATAGGAACATTTGATTAAAATATTTATAGAACAAATTATAATTCTTTAGAGGTTATCCATGCATCTCAAGTTGAAAATAAAATTATAGGCCAAATTAAGTGGCCCGGAATGGAATCCCGTCATTTTGGTGATAACTCCATGAATACGAATCCAATTGGGATGAAATATTATAAGATTTTAGAATAAATATTTGGAAACATTTTATTATTCTAATACACACCCAAATTCATCCATCAATAATATCCTATTATCATTTTTGTTAGAGGTGTATAAGATGGATCTAATTTTGGTTCAAGGGTGTATAATACTTAATTCCATAAACTTTACACAAACCTATGCTTATATCAATCAAATAGAATGGAATGTAAATATGTAAGGTTGAAACAATTATTAAAAAATTTATATTTAGGTAAGTTGTGGTGATGGAAATTAAAGAAGTTTTTTCAATGTTTTCATTGTAATGTTATGCTACCATTTTTTCATTGTAATCACATTTCTTCTATTCTAATTTGTTCTAATTCACACTAGCTTCTTAATAAATTTCTTATTATTCACTTATTTTGTTATTATTTATAAAGCATTGATATTGTTTCATCAATGTGTGAATTTATTTGCACATAAAGGTGATAAATCCTTCACACAATGGCAGAGTATTTGTTACTTATTTCTTTTAACCACTTCAATTCTTTCCTTATGAGTCTAATTTCATATTCTCTTGAGAAATTTTCATCAATGGATGGATAAAACACTTATGAGTTGATCCAATTAAGTATAAATGGGACATCTTAGATGTTATATCATGTTATATCACTTCATTTAATTTATAATACATTCTATGATTAATTACTCATTCATCCTCACTAATTTTAATCCATCACATTTTGAGTGATAAAACAAACCTTTTATCTAGAGTGTTCACAAAAATTATTCTCTGATTATTTAGTTTATTAGCCTAGAGATTGTTTAGTTATTAATTAGGTATTAATAAGGTCATTCATAATCATTTTTAATAAATCCCTCTAGAATTTATGAATTTAAAATCTTCTAAAAAAAATTCAAAAAATATGACTATAGAAATAACCTAGTATCAACCCATTCCCATTAATAAAATTCACCTTGGTATTTTTCTAATATAGCAACCCTAATAAAATAAAACCCAAGTTTTCAAATTAATATCCAAATATCTTCATAGATTGATCATGTGTTTGTAGGTTTCTTCTTAGGCTGTTGAGGATTTGATAACCCAAGCTAAACTACAAGAGACCACATCAACCCAAACATGGGTAAATTTGGGTGAAACCAAGTTTCCTTGGGTTGATTGGGTATTATTAGATATTCAAGGAAAATTTCTCTAATATTGTGGCTTATTTTACTTTCTTAACATGGAAAGGGTGTTAGTTTTTTTTTGTTATAGAAATTTCATAAGGCCTTCGAGGAGTTGTGGATAAGATTGACTAGTGCTCATGTTTTATATTTTCTATAATAGGGGGATAAGTACATGGTGTTTTGTGATTCCTCTATATATGGGATTTTATTTTTCTTGATATAGAGGTAAGTGATGATTTACTATGGATCATTATAGCTAATACCCCAAGATAATTATTATGCGACCCATGATTTTGAGCTAACAATTGAGGTGGTTTCCCTGAATACTTGGTGACACTACCTTCTTGGTGAGAATTTTTTTTGTCTATTATAACTATAAGAGTCTTAGTTATATATTCACTTATAGGTATATTAATATAAGACATAGTTGATGGATGGAGTTTCTTTCATACATAAACTTTGAGATAGTTTATACTCTGGGAAAGGGAAATTATAATGAACTAGGTCAAGCTGTCATCTAACTTGACACATGAACCAACTAGAGACAAGGTCCAAGAGACATTTCCGACCCTCCCAGGCTAGATAATAGCATCGGGAATAAAAAATTTCATAGTGGGAATGATTTATCCCAATAAAAAACCATGATAAAATAACCAAAATAGATTACATAGCATAAACCAATAATAACTGAATATTCATAATTGAAAAACTAATCCAAATACAAAAATAAATGAATAAGATAGAAACTAAAAAAATTAAACCAAAACAAAACTAAAAAAAATAGATCTCTATGTGACCTCTTAGTCACCTCCAACTATAAGACCAACCTGATCCAAAGGAAAACTGAACCAGAAACCTGAACCTATAAAAAAATCAGGTCTACCAAAATCAAGTGGCATAAGTAGGGTGTGAGTATAAATAGCTTAGTAGGTAAGAACCATAGATTCCATACATTTCCTTTACCAAAATAGTCCATAAACACTAGTTTGAAATACATTTAGAATTTAGCATTTTTACCATTTAAAGTGACAAACATAAATTTTTGAAAAATATATATTCAAAACAACACACGACACTATTATCTTTTCAAAACAGGTTTTCATTTTAGTAAAACTAGTTTTAAACACAAAACTAAATAAGATACTAATAAGAAGACCAAAAAATAGAATATAGTAAAGGAAACATCACAAGTGTATAATGTTAAACATGAAAAGTAGGCAATAAAATACTATAGAGTAAAAACAAGAACATGAATATAGTAATCATGGGAGTTTTATAAACATATCTATAATAAATATATAGACTTAATCAATTAGGACTCACATGTCAGTGTATGGTGCATCACAATAATAAATAAACAACTAGCTACTATAAACTAGCTAATCCAGTGTCACATCTCACATAGACACTCAAAAAATCTAGGGTGTACCAAACCATCTAATCGGGGTCGATAAGCAACCATTACTCGAACCTCAAGATGATTCCCAAGAATACCCTTATAATAGTACAAAGTGAATGAGGATGGCATCACATGCATGGAATAAATCAATAACCCACATGCCATTATGCTTTCCTAGCCCAAACATCGACACCACATATGTAATGAACCTCTCCTTAGAGGGTCCACCGTAGAGGTTCCCATCACATAACACTTGTGACAACTCATCCCACACATCACATTACTTTGAAACAAATTTTCAAAAAACCATTATAAATTACCAATTATTACTTTAAAATTTCCAAATCAAATATATTTCTAAACCACTTCAAATATAATTCCCAAATCCAAGATGAAAATATACCACATTATAGAAGGGTTCCAAACAGACCTTTATCTAATTTAGAAACCAAACCACACTTCAAGATGCAAAACAGGCCAAGATTTATGAAACACATTTGAAACCAAATTTTAAGATCATTTAGAAACCAGTAAACTATTTAGAACACATAGGGATTTTAGAATAATCATTTGTAAATAGAAGGGTTAAGGAGGAGAATGAGGAGGGAAGGGTTTCTTTGAAAAATGGTTTTTTAAGGTGAATATAATTTTAGAACGCAGTTGTCATTTGTGTGCCTCTCTATGTTTTCACTCCATTAACATGTGGATAGGCCACATCCAATAGGAAAAAATTGAAATTACAAAGCAC